>JADRCH010000016.1:18667549-18720482 GCA_019843965.1 Rhynchomys soricoides
TATATTTATAATATATATATATATATATATATATATATATATATATATACACTTTAAAACACTGAAGAAAGAAATTGAGGAAGAAACAGAAGATAGAAACCTATACCACGTTCATGAAATGGGGGAAAATTGATATTGTGAAAATGGTTATATTACTAAAAGAAATCCACAGATTGACCAAAATTTCAATCAAAATTTCAGTGACATTCTTCACAGAGATACAGCAATCTTTAAATTCATGTGGAAGCACAAGAGATCCTGGAGAGGGAAAGCAGCCCTGAGCAAAAAATAATATTGCTACAGGCTTCACCACACCTGATTTCATTGCGCTCCAGAACCACAGTAATATAGACAAACGCATATTCATCAACAAAAAAGAACAAGACCCAGATATTAGGCCACACAACTACAGGCACCTGGCTTTTGATGAAGATGTTACAAATACACATTGAAGAAAAAAGACAGTATCAACAAATGGTGCTGAAAAACTGGATATATACACATAGGAGAACAAATTTAATCCCAACCTCTTACCCTGGACAAAATCCACTCCAAATGGATTGAGGACCTCAACTTAAGATCAAAAGCTACAAGAGGAAAAGGCCTGGTGTACACTTTAAGGGCTTTCAGGATAGGACTGTGATTGTTCAAGAAGGTCAATATTCAACAATTAGACTTCATGAAACTCTACAGCTTTTGTTCATCAGAGGAAACTGTCACATAAGTGAGGAGTCAGCTTACAGAATGCCAGCTATGTATCTGATAGAGAATTAAGAATTTAGAATGGCTGGGCAGTGGGGCACACGCCTTTAATCCCAGCACTTGGGAGGCAGAGGCAGGCGGATTTCTGAGTTCGAGGCCAGCCTGGTCTATAGAGTGAGTTCCAGGACAGCCACGGCTACACAGAGAAACCCTGTCTCAAAAAAACAAAAAAACAACATTATTAGCCACCAGAAAAACACAAATTAAAACTACTTTGAAATTCTATCAAATTCCAGCCAGAATTACTATCATCAAGAAATCAAAGAACAAATGCCAGCAAGGATGGGAAAAGGGGAGCACTAATCCACTGCTGGAGGGCATGTAAATGGGTGCAGCCACCAGAGTACACATGGAGGGACCCATGGCTCCAGCTGCATATGTAGCAGAGGATGGCATTGTCTGGCATCTATGGGAGAGGAGGCCCTTGGTCCTGTGATGGCTCGATTCCCCAGTGTAGGGGAATGCTGGGCAGTGAGGCCAGAGTGGGTGGTTAAGCACCCTCATAGAAGCAGGGGGGAGAGGGATGGGGTAGAAGGTTTGTGGAGGGGAAACTGGGAAGGGGCAAAACATTTGAAATATAAATAAATAAAATAACCAATTCAAAAATCAGTGTGCTATTGTCTCAAAAAGCTAAAAACAGAACTCCTATGACCTACCACCTCTACATTTTTAGGCATATACCCTAAAGGACTCCCTGTCTTCCTATAGAGAATCATGCACATCTATGTTCACTGTGGCTCTGTCCACAGTGGTTATGAATAAAATCAACCTAGATGTCCATGAAGTGATGAATGGATAGTGAAAAATGTGGTACATAAATGTTGAATTTTACAGAAATAGAAATAAAATGAAAATTTCAGCTGAAATACATGTAGCTGAAAAGAGGCACTAACTGAAGTAACCCAAGCTCAGAAAGACAAATGCTGCAAGTTCTCTCTCTCGTGTATGGATCCTAGCTTCAAGGTTTTTCATTTAAGTGTTTAAAATTTAGAGTGACTGCAGAGGCATTAGGGATAAGTGCTTATAAGAGGTAAGGTAAAGGGATAAGAACAGAACACGCGTGATATGGAAGTAGGAGGGGAAATTCTGAAAAGGTTTAAGTGAGGCTATGAGTGGAATGGGGAGTGGAGGTATGGAGAGGAGTAACAGAGATGGGGATGATGCTAAACTCTCACAGAAGCCTAATACTCTAAGATAGTTCTTACCTTAGTCACAGTCCTACTGCTGTGAAGACACCATGACCAAGGCAGCTCTTACAAGCAAGCATTTAACTGGGGGCTTGCTTACAGGCTTAGCACGTAACCATCATGGCAGAAGGCATGGCAGAAGGCATGGTGGCAAGCAAGTGTGTGCTGGAGAAGTAGCAGAGCACAGCATGGAATAATCCTGATCCATAGGTAGAGGCACTGAGCCTGGTTTGAGCATCTGAAACATCAACACACTCCAACAAGACCACACTTCCTAATCTTTCCAATCCTTTCAAACCGGTACACTCCCTGGTGACTAAGCATTCAAGTTTATGAGCCTATGGAAGTCATTCCTATTTAAACCACTACAATTCTTGAAGATTTATTTTTAGCAGTGGTGGCATATTCCTTAAGTTCCAGCAATCTGAAGGCAGAGGCTGGTAGATCTCTGTGAGTTCAAGGCCAGTCTACAAAGTAAGTTTCAAGACAGCCAGGGCTGCACAGGAAAACCTTGTTTAGAAAAAAAGATTTTCATCTTACATGTATAGGTTTTTATATGCACGTACATATTCCTGGTGTCACAAGAAGCTAGAAAGAGGCATCGGTGGCTTTGGAATTAGGAGTTATGGTTTGTTGTGATTTGATATGTGGGTGCTGAGGCTTGAACACAAGTCATTTTGGAGGAGCAGTCAATACTCTCAATTCTCTCAACACATGAGTGCTCTCTCTCCAGCCTTGGAAACCCACTACTCTGTAAGCTAAATTAAAAATGTAATCCAAAAAAGGAGTTGGAACACATGGATAGACTATATTTCTAGAAGACATGAGTTATTAAATGAAAATCTAGGCACTAGTGTCTATACTTTCTTACCAGTTATTGGTCAGGTAGGCCTCCAAAGCAACATTGGAATTGCCACTGCTCTTGGTTGCACACCATAACTAGATAAAAATACTGTCTTACTGAATATACAACACACTTTGGTAGCAGCAGTATAGATGTATGTGTGTGTATATATGTGTGTGTGTGTGTGCGTGTGTGTGTGTATATGTGTGTGCGTGTGCGTATGTGTGTATAAATCAATCTGGAAATGACCTGAAAGCTTCCTGCTGGCTAGCCTTCACCCCAACTTAAAGTTGCTATGCAAGCCACTAGGGAAGAGAAGTCATCAATGGTCTTTCTCAGCAGTGAACTCTGAATGCTGCAATGCCAACTTGCCAGGCAAGATGTGCCCACTGGTAAAACAGAAGTACAGAAGTTACAGAGATATAAGGAGATATAACTAAAACTAAGAATGTATGATAAACTCTTAAAGAATCCTACTATTTTGTAAGATAGTTCTATATCCAGATCCACAGAAGAAAAAGATTGGCTTGAGCTTATGAAAGCCCAAGGTGAACGGCCAGGGACACACTTCCCCCAACAAGGTCACACCTTCTAATCCCTTTCAAGTAGCACCACTCCCTAATGACCACAAATTTAAAGCCTATGGGACCCATTTCAATTCAAAACACCACATGGGGGTAACTTTCTGATTGGATCTAATGGCTGCATCCTAGGTGGGAATTCACGCCTGGTACTGTAAACCTGTTCCAAAGCTCATGGATAGTGAGGTCGTGGGCTCTAGGAGGGAATCCACTAATGTTGTCTTACTAAATGAACATATTGTCAAACTGCTTTCTCATATTATGTTTATAGTGCTACTCTTAACCTTGACCAGAGAATCTTCTGTAGTGACAGTAGCTAGTGCAAAGACTCATAGTGGGTCCAAATGGTGAACCCTAAATGGGATATCTTCTTCAATATCCCCTTCTCAAGGCCTCTGGAACATCAAAGAATCTAAGTCAGGGAATGAGGAGGAGTGCTGTGACATGTCTCCTGGACATGACAGGACTGCTGACTAATGAACTCACTCCAATTATGCCTCATTACACAAGATCAGTTACTCTACCAGCTGGCAGCACTAACTGGACTCAGTGATTTTCATGGAGGACAAAATAAAAAGCAAAGACATGAAAATATGAAGGGTATGTGTTTGAGTATGTCCTGGAGGATTTCGGAGGGGTTTGCCATGAATACGTACATGCATGTGTGAAGTTGTCAACTAAAAGAAAAGAACTTGGAAAATATACCTTTGCCCACACAGGCGATGGAGAAGTAGGAGTGAGGAAAGAGCAGAGCTGAGCAGAGTGGAGTGGAGCAATGCAGTGTGCACTCTGGGGAGACACAGAACTGGTGACAAGCATGAGAGGGGTTGAGCTAGATGGCAGATCATGTCATTACCCAGTAGGGTCAAAAGGTTGGCGTACAGCATCCTAGAGCTTAAGCAGATGCACACTCAGCCCCCAAACAAGCTGCCTGGCTATGGGATCACCCTAGCTCTGGGTAATGACCGAGGCCTGAGATGAGAACAGTCTACTTTCTAGATTGGACTTCCTTAAAGGGCAATCATAGCCTGTGATAGTACTTAGGGCCATATTTGGGTCACTGGTCCTGATGTGGCTGGGGTCCAGGTTGATGTCCAAGGACTGTATTATCACCTAATTACAAGTAGATGGTCATGTTAATGTCCCTGTGCCATGCTGCCTCTGGGGACCATACTAATGTGAGTGGCCTGCTCTGCCACCTGATACTGTGGTGGTGTTTGAGTCTGGGGTGCCACAAAGGACCATGTCTGGGTTCTGTTACAGGTGGAATCTGAGTTGATATCGATGGCCTGATAGTACCACCAAAAGCTAAGCAGAGGTCCTTGGCCTGTGCTGTTGCCTGAAGCTCTGTTGTTTGTGGGCTGTGCTGCCACTGGGGGATATGCTGATCTGAGTGGCCTGTGCTGCTACCTAAGGCCATGTGTCTGACCCATGCTGCCGTAGAGAGCCATGTCTGGGTCTGTGGTCTTACTGCAACTGAGTATGTGTTGATGTCCATGGCCCATGCTACCACAGAAGGCCAAGGGGATGTCCATGGTCTGTGCTATGGCCTGAATCCATGTTGATGTCCATGATCCCAGCTGCATTGGAGGACCTTGTCTGGGTCCACAGCCCTACTGCAACTGGGAGCCCCTGTTCCTGGTCTATGCTGATGGCAGATAACATGTAGAAGCCCACGATCCATGCTCCCTCAAACCTTAATGAGCAAATAAGCAACTATGGCAATAGTATTGATGACTACAGACACACAGTAAAGAGGGAGATGAAAGACTTCTGTGACCTCAACCCACCCTCCAAACAGTAACAGCCTAAACAAGAAGTCTTCAAAGAGAACTCTTAAACAGTGACAGGATGCCGAAGTGTTGCTCTCCACAATAGAGGGCCTTCCAGCAGGGATGCAGAAGAGGAAGGACTCAGCTCTACTTAGGGCATAGACCACTGAGAGTTTGACCACACTCCAGTGAGTGTACAGATAACACAAATTGGACTTTATTGTGTGGGGGTTCACAAGGGTAAGGGGATGGACTGGGAAGCAAATGTGATAAGGGTGTATATGAAATCCCCAAAGAATCAATAAAAATATTATGTTAGAAAAAAAGAAAAGAACTTCAAAACAAAACAAAATAAATCAAGCATGGTGATGTAATCCTTTAATCCCAGCAGGAGGCAGAGACAAACATATCAGAGTTTGAGGCTAGCCTGGTCTACATAGTGAGTTCCAGGACAGACAGGGCTACACAGACTCTGTCTCATACACAAACAAACAGACTCAAAAATAAATAAAATATAATTAATCTTCAGAAAAAAATCCATATTTAAATATTTATACTTGACTCTTTTTCTCTACCCTAACT
Organism: Rhynchomys soricoides; assembly: GCA_019843965.1. NCBI lineage: Eukaryota > Metazoa > Chordata > Mammalia > Rodentia > Muridae > Rhynchomys > Rhynchomys soricoides. Next base: position 18,673,278 of record JADRCH010000016.1, read on the forward strand.
AAACAGCATCTTTGTCCAGAAGTAGCTATTTTCCTTCTTTGTTCAAAATCAGAATATATGTATATATGGATACTTTGTACCTCAGGCAGAGAAACGTAATCATTAGCTATGTTCTTGCTACTCCGTATACTCAGTAAAATCAGCAAATCTATACTATTAGTATTACTGGGAGCCTGTTTACTAACTCTTGGGATCCACTTGAAGCCTGTGGAATTGAACTTCATTTTAATAAGAGTCCCAATTACTATATATGCACATAAAAATCTGGGCAATACTGATCAATACCTTCCCACCCCAAAAGACTTCATCTATGAACAACAGTTCCTAATGGCTGTATGACACCAGAGCCTGGAGAGCTACATGTAGTTGCCATGTTCCCTTACCAACACTGTTCACTAACATACAGAATTCTTACGGTTGTGATATAGATTCCATTCAGTAATATAGGTACATCATTTTTTTTCCAGCCTGGTCTCTCTTCCATTTGTTTTAGTATCTACCTGCTTCTCTCCTTTAACTATGAAAGGAGAGACCTTTGTAACATTCAGCCTTTATGATGTCTAAAAGGAGGGCCAAAGGCATTAAGGCATTGTTCTCTTCTCTCTTGCTTCCAGATACCTAAGAGTATTACTGGTGGAGGACTCAGCAGTTGAGCAGAGGAGCACTATCAGAGACAGACAGGCTCTTACTAGACAAGGTCAGAGTTGCTACTGTAACGCCAGGAGCCTGGAACCAGTCTGTCCATGGTTTGTCCCTGTGGTGGGATGTTTTATTTTAGAAAAGTCTTTCTATATTTTTGTTACTATGACTTAAAAGATCTGAAGCTGAGTAATTTTTATTATCAAGAATAGAAATTGGAGCTAGAGTGATAGATGAGCAGTTAAGAACATTGGCTGCTCTTCCAGAGGAACCAAGTTCAATTTCCAGCACCCACATGGCATCTCACAACCATCAATAACTCCGGCCCTAGGGGATCTGACCCACCAATCTGGTTTCTGCAGGCATGGCAGGCATGTGATGTACAGGTGTGCATAGAAGCAAAATATTTATAACACATAAAATAAAAAAGGTGAAAGTTTTTAAGAATAGAAGTTGAGCTGTTGAGATGACTCAACAGGTAAAAATGCTTACTGCCAAGTGTTGATCTGAGTTTGATCCCTAGGACCCACATGTTGGAACACGAGAATCAACCACCAAAGTTGTCCTATGACCACATACATGCAAGCACACCTGCACCCTCAACACAAATAAATGTGATTTAAAAAAAATATATTTATTTGGCTTACAGTTTTGAAGAGGAGAAATCTGAGGTTGGTACTAACATCTGTCAGTACCTGATGTAGACCTTTCTAGTTAGCTGCAGTATAACAGAGGGTGCCAGGCATGCATTAGCTCCAGTATTCCTCTTACTTAGTTCATCTAAGGAGCCTGTTGACATCTTCTAGCTCCAATCACCTCTCAGAGGTCCACCATCTTCAACATAGGAATTTGGGGGTTATATTTCTAACACATGAATTTCTGGGGGACACATTGGAACCATAGCCAGACTATATCCAACTTGTGGTTTATTTCCTGAATTTGCTCAGATGTTCTGGAATTTGGCAGAACTATAGAAAAGTTAACATTTTTTTAGAAGAGGCATCTGATCCCCTGGAACTGGAGTTGCAGGTGGTTGTGAGCCACTGAATCCAGGTCCTCTGCAAGAGTTAGTGAATGTTCTTACCTCTGAGCCATTTTACTAGCCCCTGGAAAAGAGGACATTTTTAAAAAATTGAGCTGTCTTAAGCTTAATTGGAAGCTTTGTATAGGTATAAAACATCTCCAGGAGAAAGCACTGGAGATTATTCAAAAGACTGCTAGAATAAAAAAATCCCTTAAGTCTGCTGAACACCAATGTTTAGTGTCTTTTCAGTACTTAGGTAGTTCTTGACAATAAATTATGAAGAACAGCCTCTGATTAGAAAAGGTCCATATGCCTGTGTGACTTCAAATATAAATTTGAAAGACAACTGATCTTTTTTATTACAATTAATCTTTGCTCATCAGGCCTTTTGATAATTTATATGGTAGCCTGTACTACCTGTTTCCTTCTTGGCCTTCCTTAGTATGAGATAAAGAGTTGCAGCAGAATGGGTACATTTCCAGAGGCAGGATCAGGGAGTGGCTGGGAAGGAGGCTTCTAAGTCAATTTTGAGTAAGTGATCATGCCTCTCGGTTTGAAGTCATAGCCCTGGTAGTACTAATACCCCCCTTTCTCTTTTAAGTGCCCTGGTATGGGTAACCAGCAATAATATGGTCACTGTAGGGGCAAACACTGTGTTAGACACTGTACTAGATGAATGTCTTTAGTATTACTAAAGTATCCAAGTGGATAGCTATTCTTGACACTTTACAGATAAACACTCTGGAAGAGTATTGTGATGAGGTCACATGGTGGTAGACTTGATGAGCAGGCAGTATTTGTCAGTCTGCCAAAGCTGCTTGATTTTTGACAGCTTTCTGTACCAATGTTTAATGGTTATGGCCTCTCTTTTTTGAGACTTTTTGAGACAGGCTGTCCTGGAACTCTCTCTTTAGACCAGGCTGGCCTGGAGCTCAGATATCACTTACCTCTGCCTCCCAGGTGCTGAAATTTAGGGTACACATCACCACGCCTGGCCTTTTCATCTTTTAAATCTAGTTAAAGAATTCTTTAGTGATAGTAAAAAGCCTTTATGTGGAAGAAACATCAGGTTAATGAATGCCTCAACAGTAAGAGCCTGTCTGTCTCTGATAGTGCTCCTCTGCTCAATTGCTGAGTCTTCCACCAGTAATACTCTTAGGTATCTGGAAGCAAGAGAGAAGAGAACAATGCCTTAATGCCTTTAGCCCTCCTTTTAGACATCATAAAGGCTGAATGTTACAAAGTTCTCTCCTTTCATAGTTAAAGGAGAGAAGCAGGTAGATACTAAAACAAATGGAAGAGAGGCCAGGCTGGAAAAAAAATGATGTATCCATATTACTGAATGGAATCTATATCACAACCGTAAGAATTCTGTATGTTAGTGAACAGTGTTGGTAAGGGAACACGGCAACTACAGCTCATGTGTGTGGGTAGCAGGTGTTCAATGGGTCATCGTATTTTTCATTATTACAAATACTGCAACAAGGAAGAACAAATACCTGTCCTCCATTGTTCTTTCTAGACAGTACAGCAACTATACTTGTGCTCTTTTTTTTTTAAACATCTCTACTCCATTCACAAGTTTCAGTACTCAGAGTAACAAAGACAGGACACTGAGTCAATTGTCCTCACTATGTTCTTTCAAACAAATGATTTCACGTCAATTGAGACTGTTGTAATCAATGACTTTTTCTTAATATTCTTGAAAGTCAATGGTCCTACCACAGAATAACAAAACTCTAATGCTAGAAATAGCTATCTCTTTTGGAGTTGTTGGCCAGTAAGGTCCTACAGACCCTCAAACATTATATATAGGCTCTTGCTAATATTCTTAGATTATCCTTCAGAACTTCAGAACAGTAAACACCACATACTTGAGTCATAGAATACAGAGAAATCAGGTAGGTACTTACCTGAAAGCTTCATCTCTACTGGCTAGCTTTCATAGTGCTGGAAGCTTCTATGCATGTTACCAGAGTTAAAAAGCAATTGCCAATCTTACAGAATTAAAAAGATGTGAATCATGTGAGCTACAACAATTACCAGCTTGACAAGCCATGCTCACTAGTGCATCAGTGTTAAAATGTCATGGAAGTAACCAATCACTTTCTGATTGATTTGAAGTCCAACTCTACAAGTTGAAGCCCATACTCAACACTGTTGCAGAGGCCAAGAACCCATGGTTGGACAGGTCACAGACCATAGGGAAGAAACTACTACTATCGTTCTGCTAAACGGACACAGTATTAAACTCTAATGATTTGTCATTATATCCGTAGATTATTGCACCTGTCAACCTTCATCAGAGAAGCTTTTCTGTGCAGTATATGATGATTAACAGAGACAGTCAACTGGTCAGTGTATAAAGAAAGGAGATCGAAGAATGCTCAATCTTAAACAAGACATCTATACTACACATTCCTTCCCACCACTCAAATATCCTTGTGGAAGAGAGACAGAGAGTTTTTAAGAGGCAAAAGTAGTGAATATTGTTTTCTCAATACAGCAGGGCAGTTAGCCCTAAGAATTTATAGCAGTTGAGATAGCATGTACAAGACCTACACAACCTAAGGCCAGACAAAATTACAGTATGGACAGGTGAGGTAGACATGAAATCCCACTTCTAGCAGAGGAGCCATTGGCAATTGATAGCTGCTAGATGGAGCGTTAGTTTTCTTTAAGGGTGTGGACCCTAGTAGGGTGAATACCCTCCAGTAAAGTCCACACATACAAGAGCACATATAGGCAGCAGAAATAATAACTAGACGGGCTCTAAAAGTGGAAGAGTGGGTAGGCTGGAGAAGGATGAATCTGGAAGGAGTGAAAGGATATGACCATTGTGTGAAATTTCTCAAAGAACTAATAAAAATATTTTAAAAGTTTTATAAGTCAATACAGTTGTATTTCTGACTACTTTTTTGGATCTTTTGAAACTGGATCTAGCTGTGTCAACAGCGAGGCTAGTTTGGGGCTCACAATGATCCTCCCAATTTAGTTCAAGTTCTGGGGCTACAGATGTATGTCACAGAGATGGGCCTAAAATTTGTATTTATAATAAACTCTCAGGTGTTAGTGCTTCTGATCTGCTAATCACAACTTGAGTAGTGAATAGTAAAGTCCATTCTAAATTTAATTTGAAGAGTGGTGAGGTGCTCAGTGGGATACACTGGATTTGCTTTCCACGTCTACCCCAAATTCTCACTTGCTGTTACCTCACCCTGTCCCTACTACTTTCTTCATGGTAGTCAAGCTCCTAGACAACACCTTCAGTGGTTCTCTAAGATCAAGCTTCAGGTCCTGGCTTACTTTTAATCTTCTTTCACACTGTTCATCAAATGTAAAAGGCTAATGTGAGTTAATCACAACTCCCTAGACGTTCATACTCTAGAGAAGGATTTATTGCTAAGCTGAGTGCTAATAGGTAGAAGAGTTCAAAAGATAGAAAAGCATGATAGCCAGAATGCTCAAAGTACTGCCTTATCCTCAGGCTACACACTAATCTATGACACTAGGGATCAGGTGCGACAAGAGCATTATGCTTCCTTTTTATTTCCTATCAGGAAAGTATAATTTTTGGATTACTTTAACAAATAGCTCTTAGTAATCTTCAATAAATTCTGTAAATTATTTCCAACTAGTTTCTATTAACAGTTCTAAACATTAGCATGTTTAGCTTTTACATGTTTATTCCATTTTAGTAAAGCTCAAAGAGAAGTGAACTATACATTAAACTGTCTAGGGTAAAATATACATGTGTTCATGCCACAACAACATGTGTGGAAATATGAGAACAACTTCAAGTGTTGGCTCTCACCTTCTACTTTGAGATAGGGTCTCTCTTGCTCACTGATACATCTGCCAGGCTAACCAATCTGCTTGTTTCTGCAGATTCAAAGATATTTGCCTACCAACTCCCTCTGTAGGGACATATTAAAATTGATTTTTATGTGGATTCTGTGGATTTAAATGAACTAAGGTTGTCAGACTTGCATAGCAAGCATGTCACCCAGTGAGCCATCTTTCTAGCCCTTGATTTTTTCATTCTTGATCCACAATTCATCAGCCTGTGCCCTGATGCCAATAAATTCCACCTTTCTCTTTTCCCCAACATAGGTTTTCTCTGTGTAGCCCTGCAGTACTGGAATTATCTCTGTAGACCAGGCTGGCTCAAACTCAGAGATCTACTTGCCTCTGCCTACCAAGTGCTAGGATTAAAGGCATGCACCACCACTGTCCAGCTCCAACTTATTAATATGAGCCAAACCTTTTTTTAAGTTGCCACCAATGGCCAATACACACACACACACACACACACACACACACACACACACACACACATCCCTAAAACTCAAATCCATTATGCCAGGGGTCACATCTTTGGAGCCATCATTCATGTAGACATTTTAAAAAAAATCTAGACTCATAGTTTGGTCCATACTGAATTTTATTTTGCAAATCTTCCTTAGAAGGCTTTACTTCTACAAACAGAGAGCTGTATTCACTGCCTGTGTGGGTATTCTCCACAAGTTTGATGTGAAAAACCACTTTGAGATTCCTAATTAGCTCATCATCATTGCCCTTCTTGTGGATAACAAATTCATAGACCTTTGTGGTTTTTACTTTAATGTGGGTTTCTTTATAGAGAACATCTTGTCTCTCCACAATTTTGAATCCCTTCCACATCAGGAATCTTACCAGGTATGCCACACAGACATGGAAACACACCATCTGAGTATCTATGATCTTTTTAGGTCTCACCTCTAAGCTGTAAGTACCAGCAGGATTTCCCTAAGTCATCACTCACCGAAACTATGATTAGTTTTGAATCTCTATACCAACATAGCCTTGGGACTGGTTGCAGAGTGAGGAGGGAGTCACCAATCAATGCAATAGTATCAGTGTTTTACAGTGCCATAGAAAAACTCTGAAGGCTATGTGGATGCCAGACACTCAGATAAACTAGGCAGGAAAATCAGCGAGAAGAGGTTTTGATTCATACTGAGGGTAGTGCAGTGAATCTGAAGTGGATGTTACTCAAATCATCATTTTCTGGAGAATCTAAGTCCTATCTACAGAATTAAAAACCCTCCTCAGGTAGAACATCCAAAGTTTACACAAAAGAAAGTACTTTTATGTTGGCTTCTTGTAGTAGTAGACTCCCTAGCCTTTAGGACACGGTAGGTAACAACTTCTGGCACTGTGTTATGGACTACATGGGTAGTACATCTGAGGACCGCTTAAAGCAGAATTTTGAGTGAGCAGAGTGCAGTATTATTTATAGTCTATCGCTCTATTAGGACATGGACTCTAAACCAGTAGATCCTGAGTTTATGAAACATTTATATCAAACAGTATCACTTCACTTATTCTCAAAGCAAGCAGGCTTATACAGCAGGAATATAAACCACTTAAAATTGGATAATTAAATTTAGGAACTTAAAGTTAAAATATTTTTTCTCAGAGCAAGTTCATGCAGTACTGCTGCCAGATGCTCAAGGACGTGATAGCATGCCTAGAATGTCAAGGATGTGATGGCATGCCTAGAATGGAGCCTGGGATGAGCTGGACTCCAGGGACGAGGTGGAAGCTGAGGATGAAATTGCAACATGTCCTTATGATTCAAATCATCACACACCTAAATCATCACTAGAAAAGCACTGGAATCTTGCAGATTCAGGAAACTAGAATATGCCAAAAAAGGATGATGTATAATCCTGGTTTTGTTTGTTTTCTGTGAAAAGAAAACAGTTACTTTGAATAAGGATTCACAGTTCCAGACAATTAAAAAAGCTAGAACTGAAGCTGGAAAAGGGTGATTGTTACAGTCAAATAACCACAGACTACATCCTGCAGTGCTCGCTGAAGTTCCTCTGAACCACAAGTGGTCTGTTTGTGATCTCACCTCTTGCCTTTTATGATTTTGTCATTGAGGAGGCAAAGAAAAAAAGAGCTCTGGTTCTCAAGTCACCGAAAATGATGGTGATCTGTTTGTAGAATTGGTTGCTAAAGTCAAAAAAGAAAATAGCCAAAAACTGTCCAAGATCTTATGTGAAAATACTTGTAGAAGTGAAAGATGATAAAAGAAGACACTCATCTTACAGAGCTAAGAATGTTCATAAAACTAAAAATCATGTGCCGAAGTAATTCGGGATGTGATAAAAGTGCACATGGAAGAACTCAGTAACCACTGGCAAGAGAAATGAAAGAAAAAAAAAAATCAGAGAATGGTGCTGAAAAGAATGAAAGCCACCAGTGGTAGATCGTGATAGACTGCTTAGAGTTATTTGACTAGCTAGATGTTGATAATTTATGACATGAGAGGTTCTGAGTAGGAGCCCACACAAAAGAAAAGGAAATATAGATAAAAATTCTGATTCAAAAAGGAAAGGGAATGGTGGGAAAAAAAATCATGATCAGAAAAAGGCTAAGATTATAAACAGAATGTTTGTGAATGCGTTAATTATGCTTATAACCAATATGCTGATGCTTTCATTACGATCTTTGCATAGGAAAAGTAGCTATTATAATTGTGTAATGTTCATTATTTTAATAAATAACTAGCTTCAAAATACCTTCTCTAGTAAAATATAAAAATTACAAAGTATTTTTGGAACCTATGATGAGAAGATGTTGAAAAGATAGTAAGATTCTGGCTCTTACACTGGTGAGTAGCAATCCAATCACTGAAATTAACAGTAAAAGGATCCCAAGGAGACAGCATGCTTGAGTATCACTGCAGCTGAAAATAGCGAACACTGATTTTACCATAACAAGACACATACTGGTAAGAAGATACATGTAGATAGAATATGTCAAAATGATGTACACCATGAGAATGAATGAAGTGTAAAATCTGCAGTTGTGACTTATTCTGCAGTTATTAACAAGAAAAGGCCATTAACTAAGGGCACTTTAGCAAAAAAGAAAAAAAAAGAAAGAAAGAAAGAAAGAAAGAAAGAAAGAGAGCATGCAGTTAAATTAAGAAGAGCAAGTGTTTTACGCAAAGAGCAAAGTAGAAAGAATCTGAATTTGAGCTCCAATAGTGCAATGATCAAATGAAAATTAATTTGAAAGTACAGCTATAAGAATTAAATGGTGGGCCACCAGGGCTCCATAACCAAATAGTGCTGGGAGAAAGCTAGCCACCCACGAGTGGGGACAAGACTGACTGCTCAGAGGGACCCACCTGGAATACCCAGGTCACAGGGACTGAGGAATGGGGATCTGGTTTCTTTCGGTGGCTGGAGAGCAGATCCTGTGACACAGGGCTCCATACTTAAATAGTGCCAGGAGAGAGCTGGTATGCCAGGAGTGCCAACACACCTTTAAGCACAGGCAAGACCACCACTTCTTGTCAAATTCACTGGACCAAGAGAGACCCTTGCAGAGCCATCAGGACACAGGAAACAAGGGTCAGCTGGGGATTAGATCTTTTTGTTTCTGTCTGCACCCCAGAGCTGACCCTGCACCACAACTCACCAAACCCAAATTCCTCTCAAGAGAGGACTGGTCTCCAAAGAGTATTGACACCTAGGCTTGCAGGAAAGACAAGCCACAGTCAGAGAGAGAACGACCAGCTAACACCAGAGATAACCAGATGGCGAAAGGCAAGGGCAAGAACACAACGAACCGAAACCAAGACTACTTGGCTTCATCAGAACCCAGCTCTCCCACCAAAGCAAGCCCTGGATACCCCAACACACCAGAAAAGCAAGACTCAGACTTAAAATCACATATCAAGAGGATGATAGAAGATTTTAAGAAGGAAATAAATAACTCCCTTAAAGAAATACAAGAGAACACAGGTAAACAACTGGAGGACACACAAAAATCCCTTAAAAAATTACAGGAAAACACAATCAAACAAATGAACAAAACCATTCAGGAATTAAAAACAGAAATAGAAACAATAAAGAAATCACAAAGGGAAACAACCCTGGAGATAGAGAACATAGGAAAGAAATCAGGAGTCATACATGTAAGCATCACCAACAGAATACAAGAGATGGACGACAGAATCTCAAATGCAGAAGATACCATAGAAAACATGGACACAACAGTCAAAGAAAACACAAAATGCAAAAAGCTCCTAACCCAAAACATCCAAGATATCCAGGATACAATGAGAAGACAGAACCTGAGGATAATAGGTATAGAAGAGAGTGAAGATTCCCAACTTAAAGGACCAGTAAATATCTTCAACAAAATTATAGAAGAAAACTTCCTAACCTGAACAAAGAGATGAATATAAATACATAAAAAGCCTACAGAACGCCAAATAGACTGGACCAGAAAAGAAATTCCTCCCGTCACATTATAGTCAAAACACCAAATACACAAAATAAGGAAAGAATATTAAAAGCAGTAAGGGAAGAAGGGCAAGTAACATATAAAAGCAGACTTATCAGAATTACACCCGACTTCTCACCAGAGACTATGAAAGCTAGAAGATCCTGGGCAGATCTCATACAGACTCTAAGAGAACACAAATGCCAGCCCAGGATGCTATACCCGGCAAAACTCTCAATAATCATAGATGGTGAAACCAAAATATTCTATGACAAATCCAAATCTGCACAGTATGTTTCCACAAACCCAGGCATACAAAGAATAATAGATGGAAAACGCCAACTCAAGGTGGGAAACTACACCCAAGAAAAAGCAAGAAAGTAATCTTTCAACAAACTCAAAAGAAGATAGCCACACAAACATATAAACAACATCAAAAATAACAGGAAGCAACAATCACTATTCTTTAATATCTCTTAACATCAATGGTCTCAATTCACCAATAAAAAGACATAGACTGACAGAATGGATCCATAAACAGGACCCAGCATTCTGCTGCATCCAGGAAACTCACCTCTGTGTTAAAGACAAGCACTACCTCAGAGTAAAGGGCTGGAAAACAATCTTCCAGGCAAATGGCCCCAAGAAACAGGCTGGGGTAGCCATTCTAATATCGGATAAAATCGACTTTCAAGCAAAAGTCATCAAAAAAGATAAAGAAGGACACTTCATACTCATCGAAGGAAAAAATATACCAAGAACAACTCTCAATTCTGAACATCTATGCCCCAAATGAAAGGGCTCCCACATTCATAAAAGAAACTCTACTAAAGCTCAAAGCACACATTGCACCTCACACAATAATAGTGGGAGACTTCAACACCTCACTATCAACAATGGACAGATCTTGGAAACATAAACTAAACAGAGACACAGTGAAACTAACAGATGCTATGAACCAAATGGATTTAACAGACAACTATAGAACATTTCATCCTACATCAAAAGAATATACTTTCTTCTCAGCACCTCATGGTACTTTCTCCAAAATTGATCATATAATTGGTCACAAAACAAACCTCAACAGATATAAGAAGATTGAAATAATCTCATGCCTCCTATCAGATCACTACGGAATAAGGCTGGTCTTCAATGGCAACAACAACAACAGAAAGCCCACATACACATGGAAGCTGAACAATGCCCTCCTCAATGATAACTTGGTCAAGGAAGAAATAAAGAAAGAAATTAAAGACTTCCTAGAATTTAATGAAAATGAAAGTACAACATACCCAAACCTATGGGACACAATGAAAGCAGTGTTAAGAGGAAAATTCATAGCTCTGAATGCCTCCAAAAAGAAACTGGAGAGAGCATATACTAGCAGCTTAAGAGTACACCTGAAAGTTCTAGAACAAAAAGAAGCTAATACACCCAAGAGGAGTAGAAGGCAGGAAATAATCAAATTAAGGGCTGAAGTCAACCAAGTGGAAACTAAAAGAACTATACAAAGAATCAACAAAATCAGGAGCTGGTTCTTTGAGAAAATCAACAAGATAGATAAACCCTTAGCCAGACTAACCAGAGGGCACAGAGACAGTATGCAAATTAACAAAATTAGAAATGAAAATGGAGATATAACAACAGATTCTGAGAAAATTTAAAAAATCATCAGATCCTACTACACAAGCCTATACACAACAAAATTGGAAAATCTGGAGGAAATGGACAAGTTTCTAGACAGATACCAATTACCAAAGTTAAATCAGGATCAGATAAACCATCTAAACAGTCCCATAACCCCCAAAGAAATAGAAGCAGTCATTAACAGTCTCCCAACCAAAAAAAAAGCCCAGACCTTCAAAGAAGACATAATACTAATACTCTTCGATCTATTCCACAAAATAGAAACAGAAGGAACACTACCCAATTCATTCTATGAGGCCACAGTTACACTGATACCAAAACCCCACAAAGACCCAACAATAAATGAAAACTTCAGACCAATTTATCCTTATGAATATTGATGCAAAAATACTCCATAAAATTCTCGCAAACTGAATCCAAGAACACATCAAAATGATCATTCACCATGACCAAGTCGGCTTCATCCCAGGGATGCAGAGATGGTTCAATACCCGGAAATCCATCAATGTAATCCACTACATAAACAAACTCAAAGAAAAAAAAAATCACATGGTTGTTTCATTAGATGCTGAAAAATCATTTGAAAAAGTTCAACATCCCTTCATGATAAAAGCCTTGGAAAGATCAGGAATTCAAGGAGCATACCTAAACATAGTAAAAGCAATATACAGCAAAGCAGTGGCCAACATCAAACTAAATGAAGAGAAACTCGAAGCAATCCCACTAAAATCAGGAACTAGGCAAGGCTGCCCTCTCTCTCCCTATCTATTCAATATAGTACTTGAAGTTCTAGCTAGAGCAATCAGACAACAAAAGGAGGTCAAAGGGATACAAATTAGAAAGGAAGAAATCAAAATATCACTATTTGCAGATGATATGATGGTATACTTAAGTGACCTGAAAAACTCCACCAGAGATCTGCTACAGCTCATAAACACCTTCAGCAAAGTGGCCAGATACAAAATTAACTCAAGCAAATCAGTAGTCTTCTTATACTCGAAGGATAAACAGGCTGAGAAAGAAATTAGGGAAATGACACCCTTCACAATTGTCACAAACAATATAAAATATCTTGGTGTGACTCTAACCAAACAAGTGAAAGATCTGTATGACAAGAATTTCAAGTCTCTGAAGAAAGAAACTGAAGAAGACCTCAGAAGATGGAAAGATCTCCCATGCTCATGGATTGGCAGGATTAATATAGTAAAAATGCCATCCTGCTGAAAGCATTCTACAGATTCAATGCAATCCCCATCAAAATTCCAACTCAATTCTTCATAGACTTAGAAAGAGCAATTCTCAAATTCATATGGAATAAATAAAAAACCCAGGATAGCATAAACTATTCTCAAGTATGAAAGGACTTCTGGGGGGAATCAGCCTCCCTGACCTCAAGCTGTACTACAGAGCAGTAGTGATAAAAACTGCATGGTATTGGTACAGTGACAGGCAGGTAAATCAATAGATTTGAAGACCCAGAAATGAACCCATACACTTATGGACACTTGATCTTTGACAAAGGAGCTAAAACCATCCAGTGGAAAAAAAGACAGCACCTTCAGCAAATAGTGCTGGTTCAATTGGTAGTCTACATGTAGAATAATGCGAATTGATCCATTTCTATCTCCCTTTATGAAGCTCAAGTCCAAGTGGATCAAGGACCTCCACATAAAACCAGATACACTGAATCTAATAGAAGAGAAAGTGGGGAAAAGTCTCAAACACATGGGCACAGGGAAAAAGTTCCTAAACAGAACATCAGTGGCTTATGCTCTAAGATCAAGAATCGACAGATGGGACCTCATAAAATTACAAAGCTTCTGTAAGGCAAAGGACAAAGTCAATAGGACAAAACAGCAACCTACAGATTGGGAAAAGATCTTTACCAATCCTACGTCTGATAGAGGGCTAATATCCAAAGTATACAAAGAACTCAAGAAGCTAGATGCCAGAGATCCAAATAACCCTATCAAAAAATGGGGAAGTGAGCTAAGCAGAGAATTCTCAACTGAGGAAAACTCGAAGGGCTGAGAAGCACCTAAAGAAATGTTCAACATCCTTACTCATCAGAGAAATGCAAATCAAAACAACCCTGAGATTCCATCTCACACCAGTCAGAATGGCTAAGATCAAAAACTCAGGTGACAGCAGATGTTGGCGAGGATGTGGAGAAAGAGGAACACTCCACCATTGCTGATGGGATTACAAGCTGATACAACCTCTCTGAAAATCAGTTTGGTGGACCCTCGGAAAAATGAACATAATGCTACCTGAAGACCCAGCTATTCCACTCCTGGGCATATACCCAGAAGATCCTCCAACATGTAATAAAGACACATGTTCCACTATGTTCATAGCAGCCATGTTTATAATAGCCAGAAGCTGGAAACAACCCAGATGTCCCTCAACAGAGGAATGGATACAGAAAATGTGGTACATTTACATAATGAAATATTATTCAGCTATTAAAAACAATGACTTCATGAAATTCTCAGGCAAATGGATGGAACTTGAAAATATCATCCTGAGCGAGGTAACGCAGTCACAAAAGAATGAACATGGTATGTACTCACTGATAAGTGGTTATTAGCCCAAAAGTTCGAAATACCCAAGAGTCACTTCACAGCAACTGTCGGGCTGAGTGTGAGGTCCCAGATGGAGGACTTGGAGAAGGGACTGAAGATGCTGAGGGAGTTTGCAGTCCCAGGGAGGGAGCAACAGTGGCAACTGGCCTGACCCCTCAATACTCCTGGAGACTGAATCACCAACCAAAGAATACATATGGAGGGACCCATGGTGCTGGCCACATATGTGGCAGAGGAGGGTCTTGCTAGACATCAGGGGGAGCAGAGGCCCTTGTGCCTGAGCGTGTTAGATCCCTCAGTATAGGAGAATGCCAAGGAGGGAAGATGAGAGTGGATGGGTGGGTGGGGGAATACCCTCATAGTGGCAGGGGAGGGGGGAGGAAATGGGGAGGTTCCAAAGGGGAGATCTGGAAAGGGGGAAACATTTGAAATGTAAATAAAGTATGAAAAAAAGGAATTAAATGAAAAATGTCAGTTTTAGTATGAGAAAACAAGTCTGAGGCCTGACAACATACTTAAGAAAAAGACTAAGAGTGCCTTTTAAAACCCACTGTCTGGTGCTGTATGTTAGCTGCCAGTATCAATCTTGGGCTTCAAGGTTTGTTGACTCTGACCACTTTGTGCTGTCTTTATTCCTAACAATCAATTAAAAGCAGGACAAAATAATTTTGTTGTTCTTGATGGCAGTTAAGGTGTTTGGAAGTACCTAGGGTGTTACGTATTTAGAAAGTTAACAGTTTTAAGTACCTTTCTACATTCTCTTGCTCCTTTTTAAAAACTAAACAAAAATGTCTTCAATTTAATCCAAGAGGTCATTTTATTGTTGTATAAGCTCTGGTGGTGTGGTTGTTTACAGGGTCTTCTAAAATAAAAGGACTCTGAAATGTTTTCATTTAGGGTAAGTTTCCACAATAGGAAACAAACTATACTTCTTCCATATGGTTACAATATGAAAGTTCGTCAATGTAGCATATACAAGTATATAATTTAATCTATCAAAGTTCATCTTGTTTTCTGACATTTCCATTGTTCAAAAAAAATGCAGAAAAGCCAAAGTTTATGTGGTACCTAGAACTTTTCTTAATATTTTGTTTAATTGTTTTAGATCCTTCATATGTCATTCTCATTCGTTTCCCTCTTTAACCAGAATCCCATAACTGATTCACATTTATATCAAAGGAGCATGAGAACACACCTACCACACCATTCTGATGAAAAGAGCTCATTTTGCCAGTATTTGGTTGTCTACCAGAATTTCCATTCAATGAATGGTACAACCATTTTGGAAAAAGGCTGACACTTCATATAGGATTAAACACACAGTACCCAGAAATTCTACTCCTAATAAATTCAACTAAGAGGAATAAAAACTATGTATTCCTCTAAATAACTGTACAGGATGTTAATAGCTTTATTAACAATTGCCCAAACCTGGATAAAGTCCAAGATAAAAATATAGCATTTTAATATAGTGCATTATTATTTATTAATAAGGGTACACAATACTGACATTTAAAAAAAACTATGAATGTTGAGCATTCTGAATATTCAGGGGTGAGCTATATCCCTAATTTATAGCTTACTTTGGATTAAATCATAAAAATAAGACATATTCACAAGTGGTTAGAGGAGTTAAATAGCCATGTGATAAAATGAGTATGACAAAATATCCATCAAATCTTGGTAATAAATGCTACAGGTACCCACTCATTTTGTATTTCTTTCAACTTTCTTGCTGTGATTGAATTATTCACAATAAAATGTTGAAAAACTAAATGGCTAGACTAACTGGCTTTATTAAATAAGGTTTTATAGTACATGTTTTCTGTATAGTACATTAAAAATCTATAGGCGGGGGAGGGTGGGAGGCTGGAGAGATGGCTCAGCAATTAAGAGCACTGACTGCTCTTCCGGAGGTTCATCTGTAATGAGATCTGATGCCCTCTTCTGAAGACAGCTACAGTGTACTTACGTAAAAAATAAATAAATCTTTGCGCCAGAGTGAGCGAGACCAGAGTGAGAAGGAAAAAAAAGTCTATAGGCTGAAGGTTTTGATAAAAACCAGCTTAACCCAAATGATAAGTCATTCTAAAATTTATAATGGCTAAGATGTATTTTCAAACAGACAATATTTTAATTTCCCTGAATTCTTTATATGTATCTAGTAAAACAAGGTATCTCTAAAAATTGAAGCGATTATCTGAAATTTCAAAGCACCATTTTGGTATATTTATTTAAAAATGAATTAACATCATAAGATAGAAAGCTCTCCCATGTCCACAGAGCTATAGGATTAATATAGAGAAAATGGCCAGTCTAACAATAGCAATCCACAATTTCAACCTAATCCCCATAAAAATCTCAATATAATTCTTCTCCCAAATTGAAAAGATAATGTGTAACAGTTTCCTCCAAGATTGAAACATTCTACCCTACAGGGAAGCTCCTTAAGCAGAAAAGTAAACAACTCAAAATAGCTTTAGGAAGTACCTGAAACCAACTGATCTTACTACAGAGCTACAGTTATAAAAACAGCATGGCACTGGCATAAAAACAAAATATGTTGAGCCAGGCATAGTGGTATATACCTTTAATCCTAGCACTCAGGAGGCAGAGGCAAATACCAAACACAAATCATTAAAAGCAGCTAGATCCAGCAGAAACTGCAAGGTTCCACTGAATTGGCACGAGTCAGCAGAAGCAGCAAGAATCAATCAGAATACCACAAGAAGTTTGGTGTATTTCTCTCTATGAAGTGCAGACCAGAAAAGACCAGCGAAGCATTGCACAGCTAGTGAAGATCAGCAAAGCGCTGCACAACTATCAAAGACTAGCAAAGCATTGCAGGCGTAGCAATGCAAGAGCATCCTCTTACTGTCTATGGGATTATATTTATATTATTTCTACACACCATGCCTTCTCGTGTGTCTGCTTCAGCAAAACATCCTCTCACAAGACAACTTCCAGAAAAACATCATGTTACACAACTGAGTTTCCACAGAAACCAGAACTTTCCACTTCACATACCTCTACTGTCTCTTACTTTTTGTTTGTTTTTGGGAGACTGGATTCTCTATGTAGCCTTGACTGTCCTCATAGAGATCCACCTCTGCCTCCCAAGTATTGGGATTAAAGTTGTACACCATTACTAACCATGCATCTCACTTTCTACGAGGGTGGTAGGGACTGAACACAGGTCCTCATGCTTGTAAGCACTTTACCTATGAAAGTGTTCCCCAAGTACTCCTGCATCCCCTACTCCCATCCCCACACACACAATGGAGGAAGAGTCATTGATCTCTGATCATAATGCCAGATGGTTTACATATAACAGGTTCCTTAGATAATATGCAAGTCTACAAAGATAAAAAATTAACCTCACTCTAGTGATTTAAATGAAAATGCTCCTTCATAGACTTATAGGGAGTGGCATTATTTAAAAGGATTAGGACTTGTGGCCTTGTTAGTGGAAGTATATCACTTGGGGTGGGTTTTGAGACTTAAGAAGCTCAAACTAGGCCCAGTATCACTTCCTGCTGCCTGTCAACCCAGATGTAGAACTCTCAGCTACCTCTCTAAAACCATATCTCCCTGAGTGATGCTTTGTTTACTATCATAATGATAATGGACTAAACCTCTGAACTGTAAGCCAGCCCCAATTAAATATTTTCCTTTATAAGAGTTGTTGTAGTCATGGTCTCTCTTCACAGTAATAGAAACCCTAAGACATTCATTTTGAAGAAGCAAAGGAACATCAATCTTGACACATTCCTGGCTTTTCCATTATTCCTTTCTATTTTGTGAGCTATGTACTGGGAACCTTCCAACATAGTATTTTTTGAAAGTTAGTTCTCATTAATTTAGTCATTTTCAAATAAGAAAATGTGTGATTCAGACCCTTTCACAAGAACTGATCAATCAAGCAAATAGTACACACAAAGCAAAATTCTCTGGGATCAAAGCCCTCACAGTTCTAGTGCCAGGCAATAGAGCCACAAAGAAGTACAAGTACTGAAGGACCTACTTTTTGTTCTTCACTGGAGAACAAACAAAGCTTAGAATAAACCAAATGACACTGCTACCAAAGGTAGAGGTAGGATCTAAATTTACATCTGTTGGCATGGCACCAATAAACCCAATGACCAGCACACACCCCCATTCCTCTTCATTCAGATCCCCATGGAGCTTTGCATTAAACTATCCCACCCTACCAAGAATTCAATTAGTTTTAAGATTTATTTTTATTTTATGTGTATGAGTATTTAGCCTGCGTGTATAAAAGTACACCATGTGCATGTAGTACTCTGAAACAGCACTAAATATTCTTAATGACTAGACTCTTTAGTTCCAAGAACAATTAACTCTTGCTCTTTCCCCTTTTCCTAAAATTTCCATTTACTCTTTAAAAAGTCAGCTTGATTACTTTGATGCTTCTAAGGTCTCATTGCCATATGCATGCATTATATTTGAAGATGATAATTTTAATTCCTCAAGGAAATCAAAGGTAAAGGCTGTTGATGCAAGACCAGCTTAATACAATCAATGAATTCTGGAAGGGAAGTTAAAGATAGTCTAATATCCTGTTTAGTGCTGTCCCCAAGTTATACATAAAATCAATATAGCTCAAGTGGTAAGTCAGTGTTAACAGTACTTGTCTTGTATGAATGGACCCAGAAACCAACCAACCAACCATTTATGGGACTAGGGCAAGTAACTTGGTGGTAAAATGCTCACCTAGTGTGCACAGGCCCTGGGTTCAATCCCTAACACTCAGTGACATAAAGACTAAGCTGATCAATTCCTGGAGGACTATCAAAGATGTGCATTGAAAGCTCCAAAGAGGTTGGAAAGATGGTTCAGTGGTTAAGAGCACTGGCTCTTCCAGAGGTCTTGAGTTCAATTCCCAGCAACCACATATTGGCTCACAACCATCTGTAATGGGATCCACTGTTTTCTTCTGGTGTTTCTGCAAAGAGTGACAGTGTACTCACATACATAAAAGAAATAAATCTTAAAAAAAGAAAGCTCAAAAAGATATTTATTCTTATATGGTAAAGCCTACTTTACCATATGATGCCCTGATACCATATGATGTAGCAAAAATTTTAACTTCATGTATTTCTCACTAGTGTATTAAATAGAGACTTATTTTTATCAGTCTAAATTATGGAAGCCCTGAATTCTATTCATGCATTTAGACTCCTATAATGCTATTTACATAGCAGAATGTTATACAAGCCTATAAAATATAAAAATTAATAACAGAGAAAGGAACTGAAATGAGAAATTAACATTCTGAAAGATGAAACCTGTATGTTAGAGAAATAATGGGAGATTGATCAAAATGTCTGTAGTAGTTATATGTATAATGAATGTCTCTCAATTTTGGGGGGTCTATTATCTAAAAAAATTTATAACAAGCATTGCTAGGAGATAAAAATAGTTCTTACTAAATAGGGTAAGGTGCTCAGATTTAATACCCTCCAAGTAAAATTGATTTTTTTTTTTTAGTGTTTTCAAAAAATCCACACAAAAATGAGATTTTAATTTTTACATAAGACCAATGACAAAATGAAATTAGGATGATAATACAATGTAAACGCACCAAGTTTCAAATAAAACTTCTAACTGTGATTTCTTTCCCATTAAATTATATGCCTCAGAAGGCATTTTCTTCTCCTTTTCTACCTTGGTCTTTTCTCTAAAATGTAGCTTTCCTAAGTACCTGGTGATTCTTACTGTCTGTTCATAATTAACATCAACTGATTTACTTGTGGGCCAAATGAGCTTCATACAGACAGAACTTGTCAACTTGAGGTTTTTACTTTAGACCTGTCACTCTGGTTTATGAGGTTTAGCTGCTGAAATAAATCTCAATGACTAAAGCAAATAAGAAACTAGTTTTCTCTTGAACATAATACTTTAGAATAGATGAGCTGTCCAAAAAGTAAATAGCTGGATTCCATGAACAAACTTTCTCTTTGGGAGCTGGTTTAATTTTGATGTTAAAATCTCATTGCACAGGAAAGCAGAACAAAGACTAGAAGAATAAGAGCTCTGCTGGTAAGAAATCTATGAGCAACTCCCATTTCTCTAGTTAACACAGAGTATTGCGAAGCTGTGGCAGAGTCTGGGAAATGTAGGCTTTCTTTTAGTGTGTGTAGACTTGATTCTTTTACTCTGTTATCCTTTTTATTGCATCTTGGCAAACAAAACAAAAAATAGACTCTATTCTTCTTTTCAAACCAGAAAGGAGATTGTTGTATTTATATACTCTCAAGGCAGAATGCAAAGATTTTCTATTTTCTAATGTTTTAGTTCTTGTTAAGAAATCAAGCTCACACTTTTAGCCTGTTAACACAATTTTTGTTAAAAAGGAAAGGCAAATCCTTATTTTGTTAACAAGGGGCTAAAAATCCACCAAGAAGAAAATGGTATGAAGAAATTGAGGGGTATCCCAGGAATCTACTACTACATCTCTATTTCAAGATGTTCCAAGTGTAGTAAGTACTCCACAAACTGGGGGATCATTGGTCCTGGGAAATATGCCCTGGACATGATTAGAACCACCACTACACTAAACTTGACAGTTGTCCTGCTTAGTTGGTCAACTTGACACAAGCTGACAAATGCCTCCATCAGATTGCCTGTAAGCAAGTCTGAACTGCATTTTCTTAATTAGTGATTGATGTGGGGAGCCCAGTCCACTGTGGGTAGTGCCACAATGGGCAGGTGGTCTTGGGGGATAAAAGAAAGCAGGTTGAAGCTGGGCAGTGGCAGCGCACGCCTTTAATCCCAGCACTTGGGAGGCAGAGAGAGGCGGATTTCTGAGTTTGAGGCTAGCCTGGTCTACAGAGTGAGTTCCACGACAGCCAGGGCTACACAGAGAAACCCTGTCTCCAAAAACCAAAAAAAAAAAGAAAAGAAAGCAGGTTGAGCAAGCCAGTAAGTAGCACTCTTCTACAGCCTTTGCTTCAGTTCCTGTCTCCAGGTTCCTGAGATGACAACTCCCTCAGTAATGGAGTATGACCTGAGAGTTCTAAGCTAAAATAAACCTTTTCTTCTCCAAGTTGTTTTCAAGTCAAGAGAGGTTTTTTTTGTTTTTTTTTTTTTGTTGTTTTTTTTTTTTTTTGGTTTTTTGGTTTTTCAAGACAGGGCTTCTCTGTGTAGCCCTGGCTGTCCTGGAACTCACTCTGTAGACCAGGCTGGCCTCAAACTCAGAAATCCACCAGCCTCTGCCTCCCAAGTGCTGGGATTAAAGGCGTGCGCCACCACTGCCCGGCTAAGTCAAGAGAGTTTTATCACAGCTCTAAGACAACAGGTATGTAGCCAAGAGAAGAGGAATATTCCTAGATTCTTGCTTAACAATGTCACTCTCCCAAGCGGGAACATCCTTTTCCAGGTGTTCTCAGGTGTTGTCCACTCCATTTGGGCCAACATGTTTTCTTCTTTTCCATCGTCCCTCCCTCCCTCCCTTCTTTCTTTCCACCCAAGAATCCCTCCCAGCAACATTCTAGGACACTCACAGGCAAAAATGAACACTTAACAAGTCAAGGAAAAAAGGTCCCAAAATATGGTTTGTGGAAACACTAATTAAACATCTGAGACTGAAGGGTGGAAGCATACTATCATTGCCAGGTTTTTGGTTAAACAAACACTAACTGGATTTGACTCTGTGTTCTTAATCACTATAGGATCCATGTCTTCAATAGTAATCTTTCCCACCCTAGAAACAAAAGTTTCTCTACTCATTAAAATCCTATTTTTGTATCCTTCAGAATAGTTTCTCCACAGACATCTTACTTATTTAATTTACATATCTATTTCATAAAGTGTTGCCATGAAGCATGGGATTTTTCATTGAAATTTCTAACTATTATTAGGATGAAGACAATTATTCTTGTTTTATAATTATTTTGTGCCTTATTCTGAATATTTGTTTTATAACTGCTTTCTTATTAGTTGTAATAATTTTCTTTGAGATAAGGTTTCTCTATGTAGTCCTGGCTGTCCTGGAAGTTGTTATGTACAATAGGCCTCTACCTCCAAGTGCTAGGATTAAAGATGTGTCCTACCATAACCAACCTTGTAATAATTTCCTTCTGATCTTTTGAATTCTCTAGAAATTAAGTGATATTCTCTCAGCGATGTATTAAATTGCACAACAACAAATAGGAAAAACTTTAAATACCACATCTAGTACTGATTTGTGAAACCTTTACCTTCATCTCTGAGTGGCCTCCTAGCCCGCGTAGCCTCCTAGCCTGTAACTGTATTCATTAATTTTTCAGTCCAAAGTGGTAAAATATCTACATTTGGAAATTGAAACATAAGTAATTCTGACCACGATTAAGACATGATCAAGTTTCTTAGTAGCACAACTCTGACAGTCCAGCAGATGGGGATGGTGCCACACAGATGGAGGCTTTTAGAGATGGAATGAAACACCAGTCTTCAATTTTTCACAAATAAGGGAGGAAAAAGAACAAGAAAACTAACTTTTTAGGTTTAAGAGGGCCATAAAACTTCTAAACCATGGAGCAGGAAGGTATCATGCCCATTTTATAAATACTGATTCAAAAGAAGTAAAGCAATTTTTACCAAGGTCACGTAGATCCCATTAAACCAATGTCACTTTGTCCTGATGTTCTTTAAAGGTTATTCAATTTTGTAAAGTCACAAAATAAGATTATTTCATAACGGGCAATGTTTCTCATCCTCATTCTGCTTGCTTGGAGTGAACAGTTTAAAGCATTTTCCTTTTAAGCCACCTTCTTTATATCTTTTCTAACACTGGCATGACTTAACTGTAAGTTCCAGGAACATTATAAGCTAAAACAGATTCTAATGACTGAATCTTGTGTATTAGGCATTAGGAAAGGAATTAACTGAGGAAAACAGCTGCAAGTCTTGATTTCATGGATTTTCAAGTTTTGTGGTAGACACAAACTAAATAATCACATAAATGAAGTGTTTGGAACAGATATGGAACTAGAGAAGGGACACATGGAGAGCTCCTGGACGAGGGTGGAATGGGTTTCAAATTCTCCAGGGAAGCACAGTTTTCAGTTATCTTGTTAGTGTAATTTACCCTTTCCTTCAGCATAAAATGGCTGAAGTACTTTTTTTTCCAAATAAAATAAAACAACCAAGAGCTCTGCTCTATTTTTTTTAAGTCATAAATTCTAATCTCATATCCTTTCCTTTATGGCAAGTTAGCATTTACTGTCCTCTGTAAAGAATAAATACCACATTCAAACAAATTACACTCACTAAATATTTAAAACTGCAGATATATTATTTGTAGATGTTCAATCTAGTACACTGCCTTTATTAAACAGGTATTTCTCTGGAGTTCAGTCAGAAAAAAGTTACTACAGTTACTTTTTGTTCAGAGTCTCAAACTGCTGGAGAACAAAACCTCAACCTACATAAAACTAAATCCTATAGTTTACAAGTTTGGATTTTTGTGTTTATTAAGAAACTAAAGACACTGGTTCAAACTAGTTTCACAGCTATTGTAAGGGGAATTTTGCTTGTGAGCACACCTTTATACTTAGGGACAGAACTATAAAAGTGTGAATTCACAATTATTATTCCTAGCCAGTATTAATGTTTTAAAAAGTTCAACTTGTCAGTTAAAGATGTATAGTTACGTAAGTTGACTTTACAGCACTTTCCCAGAGTTATTTACTGGGAACTAGATAATAGTGAATTAAAAATTGCCTGTCATCTTTTAATTTCTTCAACAATGGAAGTACTAACCACTCTCTCAGGCATTTTTTAGATAGCCTGGTAACTTCCTGTGCCAAGGGAAAAGGTTAAAAATACTAATAGATTTTAAAAGTTTTTCCACTTATTAAGAAAACAGGAATCAAAATGAGAATTTTACTTTATCAAGTTCCAAAATTATAGTTACGACATTCAATGGTGATGAGTCATTTTGATAATTTTCTTCACTCATGTATGGTGAGGCAGCACTATCAAACTGTGGAAGGTACATAAGGGAATAGCATTTCCATACACGTAAGAGTTTAAAAATGTTTGAGACTGCTTAACCTAAACTTAGTAGTTCAATACTATAATCTCTTGCAGGGTTCAGGGTATGCTTCAGTAGTAGAGTCAATTCTAAGTCCTTAACTCCAGAAATATACCACCTAAATAAAACACATTAACATTCACTCCTAAAGAAACACAAATGCTAAGAATGATTTGCCTATAAAGACATTCATCACAACATTATCAAAGGTGAAAAACTTTTAAGTAATTGTTTCCCTTAATATGACTGATGACTTAATAAACACAGGCTCAATCTAAGACCACGCTGTTTTGCCCTCTTTCTTACCCCTAACTAAGAACAGTCTAGCTGAGCATGATGGCACATGCCTGTGATCCCAGAACACTGGAGATTAAGGATAGGAGGATGGTGAGTCCTGGATCAACTTGGGCTAACGGTGAATTATAAGCCAATCCGGTATTCCCCTTAAATGTCACTTTCTCAATAAAAGAGAGAGAGAGAGGGAGAGAGAGAGAGAGAGAGAGAGAGACAGACAGACAGAGACAGAGACAGAGACAGAGGGGCTCTTCCCTAAATTCTCACCCATCCTGACCCATACAAATTATATAACCACTGACCTTCTGGCCCAGTGATTCTCTGCCTAGCACCCCTGTTTAGTTTTCAAATTCTATGTGGAACGATCTGAAAAGTCTAGCTTGTGCACCTTCTACCATCCTTCTGTACCCACACACATACTATTCATAGCTTTTCTACAAGAGAGCAGATGCTGTGTTATCTGCTCACATCTGTAGTTACAGCATCCAGAACAATTTGATTATTATGTGTTAACTAAAGAATTGTCTCTTCGTATGTGTTTTTAAACATGATTGATAGTCTTATTCTCAAGAACACTACTATAATTTAAGAGTTGGTTCTCTACTGTGCACTGTAGATATTTTTTCTTTTTAGACACATGTTTATTTAAGTTATATAACTCAACCAGGCATGTTAACCTGACTCCTGTATTCCTGTACTTGGTAAGATTAATAAGCAAGAGGATCACCTGACTCCACAATTCCAAATCAGTTTGAGAAACACTGAGAGACCATCTCTTTTTCTTTCTTTCTTTTTTTCTTTTTCCGAGACAGGGTTTCTCTGTGTAGCCCTGGTTGTCCTGGTACTCACTCTGTAGACCAGGCTGGCCTCGAACTCAGAAATCCACCTGTCTCTGCCTCCCAAGTGTTGGGATTAAAGGCGTGCGTCACCACTGAGAGACCATCTCAACAAAATTTACATATATACATGAAAACAAACAAGCTTGTTATACAATTCAGTAATTTTTAGTGTCACAACACTAAAGTTTAAAACATTCTACCACTCCCCAAAGAAACTGTTCAGTAGCTATTTCTATTTCCCCTCTGACCCCTTCTGGGCAGCCATTAGCCAGTCAAATCAATCAACCCAGCCTCCTCTGGATATTCACAAAAATGGAACCTTTTAAAAAGTGTGTTTCCCTTAGCGTGTTTTCAAGGCACATCCACACTGCAATACTAATCAGGACTTCATTCTTTATCACTCAATAATGTGTTCTACTGCTGCAGCACCTTTTGTTTATCCACTCACTAGTTGTTCCTACAATCTGGGACAGTATGAAAAGTGCTGCTGCAAAGTCTGTTTACAGGTTTTTACTTAGCCCTATGATCAATTCTTTACAATGGTGGGGGACTGAGCTTCACATATACTAGCAAGCAGCCTTGCCACCAAACTAAGTAAGCCTCTAGCCTTTGAATCTATGTTTGTTTGGGGTTTTAAAAGTTGTTTTTTTTTTTTAAAGATTTACTTTTAAAATTGTGTGTGTGTGTGTGTGCGTGCGCACGTGTGCATGCACATGCGTGCATGTAAGGGCCTGCAGAAGCCAAAGGCATTGGTTCCCCTGAATCTGACTGAAGTTATAAGCCTTTGTAAGCCATTTAATGTGGGTGCTGGGTACTGAACTTGAGTCCTCTCAAAGAACAGTAAGTGCTCTTAACTATTGAGTCATCTCACTAGCCCTCATTTATTTCTTTAGATATAAGTTGAAGTCAATTTCCATGTCATATGGTAACTTACACATGACATTTTGACAACTCCTATACTGTTTTCCAAAGCAGATGAAACATTTTCCATAAAGAATACACGAGAATTCCACTTCTTCCACATTTTGATGTATTTTTAAAAATTAGTCCTCTGCTGAATATGAAGAAAATCAACTGTTCAAGGAGAGGATCATGTGACCAAAAACAGGTAATTGCAATGGATCATGACACATTCAACACATTAAATCCTCGAGACCATGATGATATTAGAAAAACTTACTGGTCAACTTTGGAGAATCAACTCAGTATTGTATAACAAAATAAACAGAAATAATCACCCATTTAATTGTCTTCCCTAGGTTTTTTATCTTTCTTTTTCTAGGTTTACCAAGCAATAAAAGTTGTTTGTTTTTTTTTTACAAAATTACATCAGTTAATAAATGAAGTATGATAAATACAAAATTGCTGTCAATCTCTAATATATTAATGCATCTAGGTATGCTCGCACAGGTGCTAAAATATGGGTGGTAGTGGCACACACCTTTAATTCCAGCACTCAGGAGGCAGAGGTAAGTGGATCTCTGAGTTGAAGGCCAGCCTGATCTACAGATAGAGTCCCAGGACAGCCAAGGCTACACAGAGAAACCCTGTCCATCTCCGTCTCTCCCCCTCCCGCCTCTCCCCCCTCCCCCGTCTCTCTCTCTCTCTCTCTCTCACACACACACACCCACAGCCAAACCTAAGTCTCTAAATATAGTAAGTTAATTAAAAATATTGGGAGACATTGAATATTGATAGTTAGAAATCTATAATGTAGATAATTCTACAAAATAAACAATATGGATTTCCTAACAAATAAATTCAAGATAAAAAGAAATAGAGGAAGCAAATGGTGACTAAAAGCAACTAGAAATGTCTAACTATTATGTGTATGTTTATCTATCTCATAAGAATTCAAACCAAGTGGGGGCTTATCCCCACAAGAAATTCAGTCAATACTAGCAAGAAAGTGACAAAACTTAGGTTCATTTATACTTCCAACACTACAATATTCTGACTCAGTTCATCTCAATTAAACTTTTTGAGGTGTTTCTACAGTATTATACACAGATACCTCTGCTCTTGGGTTAGATTCTTGAACTTCCTAAAAATAAATCCTAACAGTAGATACTAGCAGGGTCATATCTTAAAAGTATAAGACCTCTGACAAAAAATAAATCCCAGTATGGAGGACAGAGAGTGGGCACAAAGTCCCATCCCTAGCAAAAAAGCTATTGGTTAATGACTGCTAGGGAGGAAATCAGTTCTGTTTAATGCTATTGATAAATCAGGTATACTGATCACACTTCAGTGCAGGCCCCATGCCAACACAAACTGGACTCAACTGTGGAACTGAGGGGGATTTGAAGCTAGGTAGGTAGGAGAGTGGGAGAGAATCTGGGAAGAGTTGGGAATATGATTAAATTCTCAAAGAATAAAAGCATATAAATTTTTTTGTACTTCAAAGGAGGCCTATCAAGAAACCCAGAGATGGCACCAGAACAAGGGAACCTGTCTGTCTGGTAAGGGTTTGGTATTTAGACTTGTGAGTATATAGAACATTTACACAAATAACAAAGCAACATGGCTTCAATGATCAGTTTAAGTTAAAATTTGTAAACGAGCTAAATGGTAGTTATTAGAAGCTGGGGAACAACTGATGGAGAAATAGAAGATACTGAAAGGGTGCAAAGCATCAACAAGATGTGAGGAGGTTTTTATTGGAAATGTATAGAACAGAATGATTAAATATTAACCTACTTTTAAAAAAATCAGGGTAATTTTCAGTTGTTCTTACCCCCCAAAAAATAACACTTAGAGACACTAATTAACTGGATTTATTTATATTTGATTGTAAATCATGATCTATTTTCCATAAACATTTGCAACTGTAATTCAATTTCAACTCAAAAATACAAAAAATAAAAAAAACCCTGGGGGCCCAGTTCTAGCTGAGTGGTACAGTATATGCTTAGTATTCATAAGCCCTGAGCTGAGTGTTGGGCTGAGTCTCCAGCTCCAAAGTAAAATAAAAGGAATAATGAGTGAAGTCATTTGTCCAAAGAAAAGTCATCAAAGCCACAACAAAGGACTAAAAACCTAACACAGTGGTAGAATGCTTACCTTGCATGTACAAGGCCCTGGATTTGATCTTAGCCCTACCCCCAATCGTCTCATTTCTCCTTGGACTGTATTTAACTAACAACAAAGATAAGCAACAGATAGTAACAGTAACATGAGGCGTCCTCACCCAATGCCAGTAGAAATATAAAATGGCAAATGTATTTTAGCATAATAGTATTTTAGCATGAGAAAAAATGCTCAACATCTTCAGCCATCAAGGAAATGTAAATCCAACTACAATTATATTCTACCTCACCTCAGACAGAAGGGCTATCCAAACAAACAAACACACACACACTTGTGAATATACAGGGGGAAAGAGAACTCTCTGTCTAGAGAAAATTTATGAAATGAATAAAAGCTATTGAATTCTTTCACAAAGGTTGTACAGGAAAACTATCACCCTGTTAACTGAGAGGTGCTTCAGATTGTTAAGGAATGAGATGTGTACAGTATTTGGGTACTGAATATATTCAACTTCAAACTTATGAGAATTGGATAGAAAGAAAGATCTGAAGAGATGGGCTGCCAGTTAGAAGCTCTTAACTACCCTTGCAGAAGAGCCAGGCTCCATACCTAGTGATAACATGGTTGATGACAGGCCTCTATAACTTAAGTTCTGGGGTTCAAAGACCTCTTCTGGCCTCCTTGGGCTGCACCCATGAATACAGTACACCTACATACAAATAGGCAAAAACTCACTTACATAAAAATTTAAAAAGATAGTAAAAAAATACTGCTGGTAAGAATGTAACAGAAAACCCAAGATACAGTCCACAGAACTCAAAAAGTTCAACAAGCTGAAGGGCCCAAAGGAATACACCTCAGTCCCACTTGGGAGGGAGAAGAAAGCAGTCACATGTGGGGAGGAAGGGAGGGACCTGGGAGGGAAAGTGGACTGGTGGTGGTGGGGGAACCTGATCTAGTATTGGGTAAGGGAAAAGGACTGAAGCCCAGATGGCCAGCAGAAAGAATGGAAATGGGCAAGGTAGGAGGTAGAAGGTTGGGGGGACCCATCCAGAATGCACCAGAGACCTGGGAGGTGAGAGACTCTCAGGAGTCAAAGGGAGGGACCTTAGATGAAATGCCCAACAGTGGGGCGAAGGAACTTGTAGAGTCTACCTCCAGTAGAAAGACAGGGCATCATGTGGAGGGATGGGGTTGCCATTCCACAGTCAAAAACTCTGACCCAGAGTTGTTCCTGTCATCGCTTCTCGGCCTTTTGGCTAAGATCAAGTGTGGAGTTGTTTTTGTCTAAAGGAACTGCAGGGCCAAAAATGGAGAAGAGACTGAAGGAAAGAAGGTCCAGTGGCTCGCCCAACTTGGGATCCATCTCAAGGGGAGGCTCCAAGGCCTGACACTATTACTGATGCTATGGTGTGCTTACAAACAGGAGGCTCTCATGTTCTCTGAGAGGTCCAACAAGCAGCTGACTGAGACAGATGCAGATACTTACACCCAACCAATGAACTGAAGTCAGGGACTGTTGTGTATGAATTAGGGAAAGGCTGGAAGAAGCTGAGGAGGAGGGCGACTCCATAGGAAGACAGGCAGTCTCAACTAATGTGGGCCCCTGAGATCTCTCAGACACTGAGCCACCAACCAGGCAGCATACACGAGCTAGTCCAAGGCTCTAGACACATATACAGCAGAGGATTGCCTAGTCTGGCCTCAGTGGGAGAAGATGGGCCTAACCCTTGAGAGACTTGAGGCCCCAGGGAGTGGGGAAGTCTGGTTGGGGGAGGGGAGGGTACATCATCTTGGAGACAGCAGGAGGAGGACTGGGATGAGGAACTGTGGGAGGGAGAACCAGGAGAGTGGCAACAACCGAACTGTAAAAAAAAAAAAAAAAAAAAAAAAGTAATTATAAAAAAAAGAAATACCAATGGGCAGAAAAAAAACCTCAGTTTCCCTCCTACATCAGGAGAGGTGACCAACAGTACAGTTGGCCCTCCAAACCTACCGCTTCCACACTGGCACACTCAAACCAACTACTGTGAAAAGTCAAGTGAGTATAGAGGTTCCTCCATCTTGAGGCCATTTCAAATTTAACTAGAGTTTAATCTCCTTGATAGAGAATCTTACGGATAATTATTCAATTCTATTCTAGGACCTGAAGCCAAGATGCCTCAGCTAAATTAGCTTCTGTTACTCTGCCCACCTAGGCAAACTCACCCTGCAGCTGCAGAGCAGATACTAAGATGTGGTTTTTGCCCTTAAAAGCCTCTTGGTCTAAATGTTTTGGGGCTATACTGAGTTTCCAAATACCTAAGTGTAGTCCGATTAGGCTGGACTTTCAATTGGCTATAAAACTGTGTGAGTAGTCATCTCTGGTGGGCTCCCCATAACATTTTGGAGGCCCCGATGAGACTCCCTGAGACTAGACCCCAGCACTTAAGGGCCTTGGTACTCCCAGGAGCAGGGAAGTGTGCACCACCTGGAAAGTACACATCTTGAGATGTTCCAGAGCCCCATAAAAAATCCTCTCTGATTGCTGATGCGTCTGGAGGTACCCCAACACCACCACCCAAAAGGAAAAAAAAGTAAATCAAAAGTCATCTGGTCCAAAAATCTTCAGAGGTAAATTTGGTCTGTAAGAGATGCCATCTAGTTGAGACACAAGACAGGACACAACCATAGATCCAAGGTTCCTAATGAGAGATCAACAGACTCCCCTGCTCTGTTCAGGTATATGAATGTGTGGTGACCACTCCTGAAAGTCTTTACTATGTCTCTCTGTATGAGTGCCTACCTTTTATCTCTGTATTCCTGTCAGTTCTGTTGGTTGAAGAAACATTTCTATGGAAGGAGGAATAAGCTCTCCTGGAATATTCAGTTTACTAACCCACTGCCCCCAACTCCTTCAGGAAACGCATAATTTCCTGCATGCTCACAGGCCACACTGGGATGCCCACCTATGCTGTGGTGCCCCTCTCCTCCAGTTGTGGCTGGATGCTGCTGTTGCTATGGCAATGCCAGTGGCAGTAGCCACCAGTTTCCCTGTAATAACCAAGGGCTTTCTCTGATGCAAGACCCCTCTACCTCTTCCTCTTGGCTTAAGACTTGTGCACTCTCATTGGGGACTTGAATCCTTTTGGCCCAGCCAAGTTTTCTAGAAAAACTTAAAATAAAAAAATACCTCCACCTGTTCCCTCATCTACTCCAGAGGAAACTGGCTGCCTGCCCCATTAACACACTGCCTTGCTTGCTTCCACAACCTGTTTAGTTGCCTGATTCCCCCTCACGTCTTGGTCCTGTTTTCTCCAGGCAGTGTGGTGGTCTCTGCTCCTTCCCCTGCCTGCTCTAAGTAGTTGGGGGCAGGGGAGTCAAATTTTTTCCCTATTCATGGTTTATGTTCCTTTCTATACCAGTGACTTGTAAAATTGGAAAGTTCCCCCAAAGCCTCCATTTTCTTGGAAGCCCCAGGCTCTTATCAGTTTGTTGGAAACTGGTTTAAGGTAAAGAGGGTATTAGAAGCCTTTTTGGCTAATAATTTGGGGGAATTAAAAGCATCAGTCATAAAATCTTCCAGTGTTTATCTAAGGTAAGTTAGATCACTCAAGGACCTGATGAATCACTCACTGGGCTTCTGGGAAAGCTCTATGAGACATACCAGGTATTCGCTCCCATAGACCCAATTGCCCCTGGAAACCAGGGAGCCACAAATGTCATTATCATATACTTTCCTCCAGATATAAGGAGAAAACTTCAGAAATTAGAAGGACTTAAAGAGATGATTATAGATGATTATAGCTTTTAGAAATTGCTCAGAAAGTTTATAACAGCTGAGATTCAGGCAAAGTCAGACAGGGGAAGAAATTCTGAGGCAACTGCTGGCCTTGTAGAAACAAACAAGGGAAGAAATGGGGGAAATAGACCAGGAAAAGGGGTTCAGGGACTTGTCAGCATTGTTTGATGGGGCCCAAGTATAGATCTGGTGGAATTTAGACAAAAATATCCACAAAGCACCATGCTCTAGTGTATAGATAGCCTCTTCATAGCTCCAACCACTGAGGGAAAGGTGAACAGGCAACTGAAGTCCTTTTAGAGGCCCTCCAAGCCTTGAGGTAAAGAGTCACAACCTAGAAGCCTCAGCTGTGTCTCTTGGATCTCATGCAAAGGCTTTAAGAAAGAAAGCAGAATCCTGCAAATTCTCCCTCCCCCTCCTTGTGGTGGTTTAAATATGCTTGGCCCATAGGAAGTGGCACTATTAGAAGGTATAGGCTTGTTGGAGGAAGTTCATCACTGTGAGGGTGGGCTTTGAGGTCCTATGCCCAAGCTCTGAGAGATGGATGTTTAACTTTCAGGTGACCCCATACCAAGCCTTGCTTATGGATCAATTCAACATTTGATTCCACAAGACATCAGCCCTCTCAACCCTGCCAGCCTCCTGTCAGATGATAATTCCCAGGGTCCTAGCATGACTGTCTTGAGCTGACTGACCTGAACCAGTCTATCAGACCTGATCTACTGACATCCCACTGGTATACCTGATGGGTTAGTCACAGATGGGAGCCGTTTCATCCAAGATGGAATCAGGTATGGAGGAACAGCAGGAATGATCCAAGATAAAGTTAATCACTGTGCTGGGGGAAAGTGCTTAACTTTCAGTGTATCACCATATACACCAAAAAGCCATATGCTTTCACCATAGCCCCTGGGTTCTGTATAGGGAAAGAAGATTGCTAACCTCAGTAGGAAAAAAAAAATCAAAAATAGAAATCTTAGCCCTCTTGAAACCAAAAAGGTGATTCCTCAGAAGCCAGAGCAAAAGAGAGGCTGATATGGCAACCAAGAAAGACGTCTTAGAACAAATAGGGTCTCTCTTCATCTTGGATCCTTATTCAGCATCTCCTGCTGGATCCTGTAGCACTGTCCAGAATGCACCCAAAGGCAAGACTGACTGGGACAAACAAGAACTGACCACACAGCATAAGCAAAGATGGTAGATGCTGCAGGACAGAGTCTGAGAAGGCAACTGGTTTTGGATCGCTACCAAGCCACCCACCTAGGGGCCATAGAACTGCTGGACTCCTCAGGTATTACACTCCAAATTTGGGAAGCCTGATTAATGACATCACTTTTAGACGTGCCACCTGGGCTCAGGTAAACCCCAAAGCAGGAAGGAAGATCCCACAAGAGATCTGGGCTTGAGGAAATGGGCCTGGGCAACATTGAGAGTTGGATTTAACTAAAATATGACCTAATATTTTTGGCTATAAATATTTGCTGTATTTGTAGACACCTTTCTAAGGATGGGTAGAGTCCTACCCCATCCAAAAAGAGGTTCCTCCAATAGTTGCTAAGAAACTTCTTCAGGAAATAGTCCTAGGTTTGGAATGCCCCTAGCTTTGGGGTGTAACAATGGCTCAGCCCTCATAGCCAAAGTGCCTCAAAATCAGGTATTAAATATTAATTAGAAAGTACACTCAAAAAAACAAAAAGAAAAGAAAAGAAAAAAGAAAATACACTCTATATAGGACCACAGAGCTCAGGTCGGATAGAATGAATAGAATATTAAGGAAACTTTGACCAACTTGATTCTGAAAACTTGTGAAAAATTGGGTCAACCTCCTCCCTTTGCCCGTCTCAGGGCCCAGTGTAGTCCTTATCTGGAGGGATTTAATCCTTTTGAAATTATGTTTGGTAGTCATCCTCCAACCCTCTCCAAATTCTGAGATACTCCCTAGGCAGAAATGTCTAATTACTCCTTTCTTAAGTCCTTGCAGGTTTTTCAGGAAGCTTGCCAGGCCATTGACTAGACTATGAGGGGGATTCCTGCCATCCCCCACCTCTGAATTCACCCATCAAGTTCCAGCCAGGAGATGATTTGGATAAAAAGAATCTCTGACCGGACAGACTCTGAAATCTCTGGAGACAACTCTACTTAGCCATCCTCACCACTCCAACTGCTGTCAAAGTAGTTAGTGTCATTCCTTGAAAAAATGCCACTGAGGATGACAACAGAGGGATGGTAGCTCAGACCCCTTAAGAGTGACCAGAGTTTAATAACCTATGATGCACACTCTCCATCAGCCTCAAACCTGGACGTGGAAGTTCATAAAAACAAAGGATGGGAAACTCTACCTTTCAGGTGGATCTCTGTTCTCTTATGCCTCCTTCAGGGGTAGAACAATATGGGTCTAGGAGAGAGATGAGGGTCAGGAAATCAGGTTGTAGAGAAGACTGGCTAGAAAAAGGCCTTTGGGAATGCATGCCAATGGTGAGTCATCCTGCCAAGGACAATGTGGCTGCATCATGTCCTCAAATTACTTGGCTTGCTTATGCTACCAGTTTGACTAAAACTTGCCACCTGGAAAGCCACACTCCCCCACACTCTATGTATACTGGTCTGGTATCTCCCAGGCATATGCCTATAATGTAGAAGAGGAGAAAGTTCATATTGACCTTGATTAACAAGGGTCAAATGGGTCCCAATTCAAGTCTCAGTCCTAGTAAGGACAGGAATAGCTGGTGCAACTGCCATAGGCACCTTAACTTAGCCTTGGTTGTTGGGAACCAAAACTTCAGGGAACTTAGTTCTTAAGTAGATTTAGACCTAGGCAATTTAGAGAATTCTATTTCTAGGCTGGAGAACCAAGTTGGCTTCCTTAAAGAGGAAGTCCTTCAGAACTGAAGGAGGTTAAACCACCTTTTTATGAAACAAGGAAAACTGCATGGCCTTTAGGAGAAAGTTGTTTCAATGCCAGCCAATCAGTGGTAATTAAGGAAAACCTTGCCATGGTCAGAGAAAACATCAAAGGAACAAAAGGAGACATAAATCAATTACTTGGTATCAATCTCTGTTTACCTGATCCCTGTGGCTGACCACCTTGCTCTCACAGTGTTAGCCAGACTGCTGATTCTTATTCTGATTGGGCTAATGACCCTGGATCCTCAACTGCATGGCTAACTATACAAACAGAGAATAAAATTCAAGCTACTAGTCCTTAGGACCAACTAAGCCCCCTCCAGAACAGGAAAAGTTAATGATTTGACTAATAACCATAGAACCAGTGGAGAATGTGACAGAGCAAGAGAGTGCAGAGATTCTTCCATCTTCTCTTCTTGTTGAGGCCATTTCAGATTTCACTAGAATTTAATCTCCTTGATGGAGAATCATGTGAAAAATTACCACATTCTATTGTAAGACCTGAGGCCAAAACAACCCAGCTATCGTCTTATTTTAAACTGCCCACTTGTGTAAACCTTCCCTTCCAGCTAACTGTTCATCTTAGTTTCTGTTAAACTACCTGCATATGCAAATCTGCAGCTACGAAGTGAAATACCAGGATGTGGTTTTTGCCTTTTAAAGCCTCTTGTTCTAAATGCTTGGGTCTATACTTGGGTTCCCATTGAATACCTGAATATAGTCTCAGCTGGCTGGAATAAAGACTTTCGGTTGACTATAAATTAAATGTCTGAGTGTAATCTCTGATGGGGTCCCTATAACACCACAAACAAAAAACACTCCAAAACTAAAAACTGTATCTGAAGATATTCCCAGCACTTGAAAAAAATGCAACAGGAAGATACTGAGTTGCAGCAGGCCTGGGCTACCCAGTGAGACCTTGTCTCAGACAAACAAACAACAAAACAATAAGCACCAGGGGTGCTGCATGTGTTGTAAGGCAGAGGCAGGAAAATCTCTGAGTACAAGGCCAACCTGATGAATTCTAGGCCAGCCAGAATATAAAGTGAGATCATGCCTAAAAACAAAGCATACACACACAACACCATAGCCACAAAGGAAAAATCAAAACAAAACACTTTCCATGTGATCCAGCTATACCACTCCAAATCAAAGTTAGCTTATTTATTACAGACATCTGCACTCATGTCTATTGCACTGCTCATGATAACCAGATTATAGGATGAGACTAGGTGCCCATCAATGGATAAAGAAAATGTGATAAATATACACATTAGGGTCTTATTCCATAATTAAAAAATAAAATGCTATTTGGAGGATAATGGATGAGAACATTAACTGAAATCAAAGTATCACATGATTTGTCTGTGGAATCCAGGGAAGAAAATAAGGACATGAAAGTAAAAGATGTCTTGGTCAGTGTTCTAATGCTGTGAAGAGACACTGTGGCCAAGGCAACTCTTACAAAGGAAAGCACTGAATTATGAGCTGGCTTACAGTCTCAGAGGATTGGTCCATTATCATCATGGTGGGTAACAAGGCAGCATGCAGGCAGACACGGTGCTGGAGGAGCAGCTGAGAGCTTCTACATCTGAACCCACAGGCCCAGGAGGAGAGCCACAGGGCATCACTTGTGTTCTTTAAACCCTCAAAGCCCACTTTTAGTGACACATTTCCTCCCACAAGGCCACACCCTCTAATCATTTCAAATAGTGCCACTCCCTAGTGACCAAGCCTTCAAATCTATGATCTTATGGGGGTCATTTTCATTCAAACAATCATAGAAAAACTATTAGGATTGTAAGAAGAGAAAAAGGAAGAATGACAGAGATAGTAAGATCAAAGTGTATCATATGTATACATAGAAAGGTCAAAATGAAACCCCTTGCTCTGTACAAAAAAATTTGAGGGTTAGATGTGGAAGTAGTGGGAGGAGTAGAGAATGAATAAATCTAAATACATTGTATGAACTTCTCAAATATATTGTATTTTAAACTTAATAAAATTTGGGTAGATTATATAAAAACTCCTAGTAACAGAGAATATGAAGCCTATACTTAGACATCTTCTGTAACCAAGCAAGGCTTCCAGTGGTGGGCCTGGGACATCAACCTAGCTACAAAACCATTAACATACTAACTGCCCTGCCTGCACAAAGTGCTGGGGCAATGGTGGCACAGAATTTCTGGGAGTGGCCAACCAATGATTGGGTAACTAGAGGCCGGTGTGCCAGAGAGAGATCCTACGCCCAACACTGTCTGGATAGCGCCGGGTCCTAAGATAGAATCAAACACGACTAGTAAAACCAAAACCAAACCAAACCAAACAACAACAAAAACAGTCACTGAAATTATTCTTAATGGTATACTGCCACACTTGGTGCCTGGCCCAATCCTCATCAGAGGCTTCCTCCAGAAACAGATGGGAACAGATGCAGGGATCACAGCCAGACATTAGGTAGAGCTTAGGAAACCCTGTGGAAGAGGGAGAGGAAGGATTGTAGGAGCCAAAAATTTTGAGAACACCACGAGAACATGCTCCATAGAATCAACTAAGCAGGATTCATAGGGGTTTGCAGAGACTGATGCAGCAATCACAGAGCCTGCATAGGTCTGCATATACATCTTCATATACATTATGGTTGTTTAGCTTGTTCTTATGGAACTCCTAACACTGGGAATGGGAGAGTTTTCTGAATCTCTGGCCTGATCTTGGGACCGTTTTCCTCCCACTGCCTAGACTTTTTGTATCTTGATATGCTGTGTTCAGCTGGTTAGTTTCTGGGGCCTGGCTCATTTTTTTTCAAGGGAAACTGAAGAGAAATGAATCTGAGGGAGAGGAGGGGTGTGGAAGGTGTGGAGGGAGGGGAAACTGTGGCTGGGATGTATTACAGGACACAATAAGTTTAAAATATATTTTTAAAATGTATTAAGTACAGAGGAAAAAATATTAAGAAAATTAGGCATAAAAATAGTAATGATGAAAAACCCAATAATGTTCAAGTCAGTGATCTCCTCTACCCCAATTTACTACATAATAGTATGGAGAAACCAAAGCCAAGATCTTATTTTAAAATTTTAACAAAATCTCAGGAAAACATTTAATAATATCAAGAATATTGTTAATTAAAAAGATTAAAAGAAACTAGTACATAAAAATTTATATCAATGACTTGATAATCTAAAGGAAAGAGCTATTTCTAGAAAAATATAGCTTACCA
Source organism: Rhynchomys soricoides (assembly GCA_019843965.1). Lineage (NCBI taxonomy): Eukaryota > Metazoa > Chordata > Mammalia > Rodentia > Muridae > Rhynchomys > Rhynchomys soricoides. The sequence goes on from JADRCH010000016.1 coordinate 18,711,569, forward strand.
AAACTTAGAATGCATTTTTACGTAAGTATTCAAATAATGTAATCTACAATTTTAAATTTTTACCTTAGAAAATAAAAAGCTTCAAGTCTCTGAAGAAAGAAATCGAAGAAGACCTCAATAAGATGGAAAGATCTCCCATGCTCATGGATTGGCAGGATTAATATAGTTAAAACGGCCATCCTGCCGAAAGCAATCTACAGATTCAATGCAATCCCCATCAAAATCCCAACTCAATTCTTCATAGACTTAGAAAGAGCAATTCTCAAATTCATTGGAAATAACAAAAAATCCAGGATAGCAAAAACTACTCTCAACAACAAAAGAACTTCTGGGGGAATCAGCCTCCCTGACCTCAAGCTGTACTACAGAGCAGTAGTGATAAAAACTGCATGATATTGGTACAGTGACAGGCAGGTAGATCAATAGATTTGAAGACCCAGAAATGAACCCATATACTTATGGACACTTGATCTTTGACAAAGGAGCTAAAACCATCCAGTGGAAAAAAAGACAGCACCTTCAACAAATGGTGCTGGTTCAACTGGCAGTCTACATGTAGAATAATGCGAATTGATCCATTCCTATCTCCCTATACAAAGCTCAAGTCCAAGTGGATCAAGGACCTCCACATAAAACCAGATACACTGAATCTAATAGAAGAGAAAGTGGGGAAAAGTCTCGAACACATGGGCACAGGGAAAAAGTTCCTAAACAGAACATCAGTGGCTTATGCTCTAAGATCAAGAATCGACAGATGGGACCTCATAAAATTACAAAGCTTCTGTAAGGCAAAGGACAAAGTCAATAGGACAAAACGGCAACCTACAGATTGGGAAAAGATCTTTACCAATCCTACGTCTGATAGAGGGCTAATATCCAAAGTATACAAAGAACTCAAGAAGCTAGATGCCAGAGATCCAAATAACCCTATCAAAAAATGGGGAACAGAGCTAAGCAGAGAATTCTCAACTGAGGAAAACTCGAAGGGCTGAGAAGCACCTAAAGAAATGTTCAACATCCTTACTCATCAGAGAAATGCAAATCAAAACAACCCTGAGATTCCACCTCACACCAGTCAGAATGGCTAAGATCAAAAACTCAGGTGACAGCAGATGTTGGCGAGGATGTGGAGAAAGAGGAACACTCCACCATTGCTGATGGGATTACAAGCTGATACAACCTCTCTGGAAATCAGTTTGGTGGACCCTCAGAAAAAATGAACATAATGCTACCTGAGGACCCAGCTATTCCACTCCTGGGCATATACCCAGAAGATCCTCCAACATGTAATAAAGACACATGTTCCACTATGTTCACATCATCAGGCATGACAGCAAACGCCTTAGCTGCTGAGCCATCACCTGCCCAGGAACAGATTATTTCTAACCAGACAATATTCAAGCCAGTTGTCAACTATGCAAAAAAAAAAAAAAAGATTGTGTCTATGTAAGACTGTGTGTGTATACATATGTAACATATACACACATATCACATGTATATGTACATAGAACTGAAGTGAAACTGAAAACAACCCAGATGTCCCTCAACAGAGGAACGGATACAGAAAATGTGGTACATTTACACAATGGAATACTACTCAGCTATTAAAAACAATGACTTCATGAAATTCGCAGGCAAATGGATGGAACTTGAAAATATCATCCTGAGCGAGGTAACACAGTCACAAAAGAATGAACATGGTATATACTCACTGTTAAGTGGTTTTTAGCCCAAAAGTTCAAAATACCCAAGAGTCACATCGCAGCAACCATAGGGCTGAGTGTGAGGTCCCAGATGGAGGACTTGGAGAAGGGACTGAAGATGCTGAGGGAGTTTGCAGTCCCAGGGAGGGAGCAACAGTGGCAACTGGCCTGACCCCTCAATACTCCTGGAGACTGAACCACCAACCAAAGAATACACATGGAGGGACCCATGGTTCTGGCCACATATGTGGCAGAGGAGGGTCTTGCTAGATATCAGGGGGAGCAGAGGCCCTTAGGCCTGAGATTGTTACATCCCCAGTATAGGAGAATGCCAAGGAGGGATGACGAGAGTGGGTAGGTGGGTGGGTGAGTGAATTCCCCCATAGTGGCAGGGAGAGGGGGGAGGAAATGGGGAGGTTCCAAAGGGGAGATCTGGAAAGGGGAAAACATTTGAAATGTAAATAAAGTATGAAAAAATTTAAAAAAAGTAAAAAAATAAACCTTAAAAAAAATAAAGATCAGTAAGTTGGAATTACCTTAAAATAAATAAGGTATGTTCACTGAGACACTAGCCAAAAACTGGAAGAATAACTGCATACATCTAACAAGTTCATTCCAGAATCAATTAGAATGCCTACACAACTTAGTTTTCCAGTAAGAATGCATAAGGACCGCACAAACATGGTACAGAATAAGATTTCAAATGGCCAATAAAAAATCTGAAGATGTACAACCTAAGCAGCAATCAGAAAAATACAAAATTAAAACAATATGTAGTTATATATTGGTGCTGCATGCCTATAATCCCAGCATTCCAGAAGCAGAGGTAGAGCAATGGCTACCTGAGACCCTGCCTCAGAAACAAAGAGCAAGCAAACAATAATCCATATATGGTGTTATTACACTCCAGAAAAATAGCTATTTCAAAAAGAGTAATAAACAAGGATGTCAAGCAGCAGGCATAGATGTATACCCTTCTGGTGGGAATGAAAATTAGTCCAACCTCTTTTAGAGAAATTTTGATGTCATTAATTTAATAAATTCCCATACATAAATATTCTTCACCAGAGTGTATAATTTGTCTATCAGGCTCCATATACAACAATGTTTTAACAGCCAAAATAACTAAATGTAAACATACTCAACACCAGCAGCCAAGTTTCACAAACTCCTATAAATGAGAACTGTTACTGCTCCCAGGCCTAATCTCAGAGTTGGCCATAGTCAAAGCAAACAAGCAGCAAAGCCAGGATTTGTTTCAGGTCACCTGTGTCAGAATCTGTTCCTCTATTTTGTGTAAACCTTTGATTGGGCTGACTGAGGATGTTTTTTTCAAAACTGTTCTTCTTCCTCTTTTCCCCCATTTTAGACTATATCCACAAACAGAAAGAGCAAAGGACCTAACTCCATCCCAAAGCTACACAGATAGTAGAAATTTGAGAGGCAGGAGTTTTCAGAGGTGACAATCAAGCCACCATTACATACAAATAGGTATTTCTTTTTATAAATTGTGTGTATGGGAAGGGCGCAGAGGGTTGCACATATACCATGGTGCACATATGGTGGTCAGGAGACACCTTGCAGGAACTGCTTCTTCCACCATGTAGACTCAGCAGGTCAAACTCACATCATCAGGCATGACAGCAAACTCCTTAGCTGCTGAACCATCACCTGCCCAGGAACAGATTATTTCTAACCAGACAATATTCAAGCCAGTTGTCAACTATGCAAAAAAAAAAAAAGATTGTGTCTATGTAAGACTGTGTGTGTATACATATGTAACATATACACACATATCACATGTATATGTACATAGAACTGAAGTGGAAATTTTGGGGTTTTTTGGAGACTCAGTTGTGTCATGTGATTTTTTTTGAAAATGTCTTATAAGAGGATGTTTTTGCTGAAGCAGACATGTGGGAGGATGTTTTGCTGAGAACAGACATGTGTTGTTTTTCTGGAAATAGCCTGGAAAAGAAGCCTGTGACGTGTTGCTAGAGTGGACGCTTGAACATGTACATGATCTTTGGAAAGGGTACATGTATAACCCAACAGATAGTGGACAGCCTTGTGTGGTATTGGTTTACCTTGTCATTTTTTGCTGGTCATTACTGAGCTTTGCTGACACTAGTGTTCGCTGATGATGCTGTGTGGCATTGGTTTGTCTTGTCATTTTTTTTGTTGTTCATCACTTGTCATGACTTTATCACCAAAGAACTTTTGGTGATGCTCTGGTGATTTTTTGCTGCTTTCACAGACATGGGCCAATTGGCAGAGCCTCTGTGTTTTGTCTGGATAGAACAGTTGTTGTTGCTCATTTGTAAATGGTGTCTGCGAATGGATCAAGCTACCGCTGCTGGTTTGTATGAACTGAACTGCTGATACCCTGACAATACAGATTGGGTTTGTTCTATAAAATCTATTTTTAAACAGGTCCACATTTTTTTGCCCTATTAACCTTTTTATAAAACTATTTTTGATGGGTGGTGGGCTAGAAAAGAAGTTCAAGCATTTAAGTTACTGAATTAGGTTTTAAAAATATAAGCCAACACATAACATACACACATATAACAATACATACATACACACATATACACATAAACACACAGAGTGGCTATAGTCCAGTGATAATTCACTTACTCAGGAATATAGGTAAGGCCTTCATTCCAATTCCCAATAAAACACACACGCACACGGTGCTGGGTCAACTGGGTATCAACACAAAAACAAAATGAATCATAACTCTCTAACCTTATACATAACTAGATTCCAGGTGGGTTTCAAATCTAAGCATAAAGGTAAAACAGCTTTTGAAATGATGCTCATGAATTATTAAAAAAAAAAAAGTAATATTGTGAAAATGGCTATACCACCAACAGATTCAATGCAATCTCCATCAAAATTTTAATGCCATTGTAACAGAAATTCATATGGAAGCAGAAAAGACTACAAATACAAAGCAATCCTGAGCAAGACAATAATCTTGAAGTAACATTTACCTGATTTCAGGGAGGGAAAGAGAGAGGGAAGAAAACAAAACAAACAAGGCCCTAAGACAGCTCTTGGGTTAAAAGCTCTTATTGATCTTACTATAAAGACCAGAATTTGTTTCTCAGCACCCATATCTGGCAGCTCACAACTACATCATTAGCATCAGCTCCAGAGGATCCAACATTTCTGGCATCCATGAACACCTGCACTTCATGGTGTACACACACACACACACACACAAATACAGCGAGCGTGCGCCCCCTCCCCCCCCACATTGCTACCATGGAACTCAATATGAAGGTTACTTAAACACACACAAAGAAAAGTTTACCACATGACCCAGGTGTATTACTTCTGGGTATTTACCCAAAGGCCTTTGTGTCAACACTGTACATCAATGTTTATTATAACATTGCCCAGAGCAGCAAAGTTGGGAGAACCAACTCAGGTGTCTAACAGTAGACAAATGGACAAGGAGGTGTCTTAGTTAGGGTTTTACTGCTGACCATGACCTCAGCAACTCTTATAAAGACAACACTTAATTGGGGCTGTCTTACAAGTTTAGAGGTTCAGTCCATTATCATCAAGATGGGAGCATGGCAGCGTTCAGGCAGAGATGGTTCAGGAGTAGCTGAGAGTTCTACATCTTCACCTGAAGGCTGTTAAGAGAAGACTGGCTTCCAGGCAGCTAGGATGAGGGTATTAAAGCCCACGCCCACAGTGACACACCTACTCCAACAAAGCCACACCTACTCCAACAAGGCTATACCTCCTAATAGTGCCACTCCCTGGGCCGAGTATATACAAACCATCAAACATACACAATTTAATTTTTTCAGTCATAAAGAATGAAGTTATGTTGTTTGCAGGCAACTTGATGCAACCGAAGATAAATATATTAAGTAAGTTAATCTAGTCTCAACAAAACAAATCTTTTATTTCATATTATAGACCCTACATTATGTACTGATACATAAAAATCATGTATGTATATATGACATAAATTAGAAACAAAACTATCAAAGGGGATAAAAAGAACTAATGAGAATGGGATGAAAGGAAATACGCCTAATATATAACATTTACTTGTTGAAAATGCCACAATACCATTTACAATGAATATAGAAATTCTATGGGGAATGTTTTGTTTTGTTTTTAGAAATCTTTTGAAACAAAATGTGTATTACCTTTATGGATTTGAAACCAACACTCTATAAAGACAATTCAACAACCTTGCACCAAGTGAAAAATTATCAACCAAAAAATTGTAATGCTTGACTGAAGCAACTCATTAAGGCTAAACCACTATTGATGGTCATTTTTTACTCTTTTCAACTAGGAATCAATCCCAAGGTCATGTATATGCTAAGCACACACTCTACCATTAAGCTATATTCTTATCCCAAGTTTTACTAGAAAATATAATCATATAGTTTTCTCAAAAAGCAATAGAATATGTATTAGAAACTACGGAACCTTCATGAATTTTTAATTCACTGTAAGCTAATGGAGAGCTTAGTTAGCTCATAATTTATACAAGTATGTCCTTTTGAAAGCTGATAGAGTCGAACATCCAGACTGTCAATTGTACCTCCCGTACCTTCCTGTACAATTTATAAGAAATAAATTCTATAGATACCACAAGTCAATTTAGTTGTTTTTGTCTTTGTATTTGAGACAGGGCCTCATTCAGTAACTTAGGCTAGCCTTGAACTCATGACAATACTCATATCTAGCTTCCCAAGGGCTGAGATTATAGGTGGTCACCAGCACACCCAGCTTCAGTTTTATTCTTTTTAAAATTTTTTTTATCTTATTTTATGTGTATTTGTTTATGCCTGAGTACGTGTATCATGTGTGTAGTGCAGAGGGAAGTCAGATAAAGGCTTTGAAAGCCGCTGGAACTGTGTTACAGGTTGTTGTGAACCACCATGTGAGTACTGGGAGCCACACCTGGGGTCTTCAGCAAAGGCAATAAGTGCTCTTAACTGCTGAGCCATCACAGACTCTTCAGTTTTATTCTTAGTTTTTCCTCTGAATGTTTAGCTACTTAAGGTTCATGGACCCTACACCTTCATGGGAATTATTTCCAACACTAAATTTAAAAAGCTAAATCACAGATTTTATTACTAAAGAACAGTTCTTGCCAGTCATTCTGGGAAATCTGTTGCTATTTTTTCAAAGCCCATTCTAAAAAATTAAAAGTGTAATCTTTCTTCTAAAATGACCCAAGTAAAACATTACATTAACATTCTTAAAACATGTTGCAACTCCCACAGAAGATTATGAAACACTGTCAAGGTATCCATCCATACTTTCTTGGCAAGAGTTATCTTCAGGAGCTTCCCCATCCCCTACTGATTAGTAGGTAGTCTCCTACATATGGTAAAACTACATGCCTGCTGACCAGTATTCATGCTTTAAAGACTGCACCATCTAATACAGATGTTACCAGTCACATGTGGTTACTAAGTATTTGAAATATAACTAGTCCACCATGACAAATTCACTTCATTCTCAATCTTAGTACTAAGACAGAGATGAGCTAGGGAGATAGTTTGGTGGGTAAAAGGGGCTTGATTCACAGGCATGAGAACCTGAGTTCAGACCCACAGCACCCATATAAGAACCTATAGGTGGCTGAATGTGCCTATAAGGTCAGTACCAGGGAAGGGTGGAAACAGAATTGTTGGGTTTTGCTGGATACTAGTCTAGCAAAAAGCTGGGGTGGGAACACCAAGAAATAGTGAGCTCCAGCTTCAGAGAATGACCCGGTGCTCAGAGGAATAAGGCAGAGAGCGATAAAGAAAGAACACAGCTTACTAGCACATTTTATACTGATTATATGTTGACAAGACAATATTTTATATATTAAATTTATTTCAACCCTAACTTTTTAAAAAACTTGTTTTTATGTGTATATGTGAGTGCCTAACTATATGTGTCATGTATGTGACTAGTGCCCTGAGGGACTGATAGGGTATCAAATTCCCTGAACTGCAGTTACTGGTGTGAGTCACTTGATGCTCCTCTGAGAAACAAACTCAGGTCCACTGTAAGAGCAGGAAGTACTCTTAACAACCGAGCCATCTCTCCAGCCTCACAATGTAAATAGCTACCAAAAATCTTTAACAATATGATTCACATTATATTCCTTCATGGTATTGGGGCTAGAACCCTAACCAACAATTTGTGGTTATGTTTTATATTTCTATAAAAAGGTCTTGCTAGTTATCTATGCTAACTGTGAAATGACTATGTAGCCCAGGCTGTCCCCAAATTTACATGTCTCCTTGTCTCCATCTCCTAAGAGCTAGAATTACATATCTGCACTTCAATCCCAGCCCCTTCACTGCACACACAAATACTGTTACTTTCAGTCTTTTAAATTCAACTCTTCCCATGCATCACACAAAACAAATTATTCTATAATTACGGGCAGTCTCCACACGTGAGGGTATCCAATCCGTAATACAAACAATGAAATGGGCAAGTACTTCCAGAAACTCCCAATAAGCTCTCTAACATACACTGCTTAGCCACAGTTCTATACAAGCCCTGTGCATCTGATTTTCAAATCTCAGATTACCTGGCAACTGATCATGAACTCCTCGATTTACAGGTGTTGTGCAGACTTTGCTGAAGTCCAATGAATCATCCAAAATGGCATTTATCCTTCGAAAGATATTGGCATTGCTACATGTAGAGAGTGCAGGAACTTCTTGGTTGTCCCAGCAATCCTTTATCCTTCCTGCTTCTTCTTCCTGGACATGAAGAAAACATGCTTGGGTTTTCTATATTCACATAGAATGCTATTTTCAACAATACCATGAACTAGAAAAAGTAACAAAGACTTCAGTTTACTGCCCTCATATCAATGCACTGAATGAATGTTTATTATGAACAACTCAGAACATTGTATCATCGAAAGTAAAAGACATTTCCTCAAGAACCTCCTAATCTAGCAGCACACACATCATAATTTACATGACATGGTAGCAACAGCATGAACTTCAGAACCAGACAGATTTAGTTCAAATATTCACTATATCCACACAATGGAATATCGTCTGACATAAAGAAATATTCTGAGACAAGGTACAATATGGATAAACCTTGGAAAGATGAAAGAAGCCAGTCACAAAAGGAGAGAGAGAGGCATTTTTTATCACTGGTGCTGCCACTGGTATATTTCCCATGCAACTATTCTAGTATTCTCC
>JADRCH010000016.1:18725341-18766998 GCA_019843965.1 Rhynchomys soricoides
ATTCCTATCAATAGACCTTTGAAAAATACAAATAAGAAAATATCCTGTATAGAACTATAGTTTTCAAATATTTCACTTTCAGAATTCTTTACACCTCTAACATGCCTAAGGATGGATCTTAAGAGCTTTGATGCAGACATATCCTATCTATCAGTATGTTCTCATTAAAACTCTTCTATACCATTGCTGAAGTAACTATGTCAATTTGGGGAAAATTTTTCTGTTTTAATTAACATTGTAAAGTACTCCTAGAACTGGAGTTAGAGTTGTTAGCCACCATGTAGGGCTGAGAACCAAACCTAAGTTCTCTGCAAGAGCAACAAATGGTCTTAACTGCTAAGTCATCTCTCCAAACCTATCCCAACTTTCTAAGTTAACTTAATAGAAGCTGGATACATTTTATCTGCCTCCCTATAATCTGTTGACATGTATTGTTTTGTATTATATCAAGAATATCTAGTTTCAATTAGTTCCTAGAAAGATGATGTTTTCAGATTAATTTTGATTATTCCCTTTTGATACACTAAACCTCATAAGCATTAACTTCTTGAAAGTTAGTAACAGCGTGACAACTCAAAGTATATGGATGTGTCCTACAGATGCTGTTAGATTAAAATTCCTAAGTCCAACTCACATTATGGATGGACTTTTTAACCCCTATCTGACTTTAATAACACCTATATCAGCCATGTGACATTCAGATATTGTAAATGTTAACATACTTCTTGATAACATCACAGCTCTCATCACGAGTCTTTTAAGTATATTATGTATAGTGTCAAATAAATGTTTTCTAAAATTCCAATTTCTTCTGCACTCAAAATTTATCACTGGTAACATCACATACTGTCAATCATTTTCTAATGAAGAGACTGACACATTCTGTCTGTTTTAAATAAATCTAACAAATACCCCAAGTTGAACAATCATAGTTTATCAGTATTCTTTTATGTAAAGGATGCATTTTTCTTGAAATAAAATCATAGAAATACTTACAAACCACTCTAGCTGGATATGAAGCAATAGTGTTCTCCATTAGCTTCCTACTTGTACACACTGAAGAATTGGTAAGCTTGATTTTTTTATTGCTTCAAGGACATTTGAAACTGGCTTGTGGGGTGTTGTATAAATAATCTAATGATGGATGTTACAATCTAATGGCACTGCTACAGGGCAAATGACTGTATTTACCTCTGCCACTTCTGCATTATCAGTGCGAACACCAACGTAGGTTAAAAGCAACTGATGGACCAAGTGTGGAGAACATGACTATAATCTCATCTCTTGGGAGACTAAATAGGAGGATCATAAGTTTGAAGTCAACCTAGGTTACACAAAAAGTTTTGAACAGCTTGAGCTATGTGATTCTGTCCCAAAAGGAAGGAAAAAGAAAAACCTATGGTATGTTAGAATTATAAAATACTTGGCTTTGGAGACCTGCAGGAGTCTGTGTATCTAGAACTGAGAATTTCTGTCATAAACTCTAAGTTCCTTAACCATAAAAAAAAAAAAAATTAAAAAAAATCCCTTCACCTTAGTGACCAACTTAAATTTCTTTTAAAATTATTTTAATTGAAAGATAGCACACACCCAGTAAAGGGCATAAAAATAAGCTTGTGGCTTAATAAATGTTGACATATTTGTATAAATATAAGTACCACACCAAAATAAAAACACATCTACATTACATTATAGGTTTTTCTGTGCTATGTCTCGTTTTTTTCAGCCCATCCCCAAAGGCTTACTGTTTAGAGATGTGTTTACATGCCTGTACATCTGTATGTGTGGAAGCAATAGTCAAACTTCCTGTTCAAGCATCTATGTTGTTTGTTGAGACAAAGTTTCTCAATGGCCTATTCACTGTTGTTCCCCAATTGGCTTGTTTAGTTTTTTCACTTGTAATCTTGTAGTCAGGGTCTCAGGTATCCCAAACTGGATTCAAACTGGCTATATAGCCAAGGACAACCTTGAAATTCTGATTTTCCTGCCAATACCTCCCAACTGCTGGGATTACAGGATTACTACTACTCTCCATGTTGTGTGGTGCTAGGAATCAAACTCATGGCACTTTATGCTAATAGGCAAGTACTCTATCATCAAGTAAGCTATATTTTAGACTGGCTTTATTTTTGTACTTCTTATAAATGGAGTCATATAAGAGGTAGTCTTGTTCTCTGGTGTCTAGCTTTCTTATTTAATTTTTAAATTATTTTTGTTTTGAGAAAGAGCTCCACTATGTAGCATTAACTGGCCTGCTATGTAGACCAAGCTGGCCTAGAACTCAAAGATCCACCTGCTTTTACCTTCTAAGTGATGGAAGGGTTTAAAGGTATTACATCCCCACACCCAGAAGGCATGTTTTTTCATTATTATTCTAGTACTGGGATAAAAACTAGAGCCTTGTGACTTGAAAGTGCTCTACTAATAAGCTACATAACCATCCCTTTTAAAAACTGTTGTGAAGGAGTCTAAAGTGTCCAGACTAGACTACCTCAATCTCCCTAGTAACTATAATTACTGGTATACACTAGCAGTATGAAATGTGTGCATGGATGATATAATCATATACTTAAGTGACCCCATAAACTCCACCAGAGAACTCCTAAGCCTGATAAACAACTTCAGCAAAGTGGCTGGATATAAAATTAACTCAAACAAATCAGTAGCCTTCCTATACTCAAAGAATAAACAGGCTGAGAAAGAACTTAGGGAAATATCACCCTTCACAATAATCACAAATACTACAAAATACCTTGGTGTGACACTAATCAAGAAAGTGAAAGATCTGTATGATAAGAACTTCAAGTCCTTGAAGAAAGAAATCAAAGAAGATCTCAGAAGATAGAAAAAGCTCCCATGCTCATGGATTGGCAGGATTAATATAGTATAAATGGCCATCTTGCCAAAAGCAATCTACAGATTCAATGCAATCCCCATCAAAATTCCAACTCAATTCTTCATAGACTTAGAAAGAGCAATCTGCAAATTCATTTGGAATAACCAAAAACCTAGGTTAGCAAAAACTATTCTCAACAATAAAAGAACTTCTGGGAGAATCAGCCTCCCTGACCTCAAGCTGTATTACAGAGCAACAGTGATAAAAAACTGCATGGTATTGGTACAGTGACAGGCAGGTAGATCAATAAAATAGAATTGAAGACCCAGAAATTAACCCACACACTTAAGGTCACTTGATCTTTGACAAAGGAGCTAAAACCATCCAGTGGAAAAAAGACAGCATATTTAACAAATGGTTCTGGTTCAACTGGAGGTCAACATGTAGAAGAATGTACACCAATCCATTCTTATCTCCTTGTACAAAGCTCAAGACCAAGTGGATCAAGGACCTCCACATAAAACCACATACACTGAAAGTAATAGAAGAGAAAGTGGGGAAGAGCCTTGAGCACATGGGCACAGGGGGAAAGTTCCTGAACAGAACACCAATGGCTTGTGCTCTAAGATCAATAATCAACAAATGGGACCTCATAAAATTGCAAAGCTTCTATAAGGCAAAGAACACTGTCAATAGGACAAAACGGCAAAAATCTTTACCAATCCTACATCTGATAGAGGGCTAATTTCCAATATATACAAAAAACTCAAGAAGTTAGACTCCAGAGAACCAAATAACCCTATTTAAAAATGGTACACAGAGCTAAACAGAGAATTCTCAACTGAGGAATATCGAATGACCGAGAAGCACCTAAAGAAATGTTCAACATCAAGGAAATGCAAATCAAAACAACCCTGAAATTCCTCCTCACACCAGTCAGAATGGCTAAGAGCAAAAACTCAGGTGACAGCAGATGCTGGCGAAGATGAAGAGAAAGAGGAACACTCCTCCATTAGTGGTGGGATTGCAACCTGGTACAACCACTCTGGAAATCAGTCTGGCAGTTCCTCAGAAAATTGGACACAGTACTACCTGAGGACCCAGCTATACCACTCCTGGGCACATACCCAAAAGATGTTCCAACATATAACAAAGACACATGCTCCACTATATTCATAGCAGCCTTATTTATAATAACCAGAAGCTGGAAAGAACCCAGATGTCCTTCAACAGAGGAATGGATACAGAAAATGTGGTACATTTACACAATGGCATACTACTCAGTTATTAAAAACAATGACTTCATGAAATTCTTAGGCAAATGGATAGAACTAGAAAATATCATCTTGAGTGAGGTAACACAGTCACAAAAGAACACACATGTTATGCACTCATTGATAAGTGGATATTAGCCCCAAAGCTCAGAATACCCAAGATACAATTCACAGACCATATGAAGCTCAAGAAGAAGGTAGAAGACCAAAATGTGGATGCTTCAGTCCTTATTAGAAGGGGGAACAAAATACTCACGGGAGGTAGAAGGTGGAAGGGACTTGGAAGAGAGGAGGGAGAGGGGGAAAAGGGGGAGCAGGATCAGTATGAGAGGAGACGGGGATGATATATAGAGGGTCAGGAATTTGAACGAAAGTGTGTGGCAATGGGAGATGAGGAACTGGAGCTAGCCACCAGCAAGTCCCAGATGCCAGGAAAGCAGAGGTTCTCAGGACTCAACAGGGATGAGATTAGCTGAAATGCCCAACAAAGGGGAGAGAGAACCTGTAGAGACCATATCCAGAGGCTAGGCAAGGACTCCAATTGGAGGATGGGGCCACCCACTCATCTCCAAATTCTTAACCCAGAAGGGCTCCTGTCTAAAGGAAATATAGGGACAAAGTGTGGAGCAGAGACTGAAGAAAAGGCCATCCAGAGACTGCCCCACCTGGGGATCCATCCCATATACAGACACCAAACCCAGACACTATTGTGGATGCCAAGAAGTACTTGCTGACAGGAGCCTGTCATAGCTGTCTCCAGAGAGTCTCTGCCAGAGCTTGACAAATACAGAGGCAGATGCTTGCAGCCAACCATTGGACTGAGCACGGGGTCCCAATAGAGGAGTTAGAGAAAGTACTGAAGGAGCTGAAGGGGTTTGCAACCCCATAGGAAGAACAACAATTATCAACCAACCAGATCCCTCAGAGCTCCCAGGGTCTAAATCACCAACCAGAGAGTACACATGGAGGAACCCATGGCTCCAGTTGCATATGTAGCAGAGGATGGCATTGTCTGGCATCAATAGGAAGCAAAGCCCTTGGTCCTGTGAAGGCTCAATTCCCCAGTGTAGGGAAATGCCAGGGCAGTGAGGTGGGAGTGGGTGGGTAGGAGGGGAAGCATCCTCATAGAAGCAGGGGGAGGAGGGATGGGAGAGGGGAGTTCTGGAGGGGAAACCAGATAGGGGGATAACATTTGAAATGTAAATAAATAAAATATCCAATTTAAAAAAAAAAAAGGAAAAAAAGAGAAATGTCCATAGTAGGCAGATATACAAAGATATAGAGGTTTGGGAAACTAAAGGAGGGGGAGTGATTGATAATGAATATGAAGTTTCTTTTTCAGTTGATGTGGTTGTTGTCGATATTAAAAAGTGTTAAGAGTGCTCAACTGTGTGACTATATAACCCCAACTATTAAATTGTGTGCATTAAATGAGTTACTTTTACTGTATGTTTTAAAATAAAAGAAGGAAATGTCTGCACGTTAACATATGTAGTTAATCACAACTTACGGACATATAGCAAAGAATTAAAACAGCAGGTATTGCATCTATCTTCTGTCTTTATCTTTTAAAAAAATAATTTTTTATTTTATGTTTTTGCCTGTATGAAGGTGTTGAATCCTCTGGAATTGGAGTTACAGACAGTTGTGAGCTAAAATGTGGGTGCTGGGAATTGAACCTGATCCTTTGGAAGTGTGAACTGTGCTCTTAACCATTGATTCATCTCTTCAGCCCTTCTCTGTATCTTTTGACTGTAATAAATCTTAGCTATTGGTACAACTACTGTTTGACCCCTACAAATACTGCTAGTGAATCATCCTACCTGAGCATGGTCTTGGGCATACCTAACCACCAATGGGCACCAATGGGTATTTGTTGTCATTATCATCATTGTCATCTTCTTGTTCAGACTTTAATATTCTCACTAAAATCTGTGTTAACTGTTCTTTAAAAATATCACACTTAACCTTCCTCCTCTCCCTCCCAACCCCATGTGTGTTTGTGTGGGCACATGTGCAAGAGTCAGAGGACAACTCTTGGGAGGTGATTCTTCCTGTACTGTGTGGGTATCAGGAATCAAGTTCAAGTCATCTGGCTTAATGTCAAGGGCTTTCTACCTGCTGAGCTGTCTTCCATGCCTCACTGTTGACTATTTTTATGCATATCCTTTTATAGTCAGATATACTTGTTTTTTCTGTATACTCCTTTGTCTTAAGATGATATACTTTTGTATTAAACTCTTAGTGATATTGTACCCTCCTCTTTAAGCCTGTTTTGGAAGTCTTTAATTTTTTACATACCTACTACCAATGTTATTTCTGTGTATTTTTGCTTTTACTTACAGTATAGCAGATATCTTGTTTACATGCTTATTTTCCCATTAGACTACTGACTCCTTGAAAACTGGAGTTTCTTGTTTAGTCCCACAGTGGCTCTTAGCATAAGATGAGAAAGAAGCAAAATATCGGTAACTTTTGGATTCCTAAGGGTCACATTACACTGTTCATGGGCTCTCTTTTTTGTTTATGTGTAATAGTTTTTAATCCAAATTTAAAAACCCAAATCCTGATATGACTGAGTGACTAAGAGCTTTGACAGTAAAGACAGAAAGACTGATAACTTTTCTCAAAAAAAAAAAAAAAAAAAAAAAAGGACCAAGAAGCAGGGAGATATGCCTAGGAAGCAAGAGTAACATTAGTTGGCCTGTGTACCATGAAAGTGACAGGTATAAACATGCAACAACAGCTGAGAAGGATGGTGGGAAGCGCAGACTGATAATATTCATGCAAGATAATGCAGAAGAAGCAGAAGCATGTAAGAGCCATAGGAAACAAGGCACACGATTCTAGCAAGTTTGTAAGTCCTAGAAACTAAAAATTTCCAAAGGGAAGTTTCCATCATTTCCAACAATGTGCTTCCCTTAGCATCTTTCTATAACAAGCCTAGCACGATAGAAAGCAGTAACAGCCAAACACAGCTCTTGCCTGTACAATGGCACTAGAGCAGCAGTTCTCAACCTGTGGCAGGGGTCACCAGAGACCATCAGAAATATCAAATGTTTATAATTCAAAACAATAGCAAAAATTACAGTTATGAAGCAGCAATGAAAAGTTTAGGCTGAGGCCCACCACAATATGAGGAACTGTATTAAAGGATCGGAGCACTAGGCTGAGAACCACTGCACTAGAATCTCCAATTTTGTTGGGAAAAAATATAGACTAATTGGGTAAAGGAATAGAATTATATTAGCTCTACTAGAAGAGCAAAGGGAATAAACTAATTCTGTTTTAGACTTGGAAACTGGAGAAACAACTCAGTTGGTAATATGCTTGCTATACAATCATGAGAACCTGGGTTCAAATCCACAAGACCCACAAAAAAATTGGGGCATGGCAACATGTTCCTGTAATCACAGAAAAAGGAGGCTCAGACAGCTGGATCCCTGCAGCCCCTAATCAACTAGCCTAGCTGAACTGGCAAGGTCCAGGTTCACTGGCCTATCAAATAAGACAGAAAGTGACTAAAGACACCAGAGGTGGATATCTAGTACACACACACACACACACACACACCCCATCACATACCATCACAAACACCCCGTCACACACACACACACCATCACACACACACACATCAGGGACATACCAGCACATGCTACACACACACTAACACATAAAACCTGCTATATTTAACATGCATCAGTTAGACCAATGCCTAGATCCTGAAAATAAACAGCAGTAAATAGCCTAAAACTTGGTCACACAGGCAAATGGGTACAGCTATGGAAAATCATTGCCCCTGTACAGATGAACAGGTCTGAGCTAACAGGCTGACCATAGGGAATCCATCACCAAGATGGAAAAAAAAAAAAAAAAAAAAAAAAAGGAAGACTGTTATCACCTAGACGAATGGGTCAGAAAAAAGTAGGAAGCATTAATTATAGAAATTAAGCAGAAATTTTAAGTAAAATAAAATCAGCATAGCAGAGGGTCAAGGTGTAAGAATTCTGGAAGGAATGATGGGCCTGAAAATGAGTTCCAGTTCTAGCCATAAGGCCAATCTCTGCATAAAATTAAAAACAATCATTTCATCCTAAGCCCTTTTCCTTTGTCCATTAAAATAGTAAGAAATTATAACCTGGGATTGGTGTCAACTCCAAATTATACCTGAAAGGCAGGTCTCTAACATGGTTTGAGCTTTAAAACACTTCCAAGATATAATAAATAATAATAATAATAATAATAATAATAATAACAACAACAACAACAACAACAACAACTGCCACCGCCACCTCAGGAGAAAGGGCCAACTCAGAAGACAGATGGTATCAGAGCCCAAAACCAAGAACACAAACTAAAATGCAGGATGCACAGGTGTAATAGCATCACGTGTTGTGAAAAAGACATTCCCTTCATTCACACATACAAATGCCTACCCAGCAAGGTTAATTATTCTCTTCCAAAAAGGAAGGCTATTTTCACAACCATATCAAAGGGGATAGCAGGGAGCTTTGCTAAATCCATCCAGATAGTATCATACCAGCATATCATGTTGGTGAAGAATAAAGAGACCAGTAACACCATTAATCAAGGTACTCCTAATATCAACAGTGAACCCATTTTTAGTACACAAATAAATCTTTAGACCTAACCTTCTGGGGATTCTCCAATTACCTCAAGGGAAGTTAGCACAAAATGCTTTAAAAATAAAAACAAGAGTGTTAACTCACTACTAAGAGTTACTTGGGGCTAGAAATGGCTAAGTGATTAAGATCATTTGCTGTTCTTACAGAGGACCTGTATTCAGGTCCCAATACCCCATCAGGGACTCGCAACCATTCACGGACACACACATGAAGCATATACATACATTCAGACAAAAACATAAAAATAATAAGCAGAAATTTTAAAAGAGCTATTCAACACAAAGAAATACTCAAAGTGAATTTGAATTCAAAGGTAACCCATACCCAAGTGTTCATCTAAATTAGTTAGGAATGCTGCTACCCTATTACTTAAAACACATCAAATATTAGGGCAATAATGTAATCTCTGACACAAAGAATTGGAAATTATGTCTATAATGCCAGTTTAAAAATTAATGTGAATACCAACTTCTCATGAAAAGTCAAATACCTTCCTATAAAGTTACAAGTTATAAGTTCCTCTACAGTTATAAAACTGTAAGAGGGCTCAGTTATAAAGGCATTTGTCACCAAGCCTGACACATATGTTAAAACCAGGAACCTAAGGCCTGGTGAGATGGCTCAATGGTTAAGAGCACTGACTGCTCTTCCAGAGGTCCTGGGTTCAATTCCCAGCAACCACGTGGTGGCTCACGACCATCTGTACTGGGACCTGATGCCCTAGTCTAACATGCAGGTGTACATGCAGACAGAGCACTCCTACATTTAAAAAAAAAGGAGGAAAAAAAAAGTCAGTAAGAAAAAACAAAACAAAAAACAAAGTAGGAACCTACATGGTGGGAGGAGAGAACCGATTTCCTCCAAGTTGTCCTCCAAAATCCACACCCACACCCACCCACGAACACCCACACACACGAACACACACACAAAGTAAATGTAAAACAATATGAAATAACACATTTATTATATATCTTTTAAGTCAATCTTTCCAGTCTGTTAACTGAAAGTGAGAAATGCCTAATAGCTGGTGGTCCTGTCTTCAACATAAAACCTTTCAGCACTTGGGATCTATGCTTACAGAAGATGAGACTCTTTTCATAAGCAGCTTTGACCTGAAACATTGCAAACAACAGCATGTGAAAACAAAGGGAATTTCCAAAGCTGCAGTGTGGGAAGCAAAAGAAGTGGAGCTAGTAGCATCCAAGGACTTAATGAACACTGAAATGGTGCAATCAATACTTCTTGGTTTTAAATCCAACAACAGGAAAAAAACCAAAAACAAACAAACAAACAAAAAAAAAAAAACAGCCCAACTCAGCCCAACCCTAGCTTTTTTACTCAGAAGGAGGCTGCTATAGGTGTGTAAGGAGTTCAAGGCCAGCCTTAGGTCACATAAGGAGATCCTGCAGTGAGGGAAGAGAGAAGGGGATGGGGGTGGGGGGAGAATAAGGAGGAAGAGAGGCACACACGTTTAACAGTCTTACTAACACTTGGTGGAAATCCAAGAGATATCACTAGAGGTATTTGGTAAAGACAGAAACGGTGAGATTGAGCACCTCTCTTTTATCAGTCTTAAAACAGTCATATAGAGTTCCAGGGCTGTCAGTGGGGCTCAGCAGGTTAAAACACTGGGTCTGAGCTGCAGGCTCTTACGCTGAAAGGACAGAACTGACTCCTGCAAGTTGTTTTTCTCCAAATATGCAATGATTAAAAATAAAATAAAAACTATAAAACAAGTATTTCAAATTTGCCATGTCTGAGGAAAAACTGACATTTTATCTATGCTGAAAACGAAAAGTTTTCTGTGCAGTAGGTTGGAAGGGTCAGCACACGGTGGGAAAAGCCTTTCTCCAGACCTCTGGCCATCAGGACCAACTGCTCTGACACACATCATGGAATAGTAGACACAGCACATTCCTTCCAGGCACTAATGCTCAGAAGACCTATACTGACTTCTACAGCAATAGGAGCTATCTCTACAGACAGCTATAAAAATAGGACCGGCCCATAAAACCCTTTCTCTACATCATCCATCACCAGTAACCTTTGGTCCTGGACGTGCCAAAGCACACAACATAGAACAGGTTGGGATAAAGCAACAGAATGACCCAGGATCCGATCCATCACTTAACAGCTTTTTGTGACCCAGGATCCATCACTTAACAGCTTTTGAATGGGCATGTGAGCCTCAACTTCAAACTAGTCTTCAGGTTGAATCCAATATTAAAGATGTTGTATTTAATCCAAACTGTTATTGCTGTACTTATAAGCCAGGAATTCTTCAAAATGGGGAGGTGTGACAGGTCCATCGACTCTGGGCATGAAGTTTTTCAGTAGTCATTTAACGAATGCTTCCTTTAGAGCAGCTCATACATATACACTATAGGTCAAAGGTTACTACTCTTCCTTCCTCTTCAACTCATTCAGTTTACCTTGATATAATTTGGCTTTATAAACCACTTAAAGGTTTTTTTTTTTAAATGAGTTGGTTGTGCCAGATGTAAATACTTATCAAAACAGCCATTATCAATAGCTCCTTGCTAACCAGGCTGGTGCTAGTCTTAAACCACACAACTTCATCTTCCTCCTCCACTCTCTGCTTCACGAACACTTCAGTGTGCCACAACACCGTGACTGCCTATACTGAAAGGACCCCAGAACCATTCCTAACTGCAAATGTCCCCATGATCACTAAATGCATGTGTCAGCTCTCTAACTCCTGTCTGCTACACAGGCTGACACAGCCTCCCTTCCACACTGGGGCGCCTCTGCCAGGAACGCTGTCTATAAAGCCATCACTGGGAGGGGAGCAAGTGTTTTTATACTACAAAGCTGACTTACCTCTACAGTTGTCAACTTTCTTTAAACAGAGCAGGCAGTGCCAAATGACACAAATTTAGATAGCTGAGAAATGGGAGGGTGGAACATGGTAACCTCTACAGTAAATGCCCTGTGAGTTCCAGGCAAGCTCTTAAAGGGAAGGATAAATGATCTGTGGTGAATCCTGAACACCACTGTCTGTAGGGTTTCCCAGCAGGCTAAAGCCCCGGTGTACATTCAAAGTCAGGGGTCGGTTCCTTTCAACATACCGGGAAAACAATCACCAGCTTGTATTTCTTAGGTTTTGTTCTGCCTGTTGTACCTTTCTATCTTTTTTTTTAAATCTTGTATCCCTACACTCAAAAAGAGCATGTGAAAGTGAAAACTCTCCTCATTAAAGTCTCCACTGGTAACATGTGGTCCGAATCACCTAAGAGGTAGCCTGAAGAAAGCTAGTATTTGCATGCCTTTCCAGAGCACTAAACTCGCCCCACTTGCCTTGGCCCCAGCAAATGACGCAGACCAGCAGTTTACCCAGGTGCCAGAAGAGAGTGGGGAGGCAGCCCGGTAGCCAGGGAGACCAAAGGAAGCAGTTGCCAGAGAAATGCGTTCATCAGAGTCAGGCCTGGAGGCCGCGGTGGGGGATGGGGAGGCCTGAGGCTGGCAGCCCCAGGCTATTCCAGGTCTCTGGTGCTTCCGACATTTCTATGCGCTTAATTCTAAGGGCAGAGTAGGCTTAGCCTGCCAGGCACAAAGTGCCACTACAGACCACAGTGCTAACATATGCAGCTGCATAGAACTAGGCTGCACAGTACCCTGGAGCCCAGGTGTTCCGTGCTTTCTAGTGTGGAGGGCCACTTGCAGGAACTGTGGCCTCGCAGAGCCCCCTGGATATGAAGCTCACCATCGTGAGAGGCTGAAACCGCAGAGCAACCCACGCAGGTGGAAAAGGCCCGAGCAATACACCGAGCTGCCCACCAAGGACGCTCTTTCCTGACCTGGTCCCCTGCCTCAGGGACCTTAGGCAGGCATGGGCCTTCCCCCAGGTGGCGTCTAGGCCCCAATGAAACAGCCTGTCTGCCCTACCCGCCCAGCGTCCAGTCACCGCTCCCCTAAACCTGAGGCCAGAGCTGGAGGCCCCCTGAACCCATCTGCAAACCGACACACCCCCATGTTTGGGCACCTGGCCTTGGCGGCTGAGAAAAGCTGAGAGACACCCTCGAGGCCACATGTGTGCGTCTCGCCAGGCCGCCAGTGAGGAAAGCGGACGCCGCTGAGGACTAGCAGGCTCCACGCCTGCGCCCCCTCGCGGGCTGCTTGACTCCTCCTCCGGGCCCGCGCCCCCAGACCCGCGAGGTTCCCGGGGACAGCCCTCGAAGCCCCATCACACGCACGTGCGACCTCACCTGGCCCGGTCCACCCTCAGGGCTAAGGCTCCAGGAGCAATCGAACGTGTGAAGCCACGTGACTTCCCCGGGCTCTGAAAGCGCGCGGCCCGCACGAGGGGCCCGAATCCTCGGCTTTAAAGGAGCCATGTCGGCGCCGTCGTGGCGCGCCTCCCCCAGCGCGGACCCAGCCTGAGGGGGTCTCCGCTGCTCGCTGCGCCTCCCGCAGCGAGCCACCAGCCCCTGCCTCCTGCGGGACGCCAAGGCGACTCTCGAGAGACGGGAGCCGCCTGCGCTGCCGGCCGCTCAGGCTCTCACGTGCGACGGCTGCGGGAGGAGGAAGTGTTGTGGGCGCCCGGGCTCCCGTCCGCGCGGCCAGCTCCCGCCTGGACGTATGTTCGAGGCCACCGGGAGTCTGCAAGCGCAGCTCCGCGGCCCCAGCGGCCGCCCCCGGAGGGCCGCGGCGCCTTTAAGCCCAAAGGCCTGAGTCACGAGGAAGCTCCCTGCCCCTCCCCGCGCGCCCCACACCGCTCCACGAGGCCCACGACCGCGGGCATGTGACCGGCGCCCCGCCCGGGACGCTAACCCGGGCGGCGGTGGGGGCCTGTGTGGCGGCGAGACTGCGCGCGGACCGTTAGCTGAGGCGGCGGGGACAGCAGCCCCGCCCGGCCCCGCCCCGCCCCGGCGGCTCTTACCAGAGAGAAAGCCATGGGGTCCGGCGTGGCCCCAAGGGACTGGCGGGCGGGCCGGCGGGTCTGTGCGGCGCGGGACACGCACACACGTGGACACTATTTTTGCAGCGAGCGGCGCGCGACTCCGCGCCCCAGCGGCTTATAAAGCTCCGCGGCGCTGGCCTGATGAGGAGCACCTGTGTCGGCCCCGCCCGGCCTCGTCCCCGCCCCCGCCCCCTGCGCTCCTTCCTGCCGTCCATACCCGCGCTCTACCGCCCACCCTGGGCCTGGGGGTCCGAACGGGGGCTAGTTCTGAGACTTGAGTCGATGCAGGCCACCGCTACCTCCGGGAGCCCGAGGGTTCAAGCCCGAGCACGTCCCTCGCCCAGTGACCCTAGCCAAGTCACTCTCCCGCAGGCCTCAGTTTCCCTACAGATTTACAAGACCCTGCGATGCAGCTCCGCTGATGACGTGCGGCCCCCTTAAAACCGTATAACCACGCCTCTCCAGTGACCTCTCCGGTGGAAGCCCCGTTGCACCGAACCCATCCCCTCCACCCATCCCCACCTGCAGCAGACACGCCCTCACTTCAGACCGACTGCAACTGCAGCTGGAGCGAGCTGGAACGGGGAGCGCAGGCGTCAGGGGATTCGGGAAAGTTCCAAAGACAGCAGTGCTCCTCTTCGGATTGCAGTTCCCCAGGGAAACCGCTTCCGACGCTCCCTCCAGATATGATAGGACGCTTTACTGAGAAAATTCGGGGCAGCAGATCAGGGTGAGCTGAGCTGTTGTGCAGAAAGGCGTCAGCTTTCTGGACCAACTGTGCTGGACCGGACCGGAAGCCCAAACGAGCGCAGAGGCGGAGATGGCATTCCGGGCTGGAGACCAGGGAAGGCGGAGAGGGAGGAATGCACTGAGAGGCTCAATCTGACTAGGACCCAGCTAACGCGTGTTGATACCACTGGAGGGAAGCCCGAGCCCAGTTTAGGAAGGGCTTTTATTCTGCAGCAAACTGCAAACTAGTAAAGAATGGTGAACGGAGCTTGGAGGTTTGTGAGGCAGGAACTTTTAAGTTTCTGCCCAGGGTATTAAAAAAGAAAGCCTATGGTCCTAGTCTAGTGTAGTTTGGAGGGGAAGGGGAAAGAGGACAGATGCTGGAGCTGAAGTCCAGAGCGAGTTGAATGAGATCGAGAGTGGCTAGTCTCCACTCTGGGGTTGTTCCTGAAGTTCTAAGCAGAAAGGGTGGTTACAGTATGGGGAACCCATCCCCTTAGAAGCAGCCTAGCCACAACCCCATCTTGGCAGCATAGGCCTGATTCACCAAACCTATTCTGAGAGGGTGCCATACTTAGATGCTTACAACATGGGGACGGTACGTGAGGGTGTGTGAGATGCTCTGAAGGCCCAAGGCACATCTGGAAAGACTGATCATCCATCCATGGTGGCTTAGACTCATAACAGCAATTCTGTCGCAGATGAGGAAGAAGGAGAGGTGCCTCGCATTGGAAGGCAGTTAAGAACTACAGCCTGCCTGGAAAGGGGAAAATATTTGAAATGTAAATAAAGTATATATATATATATATACATATATATATATATAAAGAACTACAGTCTGAAGAACGTCTACTTCAAACAAACAAACAAATGGAAGGGTGCGGTTAGCTGGTAGGTGTCAGATCCCTCTAGAATCTCTCATATGGATTTTAATCCAAGGTCATCGTGTGCCTTAGTAGCTGCCAATTTGTGCTCCTTCACATCCAGTCCTCCCTGGCCCCAAAGTTAAACAAGATAAGAATCTAAGACTTGGAATGGCACCTAAGGGCCTATGGGAATGGATATCTGAAAAAATATAAAGTTTCAAGTTTCTAGCTTATAAGAAAGCAACGTTGAACACAATTTTTTGCTGCTTAATCACTGTCCCTAAACCTAGCCGAAGGGGGTAAGAATGGAATATTTTCTGGGCACTCAACCATGTGCTTAGCACACTTCTAAGTGCTTTGCTTGCATTAACTCGTAGATGAAGAGACTGGTGTTCAAAGAAGTAATATGCTTGGCTTCAGCTGTTTGGGAGACTGAGGCAGGAGGGAGGACTGCAAATTTAAAGCTAGTCTAGACAACTTAGTGAGCCTGTGTGCCCCCACCCTCCATCTCCCTCACCACCCGAGACTCAAGAGTGGAGCTGGGAATACAGTCAATAGGTGTACCTGTCTAGTACGTACAAGACGAAGGGCCAACCTCCAGTAATACTACAAAAGAAGGCACTTAAGTAGCTTCCTCAAGGGCACCTCACCAACAGAGGCAAAGGGAGAACTCAGACCGATAGTTTCCTGTTCACAGTCTGATGAGAGCAAAACCTCTGGCATCTCCAACTTCCTTTCATATTTTACATTTATTATTTGTTTGTGTGATATGGACACAAGTGGAAGTCAGAAGACAAGTTGCAGGAGTCAGTTCTCTCCTTCCACTGTGTGGGTCATGGGGCTTGAGCTCAGGTCATCTAGCTTGGTGGCAAATGCCTTTACCTGGTGAGCCATCTTGCCCCACCTCACCTCACCCCTGGTTTTTGAACAGGTTCCCAATATGTTTGTAGTCTACACTGGCCTGAGCCCTTGATCCTCCTGCCTCAGCATTTTACTGGGTGTATGTGGTGTGTGGTATATATGTCTATGTGTGCATGTGCATGCACATAGACACACACAATAATGAATTTTTTAAAGGTACAGAGGATCAGCCCCACTTTTATCATATATAAATTTTAAATAGGTTAAATATATAAATGTGAAAGTTGGTTTTGGAATTTTAAAGAGGAATATAGGAGGACATCTTTTTTTAATTTGTTAAAGTCTAGCTCAGAACAAAAAGTATTTTAATTTGTTGTTTTGGTTTGTTGAGACAGGGTCTCACCATGTAGTCCAGGATAGTCTTGAACTGAGATTCTCTTGCTTTTACCTCCTAAGGTAAAACTCATAGGGCTATGAGTCTATGCTATCTGGCCTGGGAGGAGAACTTTTTATTGCCTCAGCCTGTGGACAAATTCTTCAAACTAAAAACAATAATAAAAATATGAAGATGATAAATTTGACACTATAGTTTAAAACTTTATGAAAAATATTTAAAGCTGGAAATGCATACCAAGGTCTTCAAAGATCTAAGGTAGCTTGGGTAGAGAACTTCTATTCTCTACAATGCAGTCAGTCAAAATGTTCTGTGAGCAGTTTCCCAAGAGCAATAAATAACTGTATGTGTGTTATGTGTTTATGTGCACATGAGCATGTGTACTTATGCAGAGACCTGAAGTTGATGCTGGATGTCTTCTTCCATGACTCCAACACCTCTTCTCCTCTTAAATAGTGTCTTGGTGAAATTGGAGGTCACTGTTTTGGCTAGACTGGCTAACCAATGAGTCCCTGAGATCCTGGGATCAGGTTTCTATGTGGGTACTGGGGATTCAAACCCAACTCCTCAAGCTTATGTAGCAAGCCCTTGGTCCAGAGCGATTTCCCACTCTTTCCGTGTTGGTATTTCTTAGAAATCTGCCTCTATCCTCTATCAAAGCTGATTCAGAGGTAAAAACAGTCGAAGTCCAGCATTCAAGTGGCTCTCAATTGGTGGATCTATCTCAGACAAAACAGTGATAAAAACAGAAATCCTCAAGGAGAATCCAGGGCCCCCAAGCTCTCCTGAAATCAGCTCCAGCTGCTGTCTGGTGCCACAGTGCCTGGCAAATCCCCAGAGCCAGATGCAGGGCTGTCCCCTGGTACTGCTTTTGTTCTCTTTTGATAACAGGAGGGCCACGTCTATTTCACTGTGGCATACTTCTGAACAGATAGGCACTTAAGAGACAGAGCTACAGGGACATTCTGCAGGAAGCTAGAGCCCTGGTCACAGGGTCAAAAGCTTTGGCACTATATCTTAAGCTACCTATGCCTGGAGGCTATTCTCCACAATCTAGTCAAACACAATGCTCTGTGAGAAAAGTATCCCAAGATAATAAATACCAACCTTGAATAACAGTGCATGCTCTAGTCCCACTTGTGGGAAGGGATGGTTGTAAGCCTCATTGGAATAGTAAAGGTTCTGAGAAGGCCTTCAGGAAATAGTTACTTCATTTAAATTGGCAATTCCTCCTAAACTTGTTTCATCCTTTTGTTTTGTTTTGTTTTTGGTAGAACACATGGTGATTGAATCCCTGTTGCTCCTCACCAGAAAAGGCATCAGGGAAGGCCACTAGGTTTGTCACAGATATGAAGGCTCTAATCCTCACTCTTCCGTTAGCTTCCTGAGGTGCCACAATGCTTGCTCACAGAGTGCGCAGAATCTGAACTTTGTTTTTTGTTTTTTTAAATGTTAAATGTTAAAGATTGCTTCATGCATTATGGTTACATTTGTTTTGTTTTTGTTTTGCATTTAAGTACATGGTGGGGGTGGGGGGTGCCACATCGCAAGTGTGGAAATCAGAAGTTCAACTTGAAGTTGATTCTTCCCCTCTACCAGGTGGTCTCGGGGACTGAAGACTTAGGTCATTAGGCTAGGAAACAAGCCCCTTTGTCTGCTCAGTTATCTAGCAGGCCCCAGACTCTGTGAACAGGATTCCCCGAGAGACTGGGGACAAGCAGCTTGAGGAGCATGGCTGTTTCTTCTGTTCTTCCTGCTCTACAATGGCCAGTTGGGTCATCTTCCAAGCTGGGAGTGGGTCAGAGCACTAGGCCCTCTCTCCAGCCAGATATAATGGATATTATTTTGAACTGTAGAACTATTTGGGGAATTCCCCATATGATGGGTCCTTTCTTCCCAAAGAGCTTGTGAAGGAAACCAAGGCAAATTGCCAGCCATTGACGGGAACTAGGTTCTGCTCAGACTTAGACAAACACTGTGGGAAGAGGTCTGTGGGGATGGCCAGTGGTTAAAGGGCTTGCCAGGAAGTGGGAGGAGCCCCCCCACACAGATGCTGTATCGGGTAGCAGCCTGCCTGTAACACCATCCTGGGAGGACGAAAGCAGGGTTCCCAGAGCAAGGTGGCAGGATGAGCAAAAATGACTGCCAACATCAACTTCAGACCCCAACATGTTCATACATGTACAGATATGCACCCATGTATGTGTACACATGCCACCATGTATCCACAAATATGCCCCCCCTCCTTCCCCCCCCCACAAAAATGGAAAGAATAAAAGACCAAGAATTTTTTTAAAAAGACAGATCATGTAGCTTTGGATCTGTTATGTAGCTGAAGACAGACTTGAACTTCCGGAGTCCTCCTGCCTCCACTTTGCAAGTGCCTGTGATACAACACCCAGCTGAAACTGAGGAATTCTTCCAGCTCTACCTACCCATGCTTTCCTAGATGTCTTCTGCTAGAGATACCTACATACTCCTGACATGAGGTGGTCATGTCAGGTATCAACCAGAGACTCCCTGAGAGCCATCAATAGCTTCTCCTACAAGCTCACAAGGATCAGTCATTCTTCCCCCAACCCCTTAGAATGAAAGGTGAGTCAGAGCCTAGGGAGAAAGCATTTTATTGAGATTTGCTACATAATACATACAGAAAGCTGAGGAAAGGGGTTGCTGAAGGAGCAGCTTCTGTCTTCCTCTGGGAAGTCACTAAGGAACCCATAGGAAACAGGTGAGCGCCCCAAACTAGGTGGGTGATGAGAGGAAAATAGAGGTGAAGGGAGAGATCTGTGAGCAGATGTCACTGGGAGGGATAGGTAAGTCACTGCGTCAGAGCCTGTATCACATCCTTCACCAGCATGGTGCCAATCACCATCTTCTCACTGTTGACAGTCAGCTGGCCAGCTCCAGCTGCCCGGGCATCCAGAGTCAGCAGGACCAGACTCCCACTAGTCAGTGTCCTCCCTGCAAACCTAAGATGGGAGCAGAGGAAGGGATGGGGATAGAACTGCCAATGGTGACTGTAAGGGGCTCAGCCTTGGGGGCCTTCCTTAAAGCCAGACCCCAGCAGAGCCCATCTCTGCCTCTCTACTAGTACCTGTACTCATCAGATGTTCCACATGGAACACGACCTAGGTTGGCAGTGGCGGTCACTTTCTGCACCACCATGTGATCACTCCGACAGGTGTCTGGCAGTGTAAGCTTCTCTGTGATCTCATTCATGCCCGTCAGCTTTCCTGGGGACAGAGATCATGATGAGGGCAGAGGCTGTGGTGGGCTCAGGCTAGCACCTGCATCAACTAGCTGAACATTCTCATCAAGTTCTCCATGGCTCTGCAGGTCAGAATCACCCTACTTAGCCTCTGAAGGTTCGCCACCCCTCCTTCACTTCAGGGAACTGACACACTGCCCCTGTTTCTCTCACACCTTCCCTTCTTAGTAACATCATCTTGCCACTGTACATCACTCTGGACATGCTCAGTCTACCCATTTCTGAGAACCCCTTTCCCGAAAGGAGGATGCTCCTCTTGTCAGTGGTCTGCCACCTCCCTGTTTATGGCCAGGGTCCTCCAAAGAGGATTCCAAAATCTCCTTCAAGCCAGTGCCACTATCCCTTCTCTCCCTGAGGCTGTCGTGGACTCCGTCTGGTGGCCAGATCTTGGGGGTCATTGCAGCCACATGTACCCTTAGCTCCTTTCTGTCTCGCCATCTCTCTGCTCCCTCTCTTGCCCTCCCTCCTATAGAAGGCAGGCTTTCCTTAAGGTGCTGCCCTTGTTTCTTATCCCCTCACTCCCAGGCCACCACTGCTTCTGTCAGGGTGATGTCACCACACTGGTAGCTTCCATTTCCACCTCTAATCATGTGACTGCAGCCTTCAGGTGTTTGCTAAGCATAGACCCATATATCCAATCACATCTTAACACCTCCCCAGCTGCACCTCAAATTGGCCTTTCCCCAAAACTAACCAAGCTCTCCTCTTGCCTGCCTTGTTCTTTCTTCTAGATTGGAGGTTTGACAAATTTTAGAATATAAGCCAAACTTAGCCCACTACCCAAATGACTTGCAATCATTTGTTGTTGTTTTTTAAGCATTGGGTGAAAATCCAAGAAAACAATGAGCAGTTCTTGAAACTTGAAAATTAAATAAAATTGTAATTCCCCATACTTATCAATAAAATGTTATTGGGACTTAGCCACACTCACTCCTTTAAATATTCTCTGTGACTGTTTTATCTGACAATAGCAGAGCTAAGTAATTACAGCAGAGACCACATGACCCTCAAAGCCTTAAACTTTTACCTTATGACCAATCACAGTAAACACTCACCTGCCTGCTCTAGGTGATGGTTTACTGCTCATCTCCATACCAAGCCAGGGATTCAGAAGCCAGACTACCCCCCACCTGCTCCACTCTCAGGGCTACTATTTGTAGCTTCCTGCTCCCAGTCACTCCCACGCCAGTCCTTCACGCCTTTTTCCATGGCTCTGATCCTGCCTCGGCATTTCTCATCAGATCAATTGCAATGGACTTCTAAAAATACTAGTTACCCCACCCCAAGAAGCTAAGGTCAGGAGCTTTGTGAAGTCCTGTATCTCCTAGCCTGGGGTGGGGCTATCCCCCCTTACAGGCTTTCCATCGTTAACTGTTGAGTGTCACCAGGCTGGTCTTTCAAAAGCAGGGGGCAGAGCCTTTCTTCATCTTCCCTGACTCCTCCACTACCAGAAAATGAAACCTAGTGTCTTCCCCCCACATCCAGTAACTTCTGGGACCCCTTCCTGCTCCTAGGAACTAGAACAAACACACCACTCTTTTGTTCTTAGTACTCCCCTGTGACAGGGATGCCTCCACACTTTCCACCACACCTCTGCACGTAGCATTTCCCTGTATCCCCAGCTGGAATGTGGGCCTGGACTGTGTGCAAACTTTCCTAAGCCTCACCCATGCCCCAGTCTTTGTGAGCAAGAAGCAAGCTACAGGGCCTCCCTCTGTCTAAAGGGCAAAGGCTCCTCCCACATGCTGCAGCACTGCTGGGTAGTGCTGGGGTCCTCCAATCTACCACAGGTAGCACTCACCCTGTTCCTTCTTGAACTCATTCTCACTCATAAAGACGGGGGCCATCAGCTCCCCAACAGGTGGCTGAATGGAGACATAGAACTGTCGGGTTTGGGTGCTGGGAAAAGCAGAAGGAAACAGGAGCAGAAATGAGGTCAGCATCCACCCCCTCATTCCCATCTTATCTTGAGGCAGGGCACAGAGGCAGAAGAATGAGGAAGGACCCAGAGCTGGGAATGGCAGCCAAACCCACAGAATTCCATGTGGCCCACCTCCCTCTCTCTCCAGCTCCAGTTCTCTCTTGCCTCTCACCACCCCACCCTCTCACTACTAACATGAGCTGGGTACATACCACAGCTGGAAGTTGGCTGCCTGAGTTGAGTCACAGAAGTTAATGCCCATCACAGCAGTGGTGGATTCTCCAGGTGCCAGGGACTCTGGGTGATGTAAGAGGGCAATGAAAGGACAGGAAAGGCCACCACTGCCCTGGAGCCCAGCATGGCCCCAGTCTCCCTCTGGGATCAGAGCACACCAGCCCTTTGAATTCCTGGCTTTTTGGGTCTGTGGAATCCCTCACCCACTCTCGAATTTGCTCAGAGACCTTCTGCCCTAATAGGAACTTGCTTATTTCCTAGGCCATCTTGTCTACTATGCTGTGAGTCATATTAGATGCCACCTCTGTTTCTTTATAGCAAGGCTCTGGTTTGACCCCAAGAAGGTATCAGCAACTACAGAAAGACTGAATCTGCCCGGGGGCTTCCTCTTCTACCCTGCCCAAGGCCCTCTGTACCGATTTCAGGGAATTCTTGAATGCTGATGCCAGCAGGTAGCTTGGGAGTGCCCACATGCAGCCCCTTGATGGGAGTCTCTGAGTTGTTGGAGAAGTAGATATGCAGAGACACCATGTGGGGATCCCCAGGGAAAGGCTGGCGGCTGAAGGCATAGTCCACAGCCAGCCCCTCTCCAGCTACCCGGTGCAGCAGCTCCTGCCTCCCAATGCTGGACACTGGACTCAGCAGCTAGAGAGGAAGACGAGGGACATGCAGAGAAAAAGCAAAGGATAGTAAGTCCCATCCTTGTCTTACCTAGGGGCATCCTGAAATACTTGGACCTAAAGGTATCCAAATTCTCACATCCCAGCTCCTTCCACACAGAACCACACCACAGAATACGGCACAGAACCAAGTCCCTCCCCAGCTCACCGAAGGCACCAGAGAGGAGTCTGTAAGTGTCAGTCCTTCCAGGTCAGCAGCCAGACTGGTGGACACAACCATGGGAGGAGACACAGGCTGGACACTAGGAGGGGTGACTGGGAGGGGAGGGGGTCAAAGAAAGATAACTAACTAATGAGGAAGAGGGCACTGAACTTGGCTTGAATTGAGAGGAGCCCAAGGCTCAAGGAGCAAACTTCAGCACCGTGGACAGCGAGACACATAGCCATCTTGAAAGTAGGTAGACCCAGGACCGACACCCCAGACCTCTGGAACCTGGCCTGGTGCCCCCAGGGTGCCTCTTAAGTCCCACTGGGCTCCCTTCCCCCATGACTTCTACCACCCAGACTCACAATCCTCTAGGTCAAGCAGGGAAATCTCCTTGGCTACAGGAGCACTTTTGCGGCTGGGAGGCTGAAAGAGGAAAAATAGGAGGATGAGGGAGAGGAGCATCTTGGTTTTCTCTGGGGTGATGGGAGACATACAATCTGTTCTGAATGGAAGGAAGATGTTCAATCATAGGGTAGGGAGATGCTCTTACTGTTTTCTTCCTCCAGGAGGCAGGTTCTACCTGCTCTTCCTCCGATTCCGACGTCACCTCGGACTCTGAGCTACTGCTGGAGTCACTGCCCTCCTCTGATGATGAGCCTTCTCTGTGTCCCTCTGATGCCTTCTTCTTCTTTGTCTTCTTCTTCTCACCTCCCTCATCACTCTGTTCACTAAAGGGGAGGAGGAATGTGAGGCTACAGTCCGGCCTGGACACCGTCCTTGTCTCATGGAACAGGGGAAGCTCTGAAAAGTGGAAAAGGGAGTGGAGACCTTGGGCCAACCAATTCTGCATCTAGCTTCCTATCCCAGCCCCAGAGGAGCTTCACACTAGCTGGTGCCATCTCAGGCCCCAGAACCCTGGTGAGCACTCTCTGTCACTCCCATGAGGTCTTTTAAGACCTCCTAGACTTCAGCAGTCAGGCAGAGCAGCCACCACAGGAGATGAGCCAGTGGGTGTGCAGCCCCCCAGCACCTCATGGGAGTTCAGAGCCTCCCAGAAGACTGGCTGTTTCTTTTCCAGAATAGACCCCCAGCTCCCCCCCTTACCTCTCGCTGCCTCCACCTTTCTCCTCATCCTCGTCTTCATTGTCCGACTCACTGCTAGACTCTCCAGAGCCACTCTCACTGCTGCTCTTACTCTCTGACTCACTCTCGGATTCAGGCTCTACGGAGGAAGTGTGTCAGGTCTTCCACTGCATGTGAAGACCACCCCCCCCCACACACACACACTAGGAAGGACCTTTCCACTTCCTGTGTAAGCCTTTCTGGGTCTATGGGAGTTGTTTGGGTTCCTAGCTCCAGACTCAGAACTGAAGCTTCAACTTCATATAACCTGCCCCCAAGCTAGATGCCAACTGAGACTTCAGAAAAAACCTGGAAGGACTCGCCCAAGTGTTACTTGCACAGAATACACATATGGAAATGGGAAGCTGGGTTCACACAGGCTATGACTCATCAGCAAGTGCATGCCCTTGGTCACTGACCATATAAATACACATGTAGAGCATGCTCAGTCACTCAGGCATGTACATAGACAGGACCTCTATCCCTCTGCTCACCACTGTCTGCAGACTCAGTAGGGCCAGACTCCCCCTCGGAGTCAGAATAGAAAGGCTTCTCCTTCTCCTTCCTCTTGTCCCGATTTGAGCATTTGGTCCATTCAGGTACCTGAAGATGTCATAAGTACAGATCCTTTCCTCATGGTTGGGGGAGGGGGGGAGGGATGTGCATGGCCTTTGTACCTATTACTATATCCCTTTTTGGTGCCCCACTTGGGAGTGATCTCAAAAGGGAAAAATGGAGAGGTACAGTCCATAGGGAGAAGAATAAATGGTTCACAGCCATGACAGCACCCAGCCATGAAGAAAAGGACCTGGGCACAGCACACAGGGTAGGAGAGAGGAGAGTACACAGCACACAGAGGGGACCTCAGTGTATTCGCCCAACAGGCCCACGTGGGTCTCAATAAGGGAGAGATCTTCTTCCTGTGTGTGGGGAAGGCATCAGGAGAACTGGGACAGCAACGCACACACACACACATGTGTGCACACATGCACACAGACATGCCCACACACACAGGCATGCACACATGCCAAAGCTGCTGACCTCCACATTGCGCACAGATGGATCTGGGGCTTCCTCTGGCCAGTCTGGGAGCTCTTGGTAGCCTGTAGCCTTTGCATTGAGCAGGTGGGACAGTGAGCCCAGTTGGAAATGGTCGCGATCTGAAGACAGGTTTATAAATTAGGCTAGTAGTGGCAGTAAATGAGGCAGGGGTATTTGTTTCCTTGGTGAAACTGGGTGCTAATTCTAGTGGTGATTCCCTGGCTAGGCAAGGGATGGATACATCCCCTGGTGACTCCTGTATACCCTGACAATACAGCCAGGCCTATATGCTGTGGGAAAGACGGAGGACAGGACGGGGCAGAGGGCAGACTAAAGAATGAGAACAAAGTGTTAAAAGAGGAAACTCCAGGGCCAGAGCTGCTGTTGGCCTGGCTGCTCAGGTCTCCATGGGGAGGCCACAGTGTGAATGTGGCTCCTTTCCTGGGCATAGCTAGGTTAGAAGTCTTACGTGGAACGAGGTGAAGAAGAAGCTGGCCAAGCTAGCCAAGCAGGAGGAGAGCGATCTAGTGAGCCATTAGATTCATGGGCATGGATAAGCAGTCAGAAACAGAGTGGGAGAGAGTCAGGGTCACAGCAGAGAGATGGTATAGGAAGGAAACACAGAGCCATGAATGAGGATGGCCTCAGGGCTGCCCTGTATCCTGGGATAGTTACATCACTATCCTACCACAACCCTTGAGACCCAGGGGAAGAAGAAAAATGCAGAGGTACCAGGAAAGCCGGATTCTGTTCAGGAAGCTCCTCTCCTGAGTTGGCCCTGGCTTCATTTCCTATGGCTAATGAGGCTGCTGAAGCAACATCCCCTCCCAGACCACAACTATGAGCAGAGGCTGAGAACCTGGAGACTAGGGCTTGGGCTGGCTTCAAGTGACTGCCTATAGTGCTGACAACTGCATTCTCAGGATTGCTAGAAACATGCCCCTTTCTTTTGCATGTTATTGTTCTACCTGCCTTCCTAGGTCCTTGGTATCTAACATCTTGGTATAGAATCCCAGGTCCAGAACCTGCTCAGTAGGGAGGTAGAAGAGGTGCCTAAGAAATGGAGAGGAAGCAAAAGCCCCATGTGACAAGGAGAGCAGACCCTCGAGTGAGGCCGAACCAGCCATGACTGTAGTGGAGACTGCAGGAACAGACAGCAGACCAGTTCTACACACAAAAGCTTGCTGTCTGGCTAAAGCTCAGCCTTGGTTGAAGGCCTGGACCCTGGGCCCTAGGCCTGGCCATTTCCTCCCTCTCTCCCCAGAGGTTACCCCAATTCCCATTCCCACCTTTGAAGGATGACTCCAAGATAGGGGCTGGCTTAGGGGCCAGGAAGAGTTTCTTGGCGTGGCGGCTGAGGGCACCACCCTGCTCTGAAGGAACAATGAGCTGCCGGGTGAAGCGGGCTCGATCTCGGATATCATAGTTCTGGTCATACTTGGCCAGACTCAGCACATACTGGGTCAAGAGCTTGGTCTGAGGAGAAAAGAGAAGGTGATTTAGCAGACAACAGATGGGGGACCCAGGAGACTTGGAACAAGCTTTGTTCAGCCAACACAGCCAAGCAGAGATTCTTCCCTTTGCTAGTGCGTGTCATCCAGCCTTCCTCCCTACCTGCCCCGGTTCCAGCGTCTCCAGCTCGGCCTTCTGGCTCTGACTTCTGCCCCCAACTACCACAACTGCCTTGGGCCAGCAAGTTAGGTTGCCCTCTCCTCCCTGTAGGTCCTGGATTCCATTCTTCCTCTAATTTCTGGTCCCTACTGATCCAGGCCAGCCAAGCTCTTTATTCTGGCACTGTGCTATATTTGTGGTTCCCAGGCTCCACCATCCCCAGAGAATTAATGAAGGGGGGAGTAAACAAGGGGCTCTTTGACAGAACTGTCAACCCACAGAGCAGATCCTGAGCAGCCTAGAGGATCTCAGAGATGCCAGGCTGTCCCCTAGAAGATTCTGACAAAATTGAAACCAAGTAGCTCTGTCTCTGAGGCTTGCTGAAGTCATATGGAGTCCACAGTCTACAGTGGAGCAGCTATATCTAAGGACCAAAAGTCTCAACTATTTCCCAATCTTGGCCTAGTCCAAGCTGCCTTCACATAATGATGGTGCTGGCTGCCATCATTTATGAGGGCCTTTCTGGAGTTAAGTACTGTGCCAGGTATCCCCCACTCTCCTGTTGTCTCTGCAATTCTACATGCATAGAGAAGGAGAATCAGGAAGTGGCTTCTTCAAGGTTGAGGGATCCATACGTACTGTACCCAGGTTTGGGTCAGAGGTCCACCTGTTCTCTTTGACAGTACGCAGATCTCTGTGTCTCCTCTGACAAAGATCAAAACCACAAAATAGCTAACACCAGAGTACCTACAGGCACTAGGAACCAGCTAATGGCAGAGTATCTACAGGCACCAGCAAGACAGAGCCTGAAAATGACTCAGGTTCCAAATATATGTGATGATAAAATATCATATCCAACCTATCATGACTTGAGTGCTAGCCCAGCTGGCTATCAAGCTGATATCTGAGAGGGGCCGAGATTTCCAGGTGCTGGCCCAGAACCAGAGCTGCTGCTGTGGTAGCATGTCACTTTAGGGACCCCTATGGCTCCACTCTCATCTGCACTATGTCCTCCATGGATGCTGATGCTGCACATTTAGCTCAGACCTTCCATTACACACCACTCACGATTCCAGCCCCAGATTCTCCTAATACAACAGACTCAGAAACATGAACATGGGATGCCACTGCAATTGGACTCCACCAAAGGCCTGCCTTTCCCGTCTGACCATCTGACCAGCAAACATTGGTGTACACCCTTGTCAGCATGCTATGAAGGTGCAGCAATGGATTCATTCCCTCCTCTTCCGGATTAGGACAGCATCTTCTTTCACAGGCTTCCCAGGTGGCTGCCTCATTCTAGAAAAAGCACTTAAGAATTGGATCCATCTGTTCACAGTCCTAATTCCATGTCAACAATTAAGACAAGAGGCTGGTCCATGTGCTGACATACTGCAAGACTGTCATAATCCATCATCCTTGCTCACTCTAAAGAGCCATTCCTCACATTTACAATGTCCAAACTGTGTCGCAGAACCCCACCTCACCTAGCCACAACGTACTAAAACTGACACACACACACACACACACACACATCCATACAAGCACATAAAATAAACAGATTAATTAGAGGTTGTTCAAGAGAACCTATGAGCCGTGTCAGTATACCAAGGACTCTATTGACAAAGCTGCCAGGGAAGAACACTGTGAGATATACTCTCAATAACCTGTGGCAACACTCATGCTAACGACCACCCAAGCTGACTATTCAAGAAAAGTTAAAGGACACTCTGTCCTTAGCACTGTATAAATTCTATAATCTAGACTTCAAAGCCCACCTCGGCTGGTGTTTGCACTTTGTGTAATTTGTACTTGGTGTGAGCAAGGCCTGAGACTTTGGAATGTGGCAAAGGTAATGAGCACAGAGACTTGCCTTGCTGGTTTGAAGGCTCTAGAGACATTGTCCCTTGTGGCTTAGAAAAATTAAGTGGCCACATTGGGAGGCTCACATGGAAGGAACTAAAGACAGCCTCTAAAAATTCAAAGTGGTCTCTAGTTGACAGCCAGCAAGGAGTCAGGACCTTGGCTAAAGTCACAGGCAATGCTGACACTAGGTGAGCTGGGAAGTGAAGCTGTCCTCAACAAAGCCACCAGGTGAAAACCCAGCCTTTGCTTTTACTTCCAGGACAGCCAAATTGTCATACCAGGTTCCTGACCCATTAAAAAAAAAAAAAAAAAAAAAAAACTCAAATAAAAGCCGGGTGATACTGGTGTGTTTCTAATGCCGGCACTTGGGAGGCAGAGACAGGAGGAACTCTGGAAGTTTGAAGCCAGCCTGATCCTCAGAGCAAGTTCTGGGACAGCCAGTGCTACACAGAGAAACCCTGTCTCAAAAAACAAAAGCACAAACAAAAAAAGATGAAAATTGGTGTGTTATCTTAAGCCACCAAGTGGACAGTAACTCATTATGAAGCTATGGAAAACTTAAAGTATTAAAATGTGACATCACAATGGCTATTCCTAAGGCTCAGGGAACATCTAGAAAAGAGGGTGAATGAATGAGTGAATGAATGCACATGTAGTTAGCAGTGATGCCTATTCACCATCCCAATACTTGGTGGTCCTGTCTCCTTAGCTTGAGTCCCTGGGGCTAACATTAGCCACTCTGAATCAAAGTAGCCAATAAAGAAGTCAGTTGTTACCACCCACCATGACAGAGACAACTGTAGTGCAGGCAGGCCCACCCAGGCTTATGAAGAACACAGTGGCCTTAGGACCCTGTTAACTCTAGTCATGCCAGACTCCCCACTACCTGAGCACCGATCATGCCACTGTCTGGCTTGTTTCCTTTGGATGTTGGGAATTGCACGAACCCATGGGCTTCGTGCATGTTAAGCATGTGCCCTATCACTGAGCTGTACCTTCAGCCCTGCGTCATTTTTCCAAGTGCTCCTCTAACCTGCTCCTCGCTCTTTTCAAACAATACGGCACACAAACATTTGCTTCCCCATGCCACTCACTGTCTGCAGGCTGCTTCTCCACAACACTGAGACTCAGACTCAGTACTTCGTTGACTCTATGAATCATTATTTCCCCCCGCCCCCGACTCCTGACAAGAGTCCTGACACCTGGTGGCCCAGCCTATCCAAACTCAAGTCCCTGGACTCATGCCAGGGACCATGAATCAAAGGAACCAGTAAAGATGCAAGTGCTGTGACCCTCAGACCACAGGATAGCAAAAGAGCCACTTTCAGGGTATACAGCAGTCTTGGGTTATAGCTTTCCTTTAGGCCTAATCTTTTCATCTGGATATTTTCCTTTAGAGTATCTGCAACCTTTTTCTGTAAAGGGACAGAGTTTCAGGGTTTGTAGAGTACAAACACTGTCTCAGGTAGCCGACTCTGCCGCTCCAGCACAAAAGCACCAGCATGGAATACATAAGTGAACGTGGGCTCCAACTAAAATACCTGCCAAAAAACAAGCGACAGGCCACATTCAGCCTGTGAACAGCAGTTTAGCAATCTCAGTGTTGCTGAACTCACCTGTTGTTTGGAATCTCCAGCTCCGTGAAAAGTTTGGCATACTATGCCTTCTCAGGGAACACTGGATACCCAAAGGCTCTAAGCACCCCAATATGTCAGCTCTCTTGAACCACATCCTTGGCTATAGTATCTCTCATAATCTTTTACTTTTGAAAAGGGTCTGGTCACCTACAGCACCCAGGCTGGAACACAGCCTTGACCCTCAACCCTGGCACAGACAGCCCAGCCATCAGCAAACTTTTGGGAAGGAGCACAACCCATGTCTCCTGGAAAACATGTTCTCCCACTGATGCCCATCACTTAGCTCAATCAGCATGAGCACTTCACAATCCATGTTCCAGAGATGACAGATAAGGACTCTCTAACTTCAAGTCATGAACACTCACAGCCTCACAAGGGATTCTTCAATGGTGATTCCATAGAGTCTCAGGTATACCTATGGACACTGGCTTGGTAAGGGTTACTTGGGCAGACCAGCTGCCTATCTTGATACAGCTTTTCAGAAAAGAGTTCAGACCTGTTGGGGAAAGCCACAAGAATGCCACCCAGGGCAGCTCTTTGGGTCCAGAGAAGGCCGGTGGGGGTGTCTCTCATTCCTTACCTGCTTTGAGTTGGTCAGGTACAGCTTGGCTGCCAGATTGATGACCTGCAGCTTCACGATGTCCTCCTCTGCTGTGAAGGACTTTGCCATTTTTCTCAGGACATCAGGTGCAATCTTGGGGACATGCTCACAGTACTCTCCAATGAGCCAGAGGATGCTGGCTCGTGCCATGGGCACCTGTGCATAAGGACAGGCATCAGGACAAGAGGAAACATATTGATGTGGGTGAGATGAACTGCCAAGGAAGTGGCGGCTTGTGCTGGCCTATTGTCTTACAGGTGCCTGAGCATAGAGGCTGAGGGGTAGAACAGATTTAAAGGTGGGCTTTACATAGGCAGCACCCCCTCTTCCACATGGCTTCATCATGAACAGAGCTGCCAAGTCCTAAGTTAGCCATGGTTTTCTAAATGTATTGCTGGACTGCTTAGTCAGTCTACATGAATCTCCAGTAATGGCATTAGGGATGTTTCAACCCAGCAACACAACAGAAACACAAAGGGTTAATCAGTCAGCCATCCTTAGTCAGAGCTTTGGTGAAAAATAAAGAGCACACTAAGGGCTAAAGAGCCCATGAGGGAGCCCCATGGGGATAGCCTAAAACAACAAGATCACACAGTCTAACCTCTCCCCTTCTACCTGAAGAACGTCTAGTGCCCATTTGGAGGTTCATCCGGATAAAGCTAAAGCATTTAGTTACAGGTTCTTAAAGTCATGGGGATGGGGCTAGAAAGATGGCTCAGAAATGAAGAGTCCTTGCTGATCTTGCAGATGACCCAAGTTCAGTTCTTAGCACCCACATTGGGCTGTGCACAACTGCCTGTAACTCTAGAGCCAGGAAATCTGACATCACTGACCTCTACAAGTTGCATGCACTCCTGTGCACATACCCCATCACACACACACACACACACACACACACACACACACACTTACTTTAAAGTAAAATAAATCTTTAAAAAGAAATTGGCTGGGTGTTGGTGGCATATCCCTTTAATCCTAGTACTCGGGAGGCAGAGACAGACAGATCACTGAGTTCAAGACCAGCTGGTTGCAGGACAGCCAGGGCTACACAGAGAAACCCTGTCTTTAAATAAACAAACACGATAAAAACAAAAAAAAGAAATCATGGGGATAACGTTGGGGTAGGAAAACACAGAGTTGCTCCCTCACCTGGATGTTGTCTGTGAGCTTTGCCAAGTGTTTGATGATCTCACCGTGCTGTGCTGGCTGCATTTGCAGCAGCTTCTTAATGACCACCACTGACTCTGCAACCACAAGCTCTAAGGAATGGAAATGAGAACACAAGCCCCAGAACAGTCAGATGGCTCTACCCAGATGGACAGGCACACTTGCAGTGCGCCTGGCCACCCTCTTGCTCAGCCCCATGAAGTTCTGAAGCAGCAATTAGTTACTGCAATACCTACACAGTAACTGAAACAGATAAACCAACAGATACACATTGTACCTAGGCACACAAGGGGATAACCACTGGCCAGCTGTGTCAGACATGCAGGCACACAAACACCACCAAGGATAGACACTTCTCCAGGCAAACACTGACCATCACGGTTGGACAGAAGCTGCACCAAGCCATTGAGACAGGTGTCACGGACTCGGCCTATGTTCGTTGCACATCGTCCAATGGCCTGGATCGTGGCTGCCACAAAGTCTTTGTCCATGCTGCGAATATAGGTCTGTGGGACACCATGACACAGTAACAACCAGTAAGTAGTGGCCTCCACAGTGAAGGGCTTAAGAGTGACCTTCAAGTAGACTAAGACTATAATCCCTTTCATATAACACATCACGCTTGAGATTAAGTCTTGGGGAACTAGGATGTCTCCAAACCATATCCAGAGATTCCTTGGCCTACAGTCAACAGAAGGCACTGAAAGGAGGGTCTAAGGAAACATTTCTCCAGCTTTGGGCTCTTTCAGAAAATGAGACCCATCAGGGCAATTCTCACTGGGCACAGGGATCTGCAGGACACCCCTCCTGGGGCCTGGGGGCTAGTGGTTAGCCCATAGCCTGTACCTGGAATTCCCGTAGAACAGTAGGGATGTTGGTCTCATTGGCCAGGTTGGTCAGCACTTCCAGCTGCGAGAAGAGATAGAAAGGCAGAAAGTGACCAGTATGGCCAGCAGGTTTTCTGGGATTTTATT
Source organism: Rhynchomys soricoides (assembly GCA_019843965.1). Classification (NCBI taxonomy): domain Eukaryota; kingdom Metazoa; phylum Chordata; class Mammalia; order Rodentia; family Muridae; genus Rhynchomys; species Rhynchomys soricoides. Next base: position 18,758,142 of record JADRCH010000016.1, read on the forward strand.
GCAAACAAACTTTACAGACTAGAAAGCAATACTCAGGTTCTGCACACACTTAGAATGACAAGGAAATGCTAGATCATGATCCTTCTTCAAAAACTCAAGATCAATTTGCCTCCTCAGTGAAGTCCCTGACAAAGTACAGGTGAAGAACAGTCATGTTGCCTCCTACCTCCACAGAAAACTATTCCCTGAGGACAGAAACCAAGGATGATCTGTGAGTCTCTGAATGGCCTGACCATTCTTCCTGCTTCGGAGTATTTGCAAATGCTGTTCCTTTTGTATGGAGCAATTCTTCTCACTTCTGATCCTGCATTTACTTACGTAACTCACACTCATTTATCAGGTCTCAACTTGGATTCCATCTTCTCAAGGAATGCTTCCTTGATCCAAAAGATGGTGGCCCTCTTCTAATTTAGAATTTTTAAATTTATTTTCTGTGTATTGTTTTGTCTAAGCACCACGTGCCTGCAATGCCTGCAGATGTCAGAAGAGGGCATTGGATTCCCTGGTCATGAGCCCTCATGTGGGTGCTAAGAATGGAACCCTGGTCCTCTGGAGGAACAGCCAGTGCTCTAGCAGCTGAGATGCCTCTCCAGCCCTGATGCCACCTATTTCTATTTCTCTGCACTCTTCAATCTTGACATATTTCATAGATGAGTTTTCTCCATTTATCTTGTGATTAGCTGCTTAATGCCTCTTTTGCCCCCAACAAGACTATAAGTTCAATAAAAGCAGGATCTCTGGCTCATTTCCTTCACCTTGAGTCCCTACATCAACACCTGTTTGTTGTTGCTGTTTTGTTTTGAGACAAGTGTCTCAAGTAGTCCAAATTGGCCTTGAACTCCATATGTGGCCAAGAATAATCTTGAATTCCTGATCCTTCTGCTCCCACCACCTGAGTGACAGGATTACAGGCATGTGCTACCTCATCCTGTTTATGAGGTGCTGGGTATCAACCCCAAGGCCTTGTGCATACTAAGCAAGGACTCTCCCCACACCCCTTGGGTCCCTAGATCCAGTATCAGAAGTAGTATCGGATGTGCTAACAAGTGAGGAAAATTAGCCACTGTTCAATGACATCACTCAATAAGGCACTAGAATGGGAAAGGAATAGAGGCACAGGCTCTCAACACTTTGCCTGTTGGTGTATGTTCCAGAAAGTCTGAAGGGGCAGGTACGTGAGAGACAGAACTGCAGAGTTTGATGACTTCACACTAGTAACATCACTTCCTGAAGTCTACAATTAAAATGTAAAATGTAAGTGATACAGACTTTCGGGGGTGATTATGAAAATTAAGTTATTCTGGGAAGAGTCTGCTGCATAGCATGCAGTTGTGTAACAGTTTCATCCAAGACTGAAACATTCCATCCTGCTGGAAGCTCCAGAGCAGGAAGGTAAACAACTCACAACAGCTTCAAGAAGTCCCTGAATCTGACCAGATTCTCTAGGCCCCTCCCTGCCAGAGTAAGCAGATTTAGAGAGGCTGAGCTGCCAAGACTCAGAGGAGCTAACTAAGCTGCAAAGTAGACTCTCAGCCAAGCCAAGCTGCAAAGACTGAGACCAGACCAGCTTCCTGGCAGAAACAGCAACCCGTGGAGCTGCCTGCAAGAGCTTTAGACCCCTGGAAAGCACACTCTGCAACCTTCTCAGCTGCCTGCAGGCTGTGTGCTCCAGGGTTCCAGCTTCTGTGAGCTGTCCTCCATGCTGGCTAGGGTGGGCCTTGGCTGTCTGGAGTCATTTCTGTTCCTGTAAGTAACCCCTCACCCATACTCTTGTAAGTAACCCCCCCCCAAAAAAAACCCACCTTATTGGTTCACCTAAGTTAGACTTGGGTGGTATCTGTACTTTAGTCTGTTGTGGGCTCCCTATCCAGGCTTAGTAGGCATGTGCTGCATCTCCCCAGAAAAACTTTTGTCACATGACAGGAGCCCCACCACCTGAGCAAACACAGCCTAGAGATGTGCTCAGCTTCAGAAAGTGTCCTTATTAGTTAACCCAGATGGTATTCAACAAGGTTAGTTGGGATCAGAGGCCATGCACAAAGTCTTGCACTCACCTTCAGGATCTTGATCTGGGTAGGATCTGTGGACCTAATGTAGAAGCTCTTCAGGTAGGGTTCAAACATACCCTGGCAAGAGAGAGTATTCCCGGGGATCTCCACCACAGTCCTAGATCTGCCTCTTCCAGAGACACCTGCCCCTCCCACCATAGACCCCATGACCCTTCAGCCTCAACACTGTCATCTTTGCCTCAAGTTCCCCATCCATCTTAGATCTGACTTACTCTTTCTCATTAGGCATCACACACACACACACACACACACACACACACACACACACACACACACACCCTCACCCTCAGTGGCCCCTTCAGGATCTAGACCCTGCTAGACCCTGCTCCTAGTTTGCATTTGGGGTCTTGAAAAACCTATACCCTGCACACAGGGTAATTGTAATCACCCCATCTGTCCCTGCAACCCTGCTCATCCCATCCCAATTCCCCACTGCTCCCACAGAGCCCATAGGAGCCAGAGCAGGCCTTGAATGCATGCTCACCCTGCGCTTGATGGACATGGTGGCCACATTCTGGAGCACTACGTACTGCACCTCACTGTGGAGAGGATGGGTTAGAAGTTTCTGAACCCCTCGCTTGGGGCCAGGGGCGGTGGGTCGGGGAAGACAAGTTAACCAAAAAGTTGAGAGGAAGGAACTGATGGGAGAAAAGTGGGACCTGACTGCGGAGGGGGCGGGGCTTCCCGCACCTGTGGCTGCGCAGCAGGCGTACCAGCGCCTTGGCGATGACGCCCACCTCTGCCTTGGGCGCCAGGTGGAAGTAAAGCTGTGCTACGGCCATGACCACAGCGGCGCTGCGGCTCTGCAGTAGCGGCTTGGTGTTCCGCAGCAGCAGCCGGTGATCTGGATCCATCACATAGGGCTTCCGAGCCGGCAGCGCTGCAGTGGCCGCCTCCTCTGATCCAGGGCCTTTGGCCTCGTCCTCCTCAGAGCCATAGAAGGCCTTCTCGGGATTCTCCTCCAGCAAGGACTCCTGAAAGAGACATGTCCGAGTGAATAGACATCTTCCCTAGGTGACCTCCCGCCCCTCCGCAGGGCTGGAGCCTCACGCTTACGTTCTGCGTAGGGCTCAGGAATTGCGTTCGCGCATAGCGCGTGAGCATACTGATGATGACCACCTGGCCCCACTCCTCCACGTCAATGAGCAGGTTGCAGAGCTTCCGGTAGTTTTTGTGAATCAGGTCGATACGTTCCGGACAGACCTCTTCAAAGGCCATCACTACACTGCCTGCCACCAGCTGGAGAAGCAAGGCAAAAAATGTGAATGGGAAGAGCAGAGGACTCGAACCCTTCCAACTACTGGTCCTCTTTCCATAATACCCACCGTGGTCTTGTCTGCCAAAAGCTTCTCAATGACTTCTATCAGCTGGTCCTTCTGATCAGAGTCCAAACTGAGGGTGAAACAATCACTGGCAATGTGTTCCTTCCTGTTCCCAGCTCCCCAACAGCTGCCAGGCTTTTACACACACACACACACACACACATACACACACACACACACACACACACACACACACACCAAGAAGTGTGAGGTCCCATCTTCGGCTTGTATTTGTCAGACCCCTAAATTGTTTTATTCCAAATGAGAAACAGCCTGCGAGACCATCAGGGTTGGCTGGGAGCTTAGGAACTCCGGTCCCTAGAGGACAAAGGGCAAAGCGGAGGCACACCTGTAGAGTTTGGGGATGGCATGCGCAGCTGTTTTCCGAACGTAGGGTGACATGTCCGAGGCAGCTTCCTTGATGGCTAGCATCATGATGGGGACTATAATGGGCACACGGATGCTAGAGAGAACCCGGAGCGCACTGGCACGGATCAGCTGGTTGGGATCCTACAGGCAGAAGTAGAGACAGAGGCCTGAGAAGGCATTATGGTCCCTAATGGGAAGATCACACACTTTTGGGAATCATCATTCTTGGCTCCTACCACCAGAACTTGCTTCCCTACCTCCTGACAAGGGCTAGCTTGTGTCTGCTACCTGGGTGTCCTGTATAGTTTTCTTTGAGATTGAAACATTCCATCCTGCAGGAAAGCTCCATAGCTTCAAGATCCTGAAACTGGCCACAATGACTAGGCTCCTCCCTGCCAGAGTAAGCAATACAAGCTGAGAGTCCTCTCAGACTAAGAGATGCTAAGCTGCCAAGACTCAGAGGAACTAAGCTGCAAAGAAGACTCTCAGCCAAGCCAAGCTGCAAAGACTCTGAGACCAGACCAGCTTTCTGGCAGAAGCAGCAACCTGTGGAGCTGCCTGCAAGAGCTTTAGACCAGAGTCCTCTGGAAAGCACACTCTGCAACCTGCTCAGCTGCCTGCGGGCTGTGCTGTGTGCTCCAGGGTCCCAGCTTTTGTGAGCTGCCCTCCATGCTGGCTGAGGTGGACTTGGTGATGCAGGGGTCTTTGAGTCATTTCTGTTCCTGTAAGTAACCCCAATAAAACTTAACGGTTCTCCATGTTAGACTTGGATGGTATCCATATTTTGGTCTGTCATGGGCTCCCTATCTGGGGTGAGGAGATGTGTGTGTTGTGTCTCAGCAGGGACAGTGTTATTGAACAACACTTGGGGCCACCACCTCTTGGCTCTGGCTGCCAAAACGTAGTGCCAAAACCAGTGTGTCAAGAAGCATCTTTCTTTCAGAAGTGTAGAAAACTTCAGAACTTCCATAGCTTCTCAAAGACTTTCTTAGGAGCCAGCATCTGTTTATGCCTGCAGAGCCTGCCAGAAAATGCAGCTGCTCTCTTCCAGGGTCCACCGGTCCACACCCCTCCCCCAGTAGCCTATCAAAAGTTCCCTTCTCCAATATTCAAAACCCACGTGTAGGTTTCCCCTGTTGAGATGGCATCCCATCCATGCCTGCGAACGGCATGCATTCTCCTGCTCTGATCTCAGAGCTCAGCTCTACCTTCCCACAGTGGTTATAAACCAGTGAGTCTCAACCCATGGGTCTTGACTGCTTTCACGGGGGTCACTTATCAGATATCTTACATGTCAGATATTTTCATTATGATTCATAACAGTGGCAAAATTACAGTTATGAAGTAACCACAAAAACGGTTTTATGTTTGGGGGTCACCACATGAGGTCACAGACTCAGAAGGTTGAGAACCACTGCTGTAAACAGCTCCTAATCCTGCAGAATTGTGGACAATTAAGAGTGCTGGAATACTACAGAAAGTCAGCTGTTACCCTGATTTCTCAACTGAACAAAGAGACCCACAAAACCAGGGGTGAACGTGATGGTAATCACTGGCAAAATTCTAGGATTGGTTGTTTTTCTTTTTTTTAATTTACAAATGGTTTAATTATATATCCTAATTTTTTTAACTTGATAAAACCATACATATAAGAATGGCGATTTCAAGTATCTTCCAAGTTTAGTCTTCGATATATGTGCAAAACCAGGTATCTCTACAGACGGTTTATAGTACAACCTGCAATGAAAATATCCAGGGTCATTCTCCATTAAGAAGAAACATACGAGGGAGGCACATTTTCTAGTGGCTGGGATCCTCTTCCAAACCACAAGAAAAAAGGTAGTGGCATGTAACATTTTCTGGTACCAATAATTTTAATTATTCTGGACATTTTAGAAAATAAACTTATGTTTTAACTAAACACAAAACTATCTGTTGCTTTATTTGTAGATGAAGACTCCTACAAATATCTACAGGAGGTCCAAGTAAGTACGTTTACTATCCAAATGGATATTTTGATATTAAATATATATAAATGTTTCTATTACACAAAACAATAGTTTGAGGTATACTGTTCACTCTTAAATGCATGACTTTGTACATTATGTATAGAAGACAATGTTTTTAATTTATAAAGTTCAGCCTTCATTAATTGCATGAGTTTTTCTGGGGTTGGTTTTTAATGGTGTGGTTTAACTGCAGGAGCCTGTATTTTATTCGACAAAGTGTATCACATCAACCACTAAAACCTGGCCTGCTTTGTTTTAGCATTTTTTTTTTTTTAATTTTGGAAATGATCACAGGGACAAAAAAAAAGCATCTGTTTTCATTTGAGGAGAGGTAATTAGGCTGGTAGATGTTATCACTGTGGCTCTTGATATCAGCAAGGCATTCTGGGAGTCTTTCATAACACTGCTTCATTTCCACTCTTGATGTAGGCCTTTGATTTCACATAATATTGTAAGCATTTTAAGAGCAGAACTTGGGCCTTTCTTTTTGTAGAGAAAATCTCTTGTGTACCATATGGAAGCAATACCTGTCAATTAAAGTCCATTGGCCTGTAGTTGAGGCAGGAAATAGAAGGTGGGGCATCAAATAGGCAGTAAGGATTCTGGGATAGCGCCAGGCTCAGGAGGACTGGGCCCCAGATATAGACAAAGACAGTCACATGTAACTAAGGACCAAGTAAACAGCCATGAGGCAGAACTTAGAATAATGAGATTATTAAATTATAAACCAGTCGGGGAACATGCCTAGCTATATGGCCTAGGTATCTGTAAATATGTTTGAGTCTCAGAGTCATTATTTTCGGGAGCTTGGGGCTGGGAGGAAAGATACAGGCTTACAGAAAACTCCCTACTACATAGATTACCTGTGTGTCCTCGTAGCTCTTTACACGTGAAGACTTTTACGTGTTCTTCTCCTTGCTTTAGGATCTTCCAAATACAGAAAAACTGGCTCCTATACAGTTCTATGGGACCACAACTTACTTTATTAACAAAACTGGTAACCTGGAGACACTGTATGCCAAACACTGCAAGCTGGTGCTGTGCTCCAAACAATGGCTCACTGTTTTGAAGGGAGACACAAATTAAGGGACTGACTGAAGTTCAAAGCCTTGCACTGGGTGTGATGCATGCAGTCCCATTTTCTAGAGAAGCTGAGGCACGGCTGAATGTCTGAAGCCACCCTGGGCAACTTGGTAAAGCTGTGTCCCCAGATAAACACAATAAAAAGGGCCGAGGATGAGCCAGATAGGATTGTGTACATCTTAGCCTCAGCACTCAGCGGACTGAAGAAGAATTGTGAGTTAGGGGCTAGCTTGTACTATGTGGCAAGTTCCTTGTCTCAAAACACCAAAAGAAATAAAGGGGGAGGGTTGGGGCAGTTTGCATGTGAGGGAGGCTGAGGAAAGAGCACAGTAGCGAGTTTGAGGGCCTGGTTCCAGCTCCAGTACTGCAGAGGATCCTGGATTAGTAATACCATAAAACTAATTCAATAACACAGTGTTTCATAGGAGATCCCAGGGGTCACCCACAGAGACAGAATAACAAAAGTCTAGATTATCTGTTTGCCAACCACAGGGCTGAAAGAAAAGTTGATAAAAAGAAAAAAACCGAAACAAGGCTTCAGGTTAGCTGATAAAAAAGAGAACCCGAGCAAACACAATGGCCCAAGCAGGCCCCAAACTCAGTAATCTGGAAAAGAAAACCCTGTTTATGTTATGAGGCCATTTACACAACAGTACTGCATTGTGTAGGAAGGCATAACCAATCAGCAAAGAGAAAACACATGGGCCAGCAGGATGACTTAAAGGTTAAAGCACTTGCCACTAAGCCTGATTCTCCTGAGCTTGATCCCTGGGACCCTCAGGGTGGAAGGAGACCTGACCACTGCACATGCTTGCACACACAAAAGTAAATAAAGAAATAAAATTTAAAAATAAAATAAATGTGTACGTGTGAAAAGTAGGGGAAGCCGGGCAGTGGTGGTGCACACCTTTAATCCCAGCACTTTGGAGGCAGAGGCAGGCGGATTTCTGAGTTCGAGGCCAGCCTGGTCTACAGAGTGAGTTCCAGGACAGCCAGGGCTACACAGAGAAACCCTGTCTTGAAAAGCAAACAAACAAAAACAACAGTTCAAGGAGTATGTCTTGGCTTGATGAAGGAGTGTGGTCCTTACCACGGGACAAGATCAGAGATGCTTAACAACAAAGGCCATTAAGCCACTGACTTCAGGACTGACCAATCTATTAGCTGCCTTTTTTTTCCTCCTAAAATAAAGATTTATTAGAATATAAATATGTCCATTTAACACAAAATCTAGCAATTGCATGTTTGAGACACTATAGCCTACAAGGCCTAAATAATATCTGAACATTTTGTATTTTGTTGACAACTGTTCTAGAGGGTTTTGGGGGGGGAGTATTTTTTGTTTTTTCATTGAGTTGGGCCAATTGAGATTCTTACAGGGGATAAGGCACAGACTGTAGAAACTTCACGGAAATGCAAAATATGTGCTGCAGTTTCAGAATAGATTTTATAAAATAATGTAATCTTGATTCAAACAAGAGATTGCTTGCCAATCTGAGATGGAGCCCATGGTTTTGATTTGAAAGACCAGTCCAATGTTTGTATGATATAAAGACACTCATTCTTTTGACTAATTAATGTATATAAAAGTAACCATGCTTCCTACCCTTTCCTGAGAACAGACTGCCCACCTTTCCTGCCAGCCCAGCTGATTCAACCAGAATGGAGCCCCAGAGAGCAGCAGTCGGTTCTCAGTCTGCCCAGCAGCTACAAACGTGTGGGACTTTGAGAAGGATGAGCTACGCTCACAGAAGTCTGAACTGAACATGTAGAAAGAACAGGCAATCAAAATCATAATCAGAGCTTCAAAAAGATACAGGTACTGATACTGAAGGAGAGAGGAGGCTGCCTGTATGCTCCATGGAAAAACCTAAACCAGTCAGCAAACACCAAGTGGAGACTTGAACATTAGTGAGTGAGTTCAACCCTAGGTCCCATACAGCAGGAGGAGAAGGAGGAGGAGGAGGAGGAGGAGGAGGAGGAGGAGGAGGAGGAGGAGGAGGAG
>JADRCH010000016.1:18767008-18801363 GCA_019843965.1 Rhynchomys soricoides
AGGAGGAGGAGGAGGAGGAGGAGGAGGAGGAGGAGGAGGAGGAGGAGACAAACAAAAAACCAGAGAAATATTCAGAGAAATATTCAGTTTAGTGAGGGGGTTTTCAGCCCACTGCCTCCTTCTAAAGGACCTGGATCTCCACTGTCCCTCCATTTAGGTGATTTCAGTTTCTGTCTGGCTCAGATTTCATTCTGCAGGAATAGATGTGATCTGGGTATTTAAAGGGTGATTTTTTTTTTTTTTTTAATACTCTTGTGTGTCTGAGGCATGACAATGACCTCCTGTGCTAAAAAGCAGAAAGACCAATTATTTCCAGTTCTGGAATCACTAGCCATACAACGTATCTAGAGAATGGGATTCCCAGAGTCAGTTGTGACAGGTGGTCCCTTGACTTCTGCAGTGACCTTGGCAGCCAGCCTCCCAGGAGGAGACCAATCTCCTGCAAGAGAAACTGGCTCTGCCCTCCCTAGCAGGTCGAAGGTAAAAAGGCTCTTCAAGTCACTGATTGCTTGAGGTACCAGGACCACAGCCAAGGCTCTACTGCCCAGGGTGAGAGACTCCTCTATCATCAGAATTCTTCTTCAAGGGACTGGCACACGCTTAGCCTAGCGTGTGCCACCATTCATACCTATCTATCAGCAGACATGAAGACTGAGTCTACACTGTCTGGGACTCAAATGATTCATAATGGAGACAACCAGCTGTTTAAAAAAAGTCTCTACTAAAAGTTAAGTTGAGCTGGAACCCATACCCTGCTTTGTAAGGCCACCTTTGACTCAGTGGAACCTTTAAGACGTGATTGAGTCAGGAGGGCTCCAGATGAATGGATTAATGGCCTGAGAGTGGCTGTCTCTTATATATGTCCCTCTTACTATGTGACACCATGTGTCGCCTTGGACCATCCAGCTTCCAGGACTGTGAATAAACTTACATTTTACAAATTACCCAACTTATTACCTGGTTGTAGCCACAGAAAATGGATCAAGACAAAGCTTTATCATAGGCATCTCAGGTGGAGTGGCATGGGCTCTAGGCACCCAGTTCTTTTTTTTTTTTTTTTTTTTGAGACTGGGTTTCAATGTGTATCCTGGCTGTCCTGGAACTCACTATGTAGACAAGGCTGGCCTTAAACTCACAGAGATCTGCCTGCCTCTGCCCTAAAGGTGTTCACCATCACCATCACCATCACCATCACCACCTGGACTTTTAAGTTCTTTGTAAGCCTGGCTTCTACCTTTTGAGGCCTCATGATGGTCCTTCACTCTCCTCTGAGCCGGATCTTCCCAACCTCTGCAAGGAGAGGCCTCCAGAGCCTACACAGCATTCATGGCTCCTGTCTGGCCCAACTCCTCCCATACAGTTCCAGTGAGGCCCAGACCCCATGCAGACCTCTGACCTTTAGGCCACGTTGGAAAGTAGAGATGGACAGTAGGGCTAGGTCTTGCTGCTCCTCAGCATATCGGACCAGGTACACGTAGACAAGCTTCTTCACCTAGTGGAGAGCAGGGGTCTTGGCAGGTTCCCTAGCAGGGGGAGGGCCCCTCACCTCCCCGGATGCCATTACCACCTATCCATGTAGCTGTGGTTCACGGGGTCAGGTTCTTCTAAAAGAAGACAGCAGCCTTGAGTATGTTCCTAGTCCTCAACTCTGATTCACATCCAGTTCAGGGACATAAGAACAGTGTCTTCTAGGTCAGGGACAGTTTGAATAGGTCAAGCCCCAAGGGTTGAATCCTTTCCTTCTTTGCCCTGTGCTCCACTTGAGTTTAGTCCTGGGTTGGAATTGGAGATTGTTGCTGAATGCTTACCTCTATGTTCTTACAGGCCACGTTCTTCACCACGGCAGGGAACAGGTCTGAGGCATTCTTCCCCCGGGCTATCATCTGGGTATTGAGTCAAATAGGAAAAGAAGGAGGAGACGGAGGAGGCACACTGATTAAGGCCACGAATACACCCAGGGTCACTATTCCTGGACACCCAGACCTAGAGCTCATGGGAAGGCCCTCTTACCGCCACAATCCTCTTCATGGCCTCCAGCTTGAGGGAGTCCTTGTTGGTGTCCAACATCTCTTTCAGGTCATCATGCCTGGGGGGAGGGAGTATACAGAAGGTCAGATGAGGAAAGGGGGAGGGGCATGGATCACCAGGGTCCAGGCAGGACTCAGACCAAGTCCAGTCTAGAGAGGAACCAGAGCCTGGGGGTAGGGGTGGGGAGTGGAAATGGGCGAACTACAGATTAGAGCTTCATGTTGGCCAGCAACTATTATGGGTTGGATTGTGTTCCCCAGGGCAAAAGAAAGGATATTGAAGTCCTAACCCCCTGATGCCTCAGAATTCTTGGAAACAGATTTGTCAAGGATGTGGGCGGGGCACAGCTCAACTGGTAAAGTGTTTGCCCCATAAGCATAAGGGCCTCAGTTCAAGCTCCAGCACCTACATAAAAGCTGTGTGAGGTGGAAAGTGCCTGTAATCGCAGTACTGAGGAGGTGAAGACAGGAAGGTCCCTGGGGCTCACTGACCAGTCAGCCTAGGCTAAAGTGTGAGCCCCAGGTCCCAGTGAGAGACTCTGTCTGAAAAACATCAGGTGGAAGACATCTAAGGAATGACACCCAAGGGTGACCTCTGGCTTCCAAACACACATACATGCACACACATACATACATACCCCTTCATATTTAAAGATGTTTCTCAATATAATGGTATATATCCCCATAAACCCAGTGTAAAGTGAACATATGAAGATATAAACAAATTAAAATATATTTACTATACCTCAACTACCAAAAATCACAGGGTAGCCTGGCTTATCTTCAATGTGTCCAGAAGTCTTGTATTAGCTGACTGATGGACACAGCATCAAAATATCACACTGCACATTGCTAACCTGGGAAAGGAACAAAGCTCAAAATACTTTTAATGGAATGCACACTACTTTCTCAGCACCATAAAGTCAAAAACTCACAGGATAGACCATCATTAATTAAGACTACCTATACTAAAGTTAAATGACGCTATACCATGGGGGGAGGGGGGGTGGCTCCCTTGTCCAGTCTGTCTCCTGGTTTGTTTGTTTAGTTTTAGACAGATCTTGATATATAGACCAAGCTAGGCTCCTTCCTCAGCCTGATGATTCTCCTGTCTCAGCTCCTGGGATGCTAAGATTACTAGCGTGCACCATCCTACTCAGATCTTCTGGTGATCCCACTCAAAAGCGACAGAGTCACAAAGAGAATACTGTAAAGACATAGGACTGAAGTTTTTTTCTGTAAGCCAAGAAGCATCAATGATTGCCACCAAGCCACTGGGATTTGGAAAGGATTCCTCTCTGGGTTTCTCAGGGCACATGACCTTGTTAATACCATGATTTCTGGCCTCCTGAACTATAAGACAGAAAGTTTCTAGTCAGGTCTAGAGATGAAGGTCAGCTGTTAAGAGGCTTGCTTAGCTTTATAAAGCCCTGGGTTTGATCCCTACATATCTCAGGCATGGTGGCACACCCCAGTGCTCAGAAATAGAAGGCAAGAGAATCCCCCCAAAAGTAACTCAGCTTGTGATTTGTTTGTTTTGTTTTGTTTTTGTTTCATTACATCAACCATGATAGCTGGGCAGGATGGTGCATACCTTTAATCCTCACTCAGGAGAAGAGGCAAATGGATCTCTATGAGTTCCAGTTGATGTATAAGCCCAAGTAAATAAAACACATACATACATAAATAGGAAATGATTTTTCTGAAGAGATTTTTTTTGCCAGAAAACAAATTAGAAAGGGGCAGATGACCAGCAGAAGAAAACATCCAGCCCTGCTCATGTTAATTCAAAATGCCTTTGCCTGGGTGGATGCCCCCAAGACCAGAAAATCTCTGGGGCTCTCAAAGCAAAGAACATAAGACAACCACTTAGTCCCCCTCGCTACTGGAACTGTAGCTATTTCTTAAGAAATTGTCCTTCCTGAAGGCAGGCTCCTTAAGACTCAGGAAAGAAACCAAATGTTTAAGATCAGAAAATAAAACAAGACTTGCCAGGTCCCTCCCCAAAGTTACATATCCATATCAGTAACCATCTTGGAGAGAAGAGACTTCCACAGGCCTAGCCAGAAGTATGGAGGGAGCCCAAGGATGCCACTTCTGTAAGCTGTCAACCATGCTGGAGTGGGCTTTTCAGTGATGTAGCCACCTCGGAGTCACCTATGGCGGTAGGTAACTGTTCACCCATACTCCTGGAACTCCCTGGTTCACTGAGCTGGACTTAGAATTGTTTCTTTGGTACCCCATCTGGGGTGAATCTATATCTATTCACGTCCCTCCAGGAATAGTCATACAGCACCCCAAACATGGACCTGGTTATCAGTTACTCAGAGGTGTTTCGCTGAGACAGACACACGGACTATTTGGATGGACTTTGGCTGAGGTGAGGACAGTCGCACGGACTATTTGGATGGCCTTTGGCAGTACTGAGAGTCTTGGAAGCTGACAGAGATGGGCAGTAACTTTGCCAGTGTGCAAGTGTGCACTGCTAGAGCCCTCCAAATACACACTCCATGATTAACTAACAGTCAAGTACTTCTCACATGTACCACACACACTTCCACCCCTGTGGCTATACCTGCACCCCAGAAATAGAACCATACTCCGCACACCCCTAGACACAAATAATCATATACATGAGACTTCAGTCACAAATCCCAGAGAAACACACAAACTCACAGAAATGGACACGAACAGTACAGCATCCTGCCATAGAAGCACTCTCAATGCATAAAGCCCCAGACACACTTCACCTACTCATGTATAATAAATGTGCCACAAGAGACCTCTCCATGCTCTCCAACCCCATCCACAGACATACACACCACACACAGGCCCCTTACAGTCACACACCACAGCCATATCTAATACATATACAACCTTAATAAATTTGGTCACTTAAGACTCATTCACCAAAATGGCTAGGGGACTTTAAGATGTATGAAGGGATCCTGAGGAACCAACCTGGTAAGGAGTGGGTGGGGGTGGGGTGGGGGTAGGACAATGGTCTGCAGTAGACAGAGCAGGCTCAGATGTCTGTAACTCTGTGCTCCCTAGAAGCTGCCTCACACCAGAGTGTCCCTGCCACACCTAAAATGTCTCAGGCCCCTGTCAAATGCACACACCCCAGGGCATCCCACCTGCAAAACTACTAATGATTTCAGGAGCTGGGTATAAAAAACAGAGCAGACAGAACTGATCTTCAAATGCCCACAACCCAGACTAGACCTCTTGGGGTGAGATGGCTTTTGCCCCTTTCCCTTCTGGGGAGAGATGGACCTTATCCCACTGTTGTTCCCCCTCCTCCCACTGGCTTCAAGTTCCCAGGAGGCAAAGAGAGGGAGAGGTACACAGCAATGCCCTGAGGTCATGAAATATTCATCTCCCAGTCAGATCCCTTTACCTTTCCACTCCTTCCAACCTGACCCCTGACCAGAACTGGCTTAGCAGACTTCCTGATGGTGGTTAGAGTGCCCAGGTATGTCACAGATAACCTTAGGATCAAACCCATTCACCCACCTTCCCAGTTACAGTCTACTACCTAGACAGACTGGCCAAACTTGGACTGTGGGCTTTTGTTTTTTTTTCTGTCCCTATACTTTATCCTGAGACCACTCCGGACAGGGCTCATGAGGGAGAGAACCATGAGGTGGGACCTCAAGCTTTGAATGCTTTCCAACTTCCCTCCCCTCAGAGCTCCCTTATATCCCTTGGTCCTACTCCTCAGCCTTCAGGTGTCCTGTGACCTCTGAAGCCCCCAGGCCTGGACATTGAACACCTAGTGCCCCTCTATCTGAGGAGCTAAAAGATGAAGGATCTGGGCTAACAGTAGCAGTTACCCATTCCCTGACCTTCTCAGCTCTCTGGGGGTAGAGATGGAATTGTCCCTCTGTACCTTAGTGGCTGGCTTTGGGTCTGGCCTTGACCAACCTCAGGACAAGGTTCTTCAACCAATGTTTCCGGAGTTGTATCTTCCTCAGGAGCCTGTAGCCACTGAAGTTCCTCAGGCTTCAAGGCCTGGTACCAGGGTGGGGGGCCACCTTCAGAGCCTAGCACAGGACTGGAAGCCTCCTCCGGATCAGCCCCTCTGGCCCCTGGCCTTACTACAGTCCCTGGGAGCTGCAGGAATCGCTGCATCTGGCATCAGGTCCTGCTCCAGGAGAGTTCTGAGCTGGGACTGCTTGTCTTTGCCCACTGCCACTAGAAGGCCCCACCCTGAAACTCAGTAACCGGACACTGGCTTCCTAGGAGGATCTGGTTTCCTCTTCTGTGCTCAGAAGCAAAGCCACAGGAGGTATAGATGGCTAGGGAGAGGGACTGAGCCCATCCCAGGCTCGGGGGTAAGGAGTTCAGGGGAAGAGGTTTGTTGTTTTGTTTTTTGTTTGTTTGTTTTGTTTGTTTGTTTTTTCTTTTCACTCCAAATCTCATACCATAATAAATCCAAAATTTTCTCAGAACTGTGTTTCCCTCTTCCCTAGAAATCTCATTACCCCCCCCATTCATGCCCAGCCTCTTGATCCTCATCAGTCCTTCCAAAGCCAGTTTGTGGAGTCAGTCTTGACTGTCAGTTGGTAGGATATAGAATCATCTAAAAAACAAACCTGTAGGCTGGCCTGTGAGGGAGTGTTTAGATTGGCCTAATAGAGGTGGGAAGACCTACCCTAAGAGTGGGTAGCAGCATCCAAAGAGCTGGGTACTCTGATTGAATAAAAAGGAGAAAGTGGGGGCTCTAGAGATGGCTCAATGGTTGAGTTCTGGCTGCTCTTCCAGAGGACCCTGGTTCAATTCTCAGCAACCACATGGCAGCTCACAATTGTCTATACCTCTAGTTCCAGGGAATCTGACAACTTCTTCTGGCCTCTATAGGCACAGGCCATAATACAGTATACAGACACGCATGCAAGCAAATCACTCATGCACATAAAGTAAAAATAATAATTTTTTTTAAAAAAAAGAATTACAGCACACTTAGAGAGAGAGAGAGAGAGAGAGAGAGAGAGAGAGAGAACATGACGCCCATCCTCTTGGTTTCATGACTGAGGATGACATAGGCCCAGCTACCTCAAACTCTTGCTATCATGTTTCCCTGCCATAATGAATATCCTCAAACTAGGAGCCAAAATAAACCCTCGATTAAATTGCTTCTGTCAGATATTTGTTCAAACAATAGAAAAGTAAGCCCTTAAGTCCCCTTTGCCTCCCCTAGTCTAGGTCAGGATACCTTAAACATTTTCTATTTAGCACCTCTTTGCATCTGAGAATTTTTTACATGACTCCATGTGTAGTGACTATTTCTGATTGTCAACTTGACTATATCTGGAGTGAATTACAATCCAGAATTAGAAGGCTCACCTGAGATCTAGATCTTGAGTCTGGAAGACAGAAGTTTCAGGTGTGGTGGTACGCACACCTCTAATCTGGGCCACACCTGCTGCTGGAGATCTACATAAGGACATTGGAAGGAGGAAGATTCAATCTTCTTTGCCTGTGAGCCTTGTGGGACTAAGCGACTGCAAGATCCTTGGGTTTTCATTCACAGCTACTGCTGACCATTGTTGGGGAATTTGACTACAGACTGTAAGTCATTAACAAACTCCCTGACTATATAGAGACCTCCTCTAAGTTCTGTGACTCTAGAGAACCCTGACTAATACACCATGTTTACAGGTACATAAAACAAGTATACAAATAAAGCATTTACTGGCAACAAATCAAGAAGAAATTTATTTTAAAACAATTCTTTGGGGCTGGAGAAATGATTCAGCAGTTAAGAGTGTTTGAATAAAAGACTTGAGTTGAAGTCAGGCGGTGGTGGTGTATGCCATCCTAGCACTAGGGAGGCAGAGGCAGGAGGATCTCTCTGAGTTCAATGCCAACCTGGTCTATAGAAAGAGTTCCAGGACAGCTAGGGCTGCACAGAGAAACCCTGTCTTAAAAAACCAAGACTAGTTCAATGAGAGACTCTTCACCAAAGGAGAAAGGCAGAGAGTGATCGAAAAAGATATCCCCCTATAGTAGGATGGCATGCCTACCTGCCCATACATGTGTACATACACTGCACATGTACACTTCACACATATATGCATACTCACACACGAATATAAAAATAATAAAAAGTTACCAAAACCAGTTCTTTAGCACACACGTAATTTTACCACTTAGGACTAAAGCTAATTTGCATAGTAACATGATAGAGCTGTTTGTGTAACATTATAATCTAAAGGTATACTAATCTGATACATGAGAAATGATGATAGGACAATCTTGAGTCTTTATTTCTGTAGTTAGACCCTCACGTTTTCCTAAGAGCAGATTTTGTATGTGCAGTTGAAAGTGCTGCAGTTCATAGCATGTCAGTCTCCAGGGATAATCTCCGGTGTGTAACAAGGTGTGTCAGGCAGTGTCAGAGTTTGGTGTGATAGAATCACAGTTGAAAAATGCAAATGTTGTGAGTTTAGACTCACAGTAGCAATAAAGTCACAGGATGCAGCATTAAGTTGGAAACCCGAGTTCTAGTGTTAAATTTTCATTTTTGTGTGTTCTGTATCCTTTAGTGTTGCCAACCTTTTTGTGAATACAGCATTCAGTTAACAGACCCAGTTGGGACCCACAGTTTAAGAAGCTTAGATTTAGCCCTTCCCCATGCCCAGCCAGTCAACTCTAACATCCCCTCCCTTGTCTCTTGCTCAACTCAGATCACTTTCAGTCAGCCTGAGATCTGGTGGCAGCACCTGCCTAGAGCCCTCGTTCATTCTAGTGGCTTGCAGTAGTTCTGGCCACTCCTTGCTGACTCAGAAGAACCTACACCGTTGCTTTCCTTAATCCTCTGGGATGTAGGAAATAGAAATAAATATGCTTATTTATTTACTTATTTATTTGTAACCCTGACTTGTAAATGACATGCTTGTTTGTAGCCTTGGCTGTCCTAGAACTTGTTATGTAGACCAGGCTGGTCTTGAACTCAATGTTTGCCTCTTTCTCTGAATGCTGGGATTAAAGGTGAGCACCATCACACCCAGCTGTACATCTTTTATATCAGTAGAGGTTTTATTAATGTTGTATATAGTCAGCACAGTCTCCATTCCTCTGTCTCAGGTGTACTCTTCCCTGTAGAAGCCTGCCAACCCTAGGGGCTGCGAATTCTGGACAGGTTCATGGCCTAACATTTGTCTAAGATCAAATTGTGTGCTCGTAGCTGCATCCTGGTCTCAAAAATTGCATTTTGCTTATCAGTTGCCCGGCTTTTAGGGGTTTATTGCTGTTTGCAGCCGATTGAGCATGTGAAACCTAGCACTGACCATGCAGAGGAAGGAGCAGAGTCTGTCACCCTGTCCTTAGTAATAAAGATCTGGTGGGACTCTCACTAGGTGCACCTGCCTGCTTGAATCCCCTTCTGCTGAAGTACATCGGCTTGCCCCTTGTGCTTTGGATTGTGTGGTCATTTCCCTGAGACCCCAGACCCATTTCTAACATGTGAGTACCTCCTCCCTGAGACACTTCTTGCACTCCCTTCCTGACCCTTGAATTGTCAGGGCTTCATTTTTGTTCCCTGTTGGAGCAATCTGTTGGCTCCCGTTCACTATTCTGTTATGTGACTAGCAGGTCCACAGGCCTTTAATAAATGTGCTATTGAATTTATGAACAAATAAATGAATGAGTCAAAGGTAAGAGATTGAACCATAAGCAAACCAAGTAGGGTTGAATCATAGGGCAATGTGGGGGGTTGGGGACAGGAGTGAGAATGAGGTGGAAGATGGAGAAATGAATTTGCAGGAGGAGCCAGTTTCTCAGTCTATATCCAGGTCCGGCTTCCTGAAGTGGACTAGACTCAAACTCCAGTTCATCAATTCAGACCCCTCCCCTACGGAATTGGGTCGGAGGGGAGGGGTGGTGTTTGTTTTGGTTTCTCTTTGAGCTAACCCACCCAGCAAATAAAAGGCTACAAAGAGTAGATACATCTTCGCAACTGTTCCTTAAGAAGCCCACCTGGCTGGCCCCTCCTGCACCAGCCTCGGGTCCCCCGCCCCCTCGTAGCTAAAGGCGAAGTGGCTTGGCTGTGGAAACCCTGTGGAGCCCGCAGGGCGGGTCCGAGTCTGCTGGGCCGCAGCCTCGCGGGCGCTGTCCATGGTGCCTGCGCGCAAGCCGCACCCGGCCGGCGCTCGCTAGCTCACCGCTTGTAGTCCGAGGAGAAGATACCGCCGCTCGCCGGGTCGTGGCCATATTCCGGCTCCCCGGGGCCGGCTGAGCTGCCCTTGTCTTCGCTGTAGGCCGGAGCGGCCGACATGGATCTGTGCTGAGGGTTGGCTGAGCGGTCGGGTTGGGCTTGGGCCGAGGAAGGGGATGCACGCCTAGCTCTACAGAGCTGCAATCTGCGCGGCGGAGGCAGCGCGCAGATTCAGCAATCAGGAACGAGCACTAAGGTTCTTAAAGGGACCAGCACCACCGGCAGAGTGCAGGATTAGGGTGAGTGGACAGGGGAAGGAGGAACAACACCTGCCCCTCCCCAATCTCTCAGAACTCCCTGGCATCCGTATCTCCACACTTAAAGCAACTGCAAGCATCTAAAGGTCTCACAATGACCGAGGCTGCTGGGCTGATGACTGTATAGTCTTTGGAGGGATACAGACCTCCTACCATCGCCCTCCCGATCACCTGACCTCCAGGGGCCCGCCCATTCATGCAATGAAGGAGGGGGACGTGGGGGTGACACTGAAAGAAGGCCATACTCGCAGGCATGGGTTGGGACATCCGCCTTGGTGATTTAGGGGTGGGTGCCTTTCCAACCTTTTTCACTCGGTCTGAGGATAAACTGCTTAATCACTGGGAATCTTAGCAACTTCCTGGTAGAAGTGGAATTTAAGGGCAGGTTGACCCAGGAAGCAAGTGCTAAGGGCATTCTGGGAGCAAAGCAGTTCCAGGTGGAGTCGAGATAATCTCTAACATCCTAATTACGTTTGAGGAAATACTTTAATGATCTTTTCTGAAGCCTCTTCTGGCCCATTCAAGAGAGCCCAAAGTCACATTAATCCCTTGCTAGGTTCCTGTCCATTGACATCTAGGAGGGAAAGGAGAAGGATCAGATTGAGTTAGGGTTTGGTGTAATTGCCAGGTCTCCAGGACCTTTGTGATTTATCAAGCTTAGCTCCCAAGACCCAAGGAAGGAAGGAAGGTAGTAGCTAGGTCTGGATTAGAGAGAGCACCCTGAACTAGGCTGATGCATGAGTTGTATATCCTTGGGCTAGAGTTTTGGACATGAGGCTGGGCGATTGGGAACTCCTGGCCAGGCTTAAGGAATGGAGGAATCCCCAAGGACTGAGTCTTGATTTGTAGACTAGGATCCCCAACTCTCTAAGACCAGGATTGGTGGACTGTTTGGAAAAGGGTGGATCTGAGAAAGGCGTACCCTGGGTCAATAGAAAGTTCTACTGCAAAAACAATGATGGCGTTGGACCAGCCCCTGGGTTGGAGATTGGTCATATTCAGTAAATATATCTGTCCAGGATCTAAGAACAGGAGCCTGAGGTCTACCTGGCAATGATGGCGCCAAAGGGTTTCAAAGTGTGTAATTTCAACAAATGGGTACACCTGTTTGTTTCTGGGGACTTCTGGACTGCCAGAGCAAAGAGCTTAAGATGAAAAGAACCTGGTCTGGGTACAGTGGAGAGGGGAATCATCTGAATTATGCTGGAGCAAGTTGGTTAGGTGCCTTTGTTAGCAGACTTGGGATGGGATATGGGCGGGGAGAAGAGAGGCACTTACTGAGTCCATGCCCAACAGGTTCAGTGCAAAGTGCACACAGTTGCTGCTGGTGGGATGGTAGAGAGGAGGATCGTTGTCCATAGCTTCTCGCACACGGCTCTCCAGCACCCTAGGGTCAATGCCACCACGTCTGCGTAGCACACACCAGAGCTGTCGGGAGCGCAGCAGAGCTCGGTGCCCCTGTTTACACACGATACCCTCACAGTAATCCAGAAGCTTTCGTACTC
Organism: Rhynchomys soricoides; assembly: GCA_019843965.1. NCBI lineage: Eukaryota > Metazoa > Chordata > Mammalia > Rodentia > Muridae > Rhynchomys > Rhynchomys soricoides. Next base: position 18,779,019 of record JADRCH010000016.1, read on the forward strand.
CACTGTTGCTGGGGATCCTGCCTGTGGGGATAAAAATCAAAATCAGAGCAAATCAGAGCTAGCTTCAGTGCGAGTCAGTAATCTGCCCCAGCATTTCCTCAAATTGAAGTCCCACACGCTGGCTGCCCAACCCTCTCCCCCCATCTTCAGAGACCCACACCTTTGTCCCAGTTTTTGTCCCAGCACAGCTTGCTCACGAGTGGCCAAATTTCTTTTGCTCACCCTCAAAGTGTATGATCTCTCCGTGGCCGCAGTACACACCCACGTGAGCCCCACACCACTGCGCCTTAGGGGACTGCAACTTGAACAGGAACAGGTCTCCGGGCTGAGGCTCACAGTTTTCTAACTCCACCACCTGGAAGTGCTGACTCATGAAAGCCTCAGAGAAGAAGAACTGAAAGGTGCTGGATGCCCCTACCAGGGTCTAAGAGAAGAAATGTGGCAGACTGCACAGTGTGTGCACAAACATAGCTGGGTCATTCCACTCACACAGATGGTAGACCTGGCTTTTGCATAGACCCTATGCAAAAGGTCTTCACTGCTTTACACCTGCCTCCCTGTCCTTAAGAGACTCCAGAGGCCTGGAAATCACTGATATACACTGCCTGGAGCCACCCGCTCCGGACACTGTAGTGTCCGGCAATTGGGACCTTCTCCCCACCCTCAGTTATCCACTTATCCCCATTCCTTTCACTCTCCCTCCCCCTGATCCAGTCTCCTTCCCCGTCAGTCATCCATGTTGCCATTCCTACAAGCAACACTGCCTTCTGGGTGGTGGCTGGTACCTGGGTTGAGAAGAAGGCCTGAAGAAACAGGAAAAGTGCAGTGAGATTGGACCGAGGCTGATCTCTCCCCAGTCCAATAACCTCAGAAGCAAACATGCTTTCATTCCCTCCTTGCTACAATTCTTAAGATCAGCTGAGTGTCCTTATTTTCTGGAGGAAATTGAGGTACATCAACTTTGGCTAATCTGTGTCCACATGACCATTTGGGTCCCATGTAATAAACACCATTGCATTTTTTTTTCTATAATGAACTGGGAAATCAGGTTTAGTTTTCTGTCTTTTCTGGGAACAGAGGGTGATTTCACTGCCTGGGTTATATCTAAGCTTTGGTTTCAGAGGTGGTGGGGCAGATTTAGAGAGAGATTGAAGGCAGGACCTGCTAGGGCACTGCTTAAGGACATGGGAGCAACAAGTGACCATGACCCCAGGGCTCTGGGTATCTTTGTGTTCTTGTGCCCTTTGGTCAGGAGTCATCTACCTAACGTCCACCAAATAGGGATGGATTTACTTCTAGCTCCCCTCTCACCCTGTACCCACCGAGTCAAGCAAAAGTCACAGCTATGGAAGACGGTGGACTGTCCCAGCCCCTGCTGAGACAGCTGCCACCCAGCCAGAGGAAGAGACAAGATGAGCCAAGGACTTCTGCTCCATTTACCTGGGATCTGAAACTCATCTGGAGAGAGAGAAACAGCCATTACCACCTGCTGCTGCACCTCTATCTTCCCTGCTCTGGTGGCTCAATGTCTGCATGTTGTGCCTTAAGTCTACACTAGATTGAGAGACCTATGCCACCTTTCCAGATGAGACATCAAAAAGTCCTCTCTCTCTCTCTCTCCCTCCTTCCTTCCTTCAGCTTCCTTATCTGTGAACTGGGAACAATAAGGTTGGAGAGCTGGGCATCACCTGACCATTGTGAAGCTGGAGAGCTCTTTGTGATTAATACAAGGCCAGAGAGCAGGGTTTGTTTATCTAAGGTCCGGCCTGCTCCTGAACTTGTACATTTGCCTGTGCATGCACATTTGGGCACCAAGTGGAAGGCTAGGGAGAATACATCTTTCTCAGCTCAGAGGAGATGAACAATGTGTCCCAAAGGCTGGTGGCCTCCCTGTGACCCCTGCCTTAGAGATCAGAGGGAATCAATCATTCAACTGGAAAGTCCAGACACTCCCTCATATTTCCCACTGGGGTTGGGGGTGCAGACAGGGAGGCACTCTGGCTGCTGCTCCTATGCCTTGCACCTTCAAACAGGAATCCAGGTCCATGGCTGGTGTTCCACACATAATGATAATAATGTGTATTGTCAAAAGCTGTCTGAAGACCCCAGTTAGCTCTAATAACAATGTCCTGTAGATTCTACTGTCTTTCTCATTTGGAAGAAGGGGAAATGGGGCTTGGGGGGGGGGAGGGTCGTTAAGATTACATTGAAAAAGTTTTAAACTAGTATACAAACTGAGGCAATCTGACTAAACCAGTGTGCAGGACGTCCAATGCTGAAGATTTCTCAAAAGGCATATGGAACACACACACACACACACACACACACACACACACACACACACACACATCTCCAGGCCCCAGCACCAGGAAGTATTGACCCCTGTTTTCTTCCTTAAGAAAGAAACATTTAGCATTCATTCATTTAGTCGTGTAGTAAAGGGAGAAAGAGCAACACCCTGGAGCCATCAGAGCATAAGAGACAAGTATTCCATTTCCACCGTCCAGGGCCTGACAACACTGCCCATCCTGCTGGGAATGTTTACTTGGAGGTCTGAGCCTTTCCTTCTCTCACCCTGGCTGTCAGAAACACAGCAGTGGCAGAGGTGTTCCTCTGACTGGACCCCTTTGGGGTTGCTGCTCCTAGTCAGGCACCTACACCTAAAACAAGGTCCAAGCGGAGGTCTAACTGTTCTGATTGTCCTTCCCCTTCTGGAGGCTCTGGTCTTGGTGATCCCATCCTAATCTGAGCCCTTAATGCAAATAGCTTACCGTGCAATAACCACTTCACTCTGTTGTGAGACGTTTGTCTTCTATGGCTGGAGGAAAGAAGGCAGATTGGCCATGGATCTGGCAGATAAAGGGGCTAACCAGGAAGTCCTGGGGCCAGATTCTGAGCATCAGTGCCCAAGCCAATCTGACTGAGGCAACAGCATTTTGGACATGACCCCGGGGACAGGCAAGAAGCCAGAGCCTGAGGGCTGGAGTCCAGGTAGGTAAATGGTGCCTCCTCACTCTCCTCCTACCTTTCAACATCTGATATCTGATATGATGACTACCTGTTTGTCTCAGCACCATTTCCTTGTCCTTTCCTGGCCTCAGGTACTCAACACTTGTCTGTACCCTACCTTTGTCAGAGACTAGGAGCTAGCTTTCAATCCCCATGAATTTATTGAAGGTTGCTTTATGGTCTGTTCTAGTGAACATGCTTCATATTTTTGCAGTTTTGGGTGTAGTGTTCTGCAAGTGTATGCTAGCTAGGTCAAGATTGTTGGTGATATTGTTCATACCACCTCATATTAACTTTGTTCTTTTTTTATAGTTTTCTGTCAGTTAAAAGGGATGGTAAAGCTTCTTGTTATCTATAGTTACAAAACTGTATTCCTTTCCTTCTGTTAGATTTTGCTCTGTGGAGTTTGAAACTCTTTTTTTAAAAAAGAATTATTTATTTTATGTATATGAGTTCACTGTAGCTGTCTTCAGACACCAGAAGAGGACATCAGACCCCATTACAGATGGTTTTAAGCCATGTCATTGCTGAGAATTGAACTCAGGACCTCTGGAAGAGCAGTCAGTGATCTTAACCACTGAGCCATCTCTCTAGCCCAGGAGTGTGAAACTCTTACTGCATGTAGAAGCACTTTATGGTTGTGACATCTTTGGGCGACCTGACATTTATCATTTTGAATGTTCCCCTGTATCTCTGCTAATGCTTGAGTTGAAGACTTTATTTAACATCATGCTTACTAATCGCTTCTGTGTCTTTGATCCTCATTTACTCTACTTTACCCTATTGACCTGCAATCTGCTGTGTCTTTGTATTTATTTCTGATTTTGAGATGAGAGTCTTACTTGTTGCTCAGGCTGGTTTCAACTCTAGGCTCCAATGATCTTCTCACTCAGCCTGTTGAGTGTCTGAGACCACGGATGGACACCACGTGTCTGGCTTTATGTGACTGTGTTTAAAATACATTCATAATAGAATATAACTGGGTCTTCCTTTTCACTCTATAGACATTTAATGCAGCAACTGGTATGGTCAGACTTTGGTCTGCCATGATTTACCTGTTTTTCCCTTCTGGATGTGTGTGTTCTTTTGTTCTACCTTCCTTGTCTCCTTTTGGTATATTACAATATTTTTTTACTAATTCACTTTAGGATGGGCATGCTAACACACATCTGTAATCCCAACACCCAGGAGGCTGAAGTTGGATGACTTTCAAGTTTGAGATCAGCCCCGGCCACATAAGTTCCAGACCAGCCTGGGTTCTACAGCCTGTGTCATAGGAGAGCCTGACTCAAAGAGAACCCATTTTAATTATCTGCTGGTATTTAGTGCCAGTTCTTTGTCTTATATGTTTACAGTCTCTTTAGAGATTACAATATAACTAGTTTCCAGGCTGGCCAGTTAGCATACTTGGTTAGAGCACAGTGCTAATAATAACCTCTTTACACAAGCTACTTAATTAGAGACCTTGTAACTGCACATCCAGTGTAGAAACCATCAGAACTGTAGGTCTGGTATCTCCACCCCTGCCCATCTTTTATGTAATGTTTGTCATTACACTATACACCCACAGGGCAATTTTATAAATTTTGCTTTAAACCGATGTGTACTTTAAGAGATAAGAAAGATGCCCCTTATCATTACATGGTGGGAGGTCTGATTGTTTCTGAGATACTGCTTCCCTTTCGACAGATGATATTTCTTCAGCGTTTCTCGGGGAGCAGCAGAGTGATGTGAACCCTCTTAGTTTTATTTGAAAATATCCTTGTCTGTATTCATCCTCTCGGACCCAGAACTGTGTTTTTGTAGCCCTGACCCTGTGGAGATTTTCCTCCATGGCATTTGAACGTCATCCCTCCAAGTGAGAAGTCGACAGTGGTGCGTGCTGTTGAACTTTACAGCACGTGTTGTCCCTAGCTGCTCTCAGGTCTCTCCTTATCTTTGCTCTCAGTGATTTGATTGTGATGTGTGCAGAGGCCTTATCTTCACATTTACCTTGACCCTGGTCCGGCGATTTTAATGTGAACTTGTCTTTCACCGTTTGCTTTCATTTCTTCACATTTTCTGCTCCACTGTCTTCTCTTCTCTGATTAATGTTATCACCCCCATAGACCTAGTATATTTTTACTTGGAGCCAGACATGTATCAGGTTTGTTTTCTTTTTTTCGTTTACCTTTTCTTACAACACCCCCACCTGCTACGAAAATCATCTTAGAGTTTTAAATTTATTTTTAATTCTAGAATTTCTTTTCATTGTTGTTATTGGGGTTTTTGTTTTGTTTTTGTTTTTGTTTTTGTGACAAGTCCTCACTATGTACCTCCGGCCAGCATGGAACTTGAAATTTAGATCAGACTGGCCTTAAACTATTGTCAATCCTCTTTCTAAAAAAGTATAGAGCGAGAAATACTAAAATTTGAGAAGTATACCATGTTATATTTAAAAGAAAGCTCATTAGACCCATAGATTTCCCAGCAGAAATCCTGAAGGCCGGGATGGACTTTAATGAAGTACTTCAAGTTCTGAAAGAAAACGACTTTCAACCAAAATTATTATACACACCAGGGAGTTTCCTTTGGAAAGAAGTAAAGACCCTCGAAGGTAAGCATAGACTCAGGAATTCATCCCATTCACCTAGCATAGGGAAGATGCCAAGGGAATCCCATACCCAGAAGAGGAAGAGAGAACAACACAATCATAAGGACGTTCTGTGTTTCCACATCTTTCCTGAAATTGTGAAGTTGTCTGCTAATACTTCATTAAATCAATTTTCTATATCTTTGACTTGCACCTCTTTTCCTTCTGTTATACTGATGGGGCAGATATTTGCTGTTTATGGTAGTCAGTTTTCCACTACTGTAGCAAAATTTACTTGGGGAAGATTTACTTGGGGTTGTGTTTCAGAGGCCTTGGACCATGGTCCACTGGCTGCTTTGTTGTTTGCAGGCCAGTGGTGAAGCATTACATCATGGTGGAAGGGCATGGCAGGCAGAACTGTTCACCTATGGAGACCAAGATGCTATGGAAGAAAGGGAGAGACAGAGAGAGGCCAGGGGCAGGGGATCACCTTGCTGGATTAATCTGCTGAGGTCAACATACTTAAACCAGTCAGTTCAGGAACCTTCCCAGTGGGCACTTCTTATTCAGACTGTCTAAAGCTGCCCAAGAACTCTCATAGGCCCTCTTCATTCTTTCTTAGGTCTGTCTGTCTGTCTGTCTGTCTGTTTCTGCCTAGGCATATTAAGTTGGAAGAAACAATTTGAAGCAGTATTATTTCTTCTACTTGATCTGATCTATCGAGGTTTTCAACTGATTCTTAAAAATCTGATTTACTAAGCTTTTCATTGTATAACTTTTAGTTCTTTTTTGGTTTTTGCTTTTGGTTTGTTTTGTGAAAATCTGTCTTAGCTGGTGCAGTGGTTGCACATACCTTTAATCCCAGCATGGGGCGAATGAAAAAAAAAAAAAGTAAGGAAATGGAAAAGAAAGGAACCATGATTGCTCCTAGAGTGAGTGGAAGAGAGTTTATTATACAGATGTGTGGGCGAGCATAGCGAGAGGCAGGACATCTGGGAGAGCACAGAGTGGACATGACCCTGAGCCGGGCCATGTAGGGAGAAGGGGAGGGAAAGGGAGAGGAGAAGGGAATTAGGGCCGCAGCCAGGAGGCCAAAGGTACAAAGAGATCAGGCAACCAAAATGGCTGGAATATATGGGGAAGGGCAGCCCTACCCCCGGGGCTGGAGTGGTCAGGGTAGGGAGCAGGATATGCCAGCCTGGAGGGCCCTGCAACAGGTAGGGACTGAGGGATTGAAGGGAGAACCCGACAGCCAGGTCCACTATGGTATGTCAAACAGTCACCTCAGGCATTTGTCCCAGCTTTGAAACCTGGTGGTTTGGTGGCAGGTAGATCTTTGAGTTCAAGGCCAGCCGGGTCTACAGAATGAGTTCCAGGACAGCCAAGGCTACGCAGAGAAACTCTGTGGAGAAAAAATCAAAACAATAACCAAAAATTTCCCGTTACTAAATTTCTCAAACATATTTTGAATTTCTCTAGTCAATTTGATTGTTTATATTTATTTTCAGAGACATTATTGAACTTTTTAAAAAAAACCATAAATTTGAGTTCTATATCTTTCATTTTGGTATCTGTGGAATCTGCTACTCTAAAGTTACAAACTTTATAAAGTATCATTATTTTTCATATTTATTGTTTTTATGTTGATATACATCTGTTAGAATGACTACTTTTCCATACTCGTGTAAGGCCTTAGCAAGGGGTTTCTCTCAATGAGGCCTCTTGGCATGTGTCTAATCTCTCTGCCTTCTTCAGTTGTCAGCAGTGGACTTTAACACAATGTGTATGGTATTACAAGCCACTTTCTCTGTATGTCATGCAAGAGTATTGTGTGGCAATGCACATAGATGTGGTAGGTAGCAGAGCATGTGTGCTGATTCTTAGTGCTCACAACAGAGTGGAGTTGGAGATCTCCACTGACACTTTGGATCCTGTCTCTGTAACTCAGAAACAGTTCTGATATTGGCTGCTTAAAAGGTAGCGAAGGGCTCTAATACTGTAATCCTCTGTGTAGATTCTGGCATAGTTTCTAGTGTTTTACAGGAATTGATGCAGAGCAGGATCACAGATCCCCCTCTTTGGCACTCAAGTCCAGTCTTCTCATTAGTGTACAATCTGACAAGGGCAAGCCACTGCAGAGGACCCCTGCAGCTGTGCCATCCACAGCAGGTGTGTTATTTCTCTCTGCTGTTACTATAGGGACAGTGGATTGTCCAGGAGTAGGATGCCAGGTGAGTATCATTCCCATCCTATCCCAAGCCTCTGCTGTAGAGATTTGAAGCTAGACTATGCTAGGGGATTTGTCTCAGGCACATGCTGTGTGCCATTCTGGTCAACAATGAATCACCTGTGCAAATGTAGTTGCATAAGATTTCACATCACAAATGACACCATAGTTAGAGAAGGCAACTTAAACTCACAATAACAGGATGCCATAATGTTGCAATTCTCAGAAAATATCAGTTGGTTGGTAACTATGTATAGCTGTAGTTATTAAGGGTGAGTCCCAACCCAGTGTAACTGTTGCTCTCGAGAAACATATCAGAGATGGACTGACATAAACACCAAGATGGAGGAGATCTGCAAATCAAGGAATACAGGAGAATCCCCAAGACTGCCAGCAAACTAGCAGTAAATAGCTTAGAGAGAGGTATGGGAAAGCTGTTCTTGCACAGATTTATAAAGAATGAGTCCTGTGGACACTTGGATCTCAGACTTCAAGCCCTTAAAACTAAGATAATAAATTTCTGTGGTTTAAGTCATTCAGTCTACAATACCTTTGTAGAGAAGCCCTAGAAATCCTTTCAAAATACAGAGGGAGTTCCAGGACAGCCAGGGCTACACAGAGAAACCCTGCCTCGAAAAACAAACAAACAAAACAAACAAACAAAAACAAAAAGAAAAGAAAGAAAGAAAAGAAAAGAAATACTTTCAGAATTCAGCAAGACTAGGATGTTTGTCAGGCAGTGTTGAAGGCATCAGTTAGTAAATCAAGAGAAAGAAAGTAAATAGAAGGTAAAGCAACTGGATGATATGGTCTTGCCCCTGGATTTTTGCAGTCTGTAGCCATGGTACAGCTTCATGGAAGAAAAAGGCAACAGAAAAGGATGCCATCATGAGAGAGAATCTTCTCCTGGTTTGTAAGAGGCTCTTTCTTTGTAGGCATTTTCTCTTAGATATTGAAGCCTGGAGTTGTCAGTCTAAACAATGAATTTATTTAAATATTTATCCCTAAGTGGTAAAATGATTATAAATAAGATTAAATTATATGTGTCAGGCTCTATAGAAATACTGATTCATTTTACAGATAGGAAGACTAGGAAATATATTACATTGTTAGTTCAAGATCACAAAGCCCAGGCCTACTTGGTTTCAAAGTTTCTGCTTGCTCATGACTATCCTGCCACAGTTGGTTCAACCCACTGTACACAGGACACAGACTAAGTCAGTGAATGCTCTGTTCTCTCCAGCAGGAATCCTTACCTTGAATGACAAGCAGGAGCCCATCTGCAGCCAGGACAGGAGAGGTAAGTGAAGTACTAATTCTGGAGGCATGATCCAAAGAGAGCCAGACATCCCAGTCATCAAGGTAAATATCCACAGTACCTTCTATTACAGGTAGGTACATACTTGTAATCCCATCACTCAGGAAATGGGGGCAGGAGGATTACTACAACTTTAAGGCCAGCTGGTATGCATCATGCATTTCAGGCTATCCAGGCTTACATGCTAGACTCAGTCTCAAAAAAAAAACAAAACAAAAGGAGAAACAGTATTTTCATACATTATTTTGAAAATTAAAATGAATATAAAACAACCTGTGATGAACAGAGTAACATAATTTTAAGTAAATGTCAGTGCTCTTCAGAGCTATGATGAAGACCAAGGCAAAAGAATATGGCCTGGTCTTTTATGGAAAATATCGGTCTCTGCAGGACCTCTCTCTCTCTCTCTCTCTCTCTCTCTCTCTCTCTCTCTCTGTGTGTGTGTGTGTGTGTGTCTGTCTGTGTGTGTGTCTGTGTGTGTGGGGTGTATACATATGCTCATGCCCGAAGGTCAGAGGCTGAAGTTGGGTCCCTCTCCTCCATCATAAGCACCACAAGATGCACTTCTTATTTCATTTTTAGTGGAGAGCATTGTGGTTTGTAGATTTTTGTTTGGTTGGTTTTGGTTTTTGGTTTTGCCATGTGATGTTCTAAACAATTCCTGTTTCAAATGTAAATAAACTTTTTCATGTAAACAACATGCATAAAACATTGCGAGACCAGACATTTAAGTGCACATCTGTAACCCGAGAAGCTGGGAGGCTGAGACAGGAGGATCCTAGTTGGCAACCAACCTGGTCTACATGGCAAAAGCCTGTCTCAAAAACAAACCAACATAGGCTGGAGAGATTATTATTTTTTGGGGGGGGGGGTGAACCAGTGAGGATGAATGAATAAGCAACTAGTGTATTAACTAAGGCTGTGGCAGGAAGAACAGAGGAAAAGAACATAAAGAGAAATGGAGAGGCCGGATACTCATGAATCCTGTCAAGGGGCTTATCCCCAGACAGCCTCAGCCTCTCTTTTCAACTGAAGTACACGAGAGATTAAGGTTCCTTCTACCTTAGTCTTTGATTTGCAAATAACGTCACCTGTACTCTTTCAAATTACTGTAATAGTCACTTATTTGAGATTCCCTGACAGCTGAATTTGATGGGTGGCCGTACAAAGTGCTACAAGAAAGCAGAATATATATCTCATGAAGTTTTACTCCTGTGCCAGGCTATTCACTTCTGCTCAGAACCATTCTGAGAGAAAGGAAAAGGCACTGTCAGCTTCTTCACAGACAGACAGACAGACAGACACACACGTGCTTCAGCAGACTCTGACCTGATGTGTTAAGCTCTGTGAGATGGAGACCTGTTCTGCTGGCACACTCCTTCAGGTTCCATGGAGTAGGGGTCCAGGTTTTGAGATGTGATGCAAACAGAGTCAAGAGTCTCGTACCAACCGGAAGTGAGAAACATCCTTGAACCCTACAAAGAAGATAGGCACAGTTGAGAAAGGTCCCAAATCAAAGTCGTAGACTCACAAGTGTAAGCCTGAAATGGAGAAGATGGAAAACGGAAAAGTACAAATTTAGGTTAAAGAACAGAGTTATACTTCATGATTCATTTGCCCTTAAGAAGAACCTGAGACAGACATTTAACTTCTAACTCCACCTGATCTTTCATTACCCATACATTGCATGTTCACTTTCTTTATGATGCGTGTGTATGTGTGCACATATGTATGCAGTGAGTATGTGTGTGAACACATGCATGTGAGCCACAGGTTAATATTGGGTGTTTGTCTTGATTTTTTTCCTTATATTTTGAGATAGGATCTTTCACTAAACCTGGAGCTCACTGCTTTATAGAGGCTGACTGGCTAGCAGGGCCCCTGCAGGACTCACTCCCAGTGCTGGAGTTACAGATGTATGGCATGATGCCTGGCTTTTACAGGGCCATGGGGATCTGAATGCAGGTCCTCATGTTTGCACAGCAAACACTGTGCCCACCGAGACATCTCCCTAGATTTTATTTACTTTTTAATGTAACCTTCTGTGATTTAGGGGTTGGGGAAGAGTTGGGGTTTTGTTTGTTTGTTTTGAAGGATTTGACTTGTGGCTTAAAAAGGGATTTGTCCATCATAGTGGTGAAGGCATGACAGTCAGAATACATTCATTACATTGGTGCCTAGTCAGGAATCAGAGAAACATATCTGGTACTTAACTGGGGTGATGGCTGTTCTTGGTTCTCAACTTGACTACATCTGGAGTAAACTAAAATTCAAGTGGCTAGATATACTTGTGAGGGAATTTTCTTAATTAAATTATTTGAAGTGGGAAGTCCCACTTTTAATCTAGGTCTTTTGAGATGGGAAAAATCCATCTTTAATCTAGGCCACACCTTCTGGTGACAGCCAGTGTAGATGATAAGGAAGAAGGAACCTCTTTGTTCTTTGCTTGCTTGCCCTTGCCTTGCTGGCAAGTTCACACCTTCACTGGCATGAGAGCCTACTTCTTTGGGATTCCATTGTATACTGAGGACCAGCTGAGACAGCCAGCCTTGTGAACTGAGCAACTACTGGAGTCTTGGACTTTCTGTTGGTAGACAGCCAATGTGTGTGTGTGTGTGTGTGTGTGTGTGTGTGTGTGTGACTTAGTTCCAGTTTTATTGCTTGGGACTGGCTTACAGTTTCAGAGGTTTAGTCCATGATCATCATGGCAGGAAGCATGGCAGCATGCAGGCAGACATAGTGCTGGAGAAGGAGCTGAGAGTTCTGCATCTTGATCCTCAGGCAACAGAAGGAGACTGTGTGCCACATTGGGTATAGCTTGAGCACAGGAGAACTCAAAGCAGGCCCTCACAGTGACACACTTCCTTCAACAAGACCATACCTATTCCAACAAGGCCACACCTCTTAATAGTGCCATTCCCTATGGCCAAGCATTCAAATACATGAGTCTATGGGTATACATACATACATACATACATACATATATATTGACTAGAGACTTCTAGAGACTCCTGACTAATAAATTTTCGTCTGGTTTCCTCCTTTTTCCATTTTCATTCAGTCTAGGTTCCCAACCAAGCCCATGGGATGATGCTAAACAGATTCATGGTGAGACTTCCCTATTCAGTTGAGTATTTCTGAAAACATCCTCACCAACATCTGCATGTTTCTTCTTTACAGGATGTACCGGTCCCAGCATCTCCAACATCCTGGGTCTCCACTGCAACTTGGGGTTCAGCTTGGCCTTCTTGTGGGAACTCTGATGCTGCCGTTCACTGCCTGATCTTAGCAGCGTTTTGGGAACCTTGGCAGAAGCCTCCATGGCCCTATGGCTCTTCCATGTTGTACACCTCCTAACCCAGCACCTTGAGGGTGACAGGTTCTACCACCAGCCCAGGATATGCTCTGGCCCTTCTATCACAGCTGCCATTGCTTCTGTGCACCTTAGCGGCTCAGCCTAGGAGACAGTCTTCTAAGCAATATTTTTAATGTTCATTCTTTGACAATTTCATGCGTATTTGTATATGTAATATGTAACACTAATCACTCCATCCTCTCTCATGGGCCTCCTCCACCCCTCCCCTAACCCCTCCCCTGCCTCCAAGTCCTCTTCCCATGTTTGTGTCTTTGTGGTTTGTTTCTACTTTTTAAGCAGTTGTTTTAAAAGCAGAGAATCCCTTCCTCTGCATTGTCAATTTGGCCTCCAAACTCTTCCACCTTACTCCAGAGGCCTGGAAGCCACGTGGTCAGATTTACCACAGCAGTGACCTAACTTCTTCATACCAACCTTCTGAGTTAGTTTCTCCATTGTTTTGACGATATACCTGACAGAAGCCACTCCAGGTGAACAGAGGTTTAGCCCATGGTTAAGTGGGCAATCAGTGGAGTGTGAGCTGTGGTAAGATTGCACCAGGAGGAAGGAAACAGAGTGAGGGATCTGGTTTTTGTTTGCTTGGGCTTTAGGTTTATGCTTGTTCGTTTTCATACTGACTCTCACTGTATAGACCAGCTTGTCTCCAAACTCATGACTTACCTGCCTTAGCTCCCCTGGAAGAACATGCGTGGCCAGGAACAACCTTGATTGTGTTTCAATATTTTTTTCTCTTTTGCTGGTTCTGAAATTTTTGACTGTTATGAATTGACATATTGTATCATTTTCTTCATGTTTCTTTGTCTATTAATCTTTCTCCTGTGGATAGTATTTATCCATTTGAGTCCCTGGGTTTTGCCTTTTTTCTCTCTCTCTCTCTGCTCCCTCCTCCTTGAGACAGGTATTTTTCTATAGCTCTGGCTAGCCTAGAGACTGGCACAAAGATGAGGCTAGCCTTCAACTCATGGGGATCCTCCTGCCTCCGCCTCCAAAGTGATGGAATTACAGGAATATGCTGTTATATCTAAGTTTTCAATATCCTTTCTCTATCCTGCCCTCTCTCATGTCCTTTAAAGACAATAACTAGTACATAAGCCCCTTTGGGATTGCTCCGTGGTTCACTGACACTTTGCTCATTATTTTAAAATCATTTTTCTTCTCTGTTTAGTGTTGAATAGTTTCAATTATGGTGCTTAAAAATCACCAGTCTGTTGTGCTATCTGACCTGATATGGATCCAATTAAAGTTATTTTATCTCAATATAAGATGACATTTTTTGCAAGAATTTTTGGTACTTTTAGTATGGATGTTTTAGTATTTTTATTAATCCAATTATTTTTGAACATGTAGTATACAGTTGTAGTCCTTTGCAGTATCTTTTTCTAACAATTGCTTCCTTGGCAGTTCTTTGTTGGTTTTGACTGGTTTATTGTTGACCACACTGTGTGCTGCATTTTCCTGTCTAGATTCAGCTCCTGTGTCACACACACACCCACCCCACCCCCCACGGGCAAGCAGGTAGCTCTTTGCCCACTGGTCTTTAGCCACATGAGAGGTTGTCCTGTTACTTTTTAGCTGCTGTGTATTCTGTGTTGCTACAAAGCTTTGTTGGCAAATGTGGTTAAGCTTGGAAACAGTTTCATCTTTCTTGATCTTCCTTTTACATTTTTCTAGGTAGAGACCTGTGGTTTTTGAACAGCAGTAATTATTCTCCAGTGGGAGCAAGGGTATTTACAGCGCAGTCCCCAGTATTCAGGGAATTAGAGCTTCTCCAACCTTCCTGATGGGAATGGGTGCCCCCACACCCATCAGCCTGAGAACACTGATACCTTTTGCTCTAATTCCTCCAGGCCTCAGGTAGTTTCCTCCTTCAGTTCCTCCCTCCTCTGCTCCCTCCCTTTCTTTTGTGCTTTTAACACTCGGTCTCACTCAGTAGCCCATGTAGTTCACTGTGTGGCCCAGGCTAGCCTTAAACTCCTGGCAATCCTCTTGCTTCAGTCTCTTAGGTGCTGAGATTTATAGGTGGGAACAAAGCTTCTTTGCCTTTTTCTTTGTCCTTTTTGGATCAGCTTATGTATGTCAAGAAATGACCTGAGCTTGGGGGGGGGGGGTGTACATCAGTCATTCTGCTAGTGTTTGGGAGATAGTGGAAGGAGAATCCAAAGTTCAAGGTCATTCTTAGCTACATAGGAGAGTTCAAAGCCAGCCTAAGCTGCAGGAGACCAAGTGTAGCAATGGTTTTTTTGTTTGGTTTGGTTGATTTTGTTTTTTAAAGAAAGAAACTACCTGAGCAAGGTATAGTGGTACATTCTTGCAACCCCAGCATTCAGGAGGAGCAAGAGTTCTAGGCTAGCCTGGTCCATAGAGAAAGACCCTGTCTCAAAAAAGGCTCAGGTAGTTTCTTGACACACGTAAGCTGATCAATACCCAGTTGAGTTAAATGACTCGTTAGAAGTTCTCTGAGCACACACTGCTCTAGAAACTGTCTGCCTTGGTTTCCCTAGGAGTCTCAGCTCTCTCTTCGCCTCTATGAGCCTACTGGGTTCTGCTTGAGTTCTCCCTCTGCTCTCCCTTGGCAGTTCTTTGTAAAACTGTAAACCTGAGTAATCACAGGCCCGCTCATGTTTTCCTTCTCCCCGAGGTCATTCCCAGAGGTAATTGTCCCTACTGCCTGATGTCTAGCTCTTGAAATCTGTTGTTTCATATAGCTAATTCTTTTTATTTCTCAAAGATAGGGTTTCCCTAGGTAGCCCTGGCTGTCCTGAAACTCACTCTATAGACTAGGCTAGCCTCAAATTCAGAGATCTGCCTCCCTCTGCCTCCCTACTACTGGGACTAAAGGTGTGTGCCACCATCTCTGGGCTATAGAGTGCATTCTTTTTGTCATTATTTTAGTGTAACAGTTCCGATATTCTACCTAGGCTGACTGCAAAAGTCCATGTTTGTTGTAATCCTTAGTCAATAATGTGTGCAGTGTGCCAGACGTTGCACTGAGCCAATCATGGTGGTTTTGTTACAGCAGATACAATGTGAGAACAAAATACCCATTAAGGAAATAGTTGCAACACTATGTATCAAGTTCAAATAGAGACTAATAAAGAGACATTGTTTTCCCCACCTCAGAGTTAAGAGGAGATATTTTTCAAAAAGGCCTGGAAGGGGTGGGGTCCTGACTTAAGATGGCATCTGGTGGCTGTGTAGAAATACACTTCAGCTTCCTTCAAAGTGACTCAAGTATAAACCCTAGGAAGGGCTTCTGTAAGAAGCAAGAACTCTGAAAGCAGAGGCAGGCAGATCTCCATGATTTCAAGGTCAACCTGGTCTACGTAGAGAGTCTCAAGTCAGCTAATACTAAATACAGCACAAAACAAAAGAATCGGCCTAGCCCAGATTAGTGGTAGACTCTAATACTCCCAGTGCTTGGGAGGCCAAGGGAGGAAGATCTTGAGTTCTAGGATTGTCTGGGTTGATTCCCTGTCACAAAAACAGCAAAATAAAATAAAATAGAATAAAATAAAACAAACCCCAGTCAATTTCCTGCATCAATGCCCAGAATTCTTTATACAAAATAAGAGGGAGAATGAATGGCAGGGTCATACTCTTAGTGGTTAAAAGGTGCATTCTACTTCACAGATGGATACAAATTCCACCACACACACACACACACACACACACACACACGCACAGGAGGGAAGAATGTGGTGGCAGGATTTGGGAAAATGGAGAAACAAGGGTGAAGGGAGGCTGAGAGCATGGAATCAGCTTCCAGTTGCTTTCTTCAGGGAAAAAGTAAGGCAGGGTGTGAATTCTGGAGCGGTGGAGTCAACGTTCTTCTGGATGCTAGGGAGTGCGTTGAGAAAAATATGTCGCTTCTACAGAGCCTACAGTACCTAGCCTCCTGTCCTAACATACTGTTCTTCCTGTAAATCTATCTCCTCAAATTCAGCAGCCTCTGCTCCTGAAGAAAGAGCATTTGCTTTAAGCCAGATCATGGCCTTCAGAAGTTGCCGTAGCAGTCTAGGTGTGTTCACTCATGCACAGTTGGAAAGAGATTACTGGAGACAGGGTGTCAGCTCTTTGTGAGAGTTCACAGAGGAAAATGACCACTCAAGAAAGAGAAGAGTGCAGTCATTAGTAGGCACCCTGTGCTCTGTAAATCCTAATGGTCACTCGGCTGCTGCTGTTCTAGCGATGGAAGGCCCAGCTGGTTGGGAAGCTGCTTCACCTGGCTGCTTTGCCTGAGATTTTTCTTCCCCCTTTTCAAAGATGCACCTAGAAGAGACTAGCTCCATGCTGGTGCTGTAACTGCGGTCAGAGGGCTTGGGTTCTACCAACCCTTCCTCCCCCCCCCAAACCTTCCTCTTCCCTCAAAGCAGCCACTCGTGATAACCACAGCCAAGAACACAGCTGCAGAGCTCAACTCCACATACTACCTCATGCCATGCATCTGTTTGTGTGATCCCACGTTCAGCCAATATTGGATACCTCAGAAATCTTGGTGCCCACATAATACTTAGGGTTCTTGTGTCCTCTCAGTGTCTCGAAGTAACATATTAAAATACAAGGTATACCTAGTGTTAGATTGTGATTGATCAAGGTAGAAAATAAAAGACAGGGGAGACTGACCTCACAGAGGCAGATTGTCCTGTACTAGAACAACAAAGGGCAGCGGACTCTGAGTGGGCCGAGCCTGTGTGCTGTGGGGCTGGGAAAGCCTGGGTGGTATGGGCGATGAGAGAGGAATGGGGCAAAGAACTTTTGTAGCTTTTTTGAGAACTGCTGTTTGGATAGACACCTGGGCTATTCCAGAAGGGAAAGTTTAACTTGAGTTGGATTTATCAGGAGGGGTGGGGGGATTCCTTAGTTTAGGAGGCCTTTGCCCAGTGCTTGGGAGGCTGAGGCAGGAGGATCACTGCAAGTTTGGTAAGGTTGGGTTATAGGTTGGTCAGCTTGGGTTATAGAAGTTGACTCTGTCTCTAAAACAGACAAGCAAATAATTCAAAACCAAAACAAAAATATCACAAAATATAAAAACCCATTTAAAATCCTTTCTCTTGGTGCTTAGCAATGGCACTAGCCCTTCTTCATCTACAGTGTTTCTGCAGGTAGATCTGTCTACAAGCATTATGTGGATACTTTCAGGAATGAATAATTTGTTAAATTTTAGGTTGCATGCCACTCTGGGTAGCATGATAAAGTCACACTATTCTGTTGTCTTGCTGGGACACGACTCATTCCATGGAACAAGTCAGAAAGTGTGAAAGCCATTGTCAAAACAGTTTTTGAAGCCAGGCTGCTGGCACATGCATGCCTGCCATACCAATACCTGGGAGATGGAATCGGTACAATCGGAGTTAAGTCCAGCCTGGCTCTGTGACACCTTGCCTCAAAACAAAATAAAATAAACAAAGAAGCAACAACTAAAATCACCAGTGATGTCAGGGAAGATACAATGTTTAACAAGGCATGGAGAAAGACGTCAGGGCCCAACGCAGTGGCTTTGGTGTGTCTTCTTAGACAGGACCCACTAGTGGGTGTGTTCTGTTAACACTACACCAGGGCAGCTTAGGCAGAGGCTTGAATGTGAGTCTGAATAGTAGGTCTCACTGTGAGATTCTACAGAGTGGGTAGAATGAGGGCAGGCCAGCTGTGCTGAAAGTTGAGCCTGGTTGGGCAGGCTTTGGAGAGAGGGAGGGATGAGCAGTGGTGACTGAGGAGACAGACAGCAGGGGGTTGACTGTTAGCCAGTTAGTTACTGATCTATTGATGTTAGTAATCCGCTACTGGAAATGAAACAGTGACAGAAAGGACTGAAAATCCAGCTACAAGCTGTGATGGGCAGGGGAAACCTGAGGACACATGGTCTTGCTGACATCATGGAGTGGGTGATACAACCTGAATGCATCACAGGGGATAAAAAGGAACTCACATAAGGCATACTTTACAAAAAGTACATTTTGAAGAAACAAAGGAAACCAAACTCTTTACTGACTGAGCCACCCCCACCCCCAGCCCCTGACTCTGCATCTTATATGTGTATGTAAATACCACCCGTTGTTCAGCATGAACCATGAAGTACAGGCTGATAAATAACTTATTCATGTAAGTAAAAATGTACCGCCTGTGATCTTACCAAAATAGATGGCTACACCTGGGTATATATATGTACTGAAACCATGCCAGTGACCTGAGATCATTTCAAACATTACAGACCAACAAAAGTTGTACACTATCACCTGAATCACAAAAAAGAAGGGGCACCTAACACTGTGACAGTGGTGGCCCCACAGACATGTGATCTGATCATCAGGGTGTGCATTAAGAGAGCCACAGGAAGAGAATGTCTGACTGTTCCAATGACTTTAGCTCAGCATGGTTTCCACTGTTTTACATGGTTCAATCAAAGCGGCCCACTTGGATTTCCATTAGTCTACCTGAACGTGGTCCTGAGCTTCCTCAGTGGTTCTGCATCTCCCTCAATGGTGCTAAACCTCAGGACTTAGGTGCCCCAGTGCTGTGGCTTTCAGCAGCTCTCAACTGGGTTCCTATCTAACCACCTCTTTGCACTTGTAATAGCTCCCTGCCTTCAGTAAGTCCTCTCAGCTCTGTGGCCTCTTTAACCTTTCTGTTTTCATTCTATAGCTCCCCTACCACTGTGTGAAGTGTAAAGTGTGATCTGAGAGTTAATATTGTGATTAAGAGCCAGGGAGATTTCTCAGTGGGTAAAGGCTCTTGCTACTAGGCTTGATGGCCTGAGTCTAATCTCAGGAACCCACATGGTGGAAGGAGAGAACTGATTCCCAAAAGTTGTCCTTATCTCCAAACATGAGCCAAGGCAGGTTCACATGCCTGCACACAAACACTCACAAATAAATAAATGTAATTTAAACATATTTTTAATTGATGGTGATGCTATCAATTATAGTCAATGAAACTGATGGCTTTTGTTAAGCATTATTCAATAAGTTATGACTTTATATTTTTGACACAGCACAATCACAACTTAGCATGTACAAGACCCTAGATTCAATATCCAGCACAACAAAAAGATAAAATAAATTTTTTTGATCAGAGAAAGATTTTCAACAGAATGAAAAGGCAAATTACAAGCTGGGGAAATATTTGAAAAGACATGTCTGATGAATGAGTGTTACCCCAAGTAGGCAAACAGATACTAAAACCTGGTGATGAGAATTTAATTTAAAAAATAAAATGGGACATGGGGGAGGGATGCAGAGATGGTTCAGTAGTTAAGAGCACTGGCTGCTCTTCCAAAGGACCCTGGTTCAATTCCCAGGATCCACATGGCAGCTCACAACTGTCTGTAACTCCAGTTCTAGGAGACCCAACACCATCACACAGATACACATGCAGTCAAACACCAATGCACATAAAATAAAAAATAAAGAAATTTAAAAAAAAATGGGCCAAAGACTTCAGCAGAGACATCACCTGGGAAGACATGCTTACATGGTAAATAAACACATGGAGAGATGGCCATATCATCCATCAGAGAAATGCAAGCTGAACAACAGGAAATGGCTGCACACTCATTGAAATGCCCAAACCTGGAGCACAACTCCAAATGTTGGTGAGCATTTGAATCAACAGGACATCTCATTCCTTGCTGATAGGAATACAATATTCTCCAATTCAGAAAATATCACACGACCCAGCAATTGTCTTCCTTAGTATTGACCCAGACTGTCTGCACAAAATCTTGAAAATGAATGTAATCTTAGTTACTTTTATTACTGCTGTGATAAGACATGAGAACCAAGGCATTTAATTTGGGGCTCACAGTTCCAGAGCTCTACATTTCATGGCCATCATGGCAGGGAACAAGGCAGTAGACAAGCAGGCACAGTGCTGACAGCTTACATCTGATTCACAAGCAAGAGGCAGAGAGAGCTAGCTGGGAATGGTGTGGGCTTTTAAAACTACAAAGCCCACTCCCAGTGATACACTTTCTCCATCAAAGCCACACCTCCTAATCCTTCCCGAACAGTTCTACTAACTGGGATCAAGCATTCAAATACATGAGCCTATGAGGGTCATTCCCGTTCCAACCACCACAATTGTTTGTAGTAGCTTTATTCATAAGTGTGAAAACTTAGAAGCAACCAAGATTTCCTTCAGTGAACCAAGGAATGACCTGTAGTCCACTTATACAATGTAGTGCAGTGCTAAAACTAGTTTTAGTTTATATATTATGAAGCAATAAAAAAAAAACAGGAAACAAACACAGAATACAAAGTAAAAGGAGACTTTATTAAAGGCTACAATCCTGTATGATTTATAACTGCATAACATTCTGGAAAACACAAAGCTATGCAAAGGATTAAGATGTCATTTGGAGAAATGGCAGGGAAACTGGGCATAGCACAAGGGTCTCTTGAGCAGGGAAAATACTCTGTAAGCTCCTATAACAGTTGACACTTGCCATTATATAGTGATCAGAACCCACAGAGTGTACAACAGAAAGAGTGGTCCTATGGGTAGTGGTGTGCTAGGGATGAAAGAGTGAGCATGGAGCAGAGTCTCTGTACCTCCCCCCTCTCTGAAGTTCAATGTACACTACATTTTTTTTAAGTCTAATTATGATTAAGATTTAAATTTAACTTTAATTTTAAACTTAGATTTAAAATCTAATTAAAGGCACACACCTTTAATCTCAACACTTGGGAGGCAGAGGCAGGCGAATCTCTGAGTTCAAGGCCAGACTGATCTACAGAGCTAGCTCCAGGACAGCCAGGGCTACACAGAGAAACCCTGTCTCAAAAAAATAAAATCTAATTATAACCTAAAGTGCAATGAAACAGACAACAACAAAGTGGAAGCAAGTCTCCAACTAAAAACAGCAGGTTAATGTAACAGATCTCAGAAGAAAGGTAACCATTTAAACTCTTAGTAAGAAGTTTTATCTGAGTGTGGAGGCACACATCAGTAATTAGCACGGAAGAGCCAGAAGTTTAAGGCCAGACTGAGATACACAGTGAAACCCTGTCTCAAACCAGTCAAATAAACAAACAAACATGGGTCCTTGTGAGATGACTTAGTGGTTAAAGGTACATGCAGCCACGCCTGACAATGGGAATTTGATTCCCAGGACTGTCATGGTGGAACAAGAGAACTGACTCTTGTATGTTGACCTCTGATTTCCATACACTTGAGACTCCCACCCAACAAATACATAAATAAATGTGATAAAAAATGTTAAATAGAAGCAAACAAAAAAGACGTTAGAGAAACAGCAAAAGAGGAAGCAAAACCATTTCAAACACTAAGCTTGTAACATGAGCTGGGTGTGGTGGAACACATCTTTGATCCCAACACTCAGGCAACAGGTGCAGGAAGATCTCTGTGAGTTCCAGGCCAGCCTGATTCACAGAGGGAATTCAACCAGGGCTATGAAGAGTGACAGGAAAAAACTCAAATGATCAAGTTCTTGGGATTCAGACCCAACAAGCAGCTGAGGTGCATAAATGGACTTGGCCTCCAGGTTCTCCCAGCATCCCTCAGTCCCTACCTGTTGCAGGGTAGGGCTGGCATACCCTGCTCTCTGCCCTGAACTAGCCTAGGGGCTGGGCATCCCCTTCCCCAAGAAGCTCCTCCCTATATATCTAGACATTTTAGCCCCTCCCCCTCTGCTTGCTCTTTCTCTTTTTCTCTTTCCTCTCCCCTCTGTTTTTTTTTTTAACCAACCAAACATTTTTATAAAAAGATTTATTTATATGAATACAAGGTAGCTGTCTTCAGACACACCAGAAGAGGGCATCGGATCTCATTACAGATGGTTGTGAGCCACCATGTGGTTGCTGGGATTGAACTCAGGACCTCTCGAAGAAT
>JADRCH010000016.1:18801861-18829768 GCA_019843965.1 Rhynchomys soricoides
GCTTGCTCTTTCTCTTTTTCTCTTTCCTCTCCCCTCTGTTTTTTTTTAACCAACCAAACATTTTTATAAAAAGATTTATTTATATGAATACAAGGTAGCTGTCTTCAGACACACCAGAAGAGGGCATCAGATCTCATTACAGATGGTTGTGAGCCACCATGTGGTTGCTGGGATTGAACTCAGGACCTCTGGAAGAGCAGTCAGTGCTCTTAACCGCTGAGCCATCTCTCCAGCCCCCCCCTCCCCTTTCCTCTGTCTCCCTCTCCATAGTGACTTCACTGATTCCTGTGTGGTCAGTGAACTCCCCAAAGAGCTGACACCAATAAACCTGCCTTTATACTCTGATTTGGCTTGAATTGGCTCATTTCATCAGAGGAGAATAACTTGTAACAAATGATAGCAGGAAGTTTTCATTCCCAAGCTGTGTCTTTTGAGGTATCAACAGCGTAAATGTCAACTGGGGCCAGAAGAGATGGTTTACTAAGTTAAGACACTTGGCACCTGTTGTGATTCAGGATTTGCCACACAAACCACTCAGACTCTAGTCTCAGTTAACAGGTTTATAGAACACATAGACTTGGGAGGTGAAGGCTATGACCATGAACACTGTCCAGAGCCAGTTTATACAAGAAAAAAGCCATAATGAGCTCATAAGCAGATACTAGGGAACTGTAGGGTGGTAGGCCCTGACTTAAGCTATTTTAGACTTAACGGTTCATATTAACCTTTAATTTGATGGGTCCTAAGTGAAGCTTCTGGTTGTGGAATTTCTTAATAAACCTCATAACATACACGACATAACAGGGTGTGTGGTCAGCATGACCCTGCTCTAAGTCAAGTGATTTTTCTGTGTCAGTGACTGGCAGGCATATTACAGCAACAATATGAAATAGCTGGTGGGCATGGAACAAAATGGCTACAGCTGTGCTACAGGGAGGGGGCTCAACACTGCCAAGCCGGATGACCTGAATTCCTAGGACCTGGATGATAGAGAACAGATTTAGGAAAAAAGTCAGCAAAAGTGTGTTAGATCAGGTATGAGAGAGTAGACAGTTGTGCAGAATTTCCCTTGGTCTTTGCTGTTTCACAGGCTAGTTTGCACTCATGGACTCCTGGAATCCTCCTACTTAACCCTCTGGAGTAGCTGGCTGGCAATTCAAAAGCCTATTATAAATGGATGATTTCCAAGCAAAATATAACTTACCAGAATCCCAGAAAAGTTGAGAGGCTGAATAACCCCACTATCCTAGATGGTTTTAAATCTACACTGTAATGTGTCATTTATGTTTCACACCGAGTCTTCTGTTCAAACTTAAGAGGTAACTCTAAAGTTTCTTACTCTTGTTTTACAGATCATAGAACAATATGAAATGCTCCCTGTTTACCGCTCTAAAGGCAGTGGGACCTAAGAGTAGAGTCTAAAAATGAGGCAGAATAAAAGTCTGATAGTTAACTTTAGTCAGAGATTCAGACAGTTTATACACTGAGAGTTAAGGCAAGTCTCATGTGTAAGGTGCTCTAGAAATTGCAAGGACAAACCACACGTGGCAAAAACAATGTTTTTCCCATAGAGGCACACAAATAACAACAGCTGAAGTAAACTCACTTTTATCTGCTACACTTGGGAGGAGCATGAAACACAACCTAAGAACAAGTCTGTGTTTTGAAGAAACTGAGGTCACAAGACTTTTGTTTTCTTGAAGTTTTCTCACAAGCACTCAGATTTCTCATGACAACTCTATTCTTGGACTGTATTCTGACTCCCCCAACCCCCAAGTTAAAGACTCTACTGTCTTTCTGGGTTTTTTTTTTTTTTAAAGATTTATTTGAGTACACTATAGCTGTCTTCAGACACACCAGAAGAGGGCATCAGATACCATTATGGATGTTTGTGAGCCACCATGTGGTTGCTGGGAATTGAACTCAGTATTCTGGAAGAGCAGTCAGTGCTCTTAACCACTGAGCCACCTCTCCAGCCCTCTAATGTCTCTTTAAATACCAGCACTCAGCTGGGGAGATGGCTCAGTGGTTAAGAGCACTGGCTGTTCTTCCAGAGGATTGGGGTTCAATTCCCAGCATACACATGGTAGCTCATACTTGTATGTAATTCAAGTGCCAGGGGATCTGACACCTTCACACAGACACACAGTCAAAACACCAGTGTGCATAAAATTAAAATAAGTAATTAAAAAAGAATAAATACCAGCACTTAAGTAACACAGTAGAGTCCTGTGCATGCCTATCAATCTCACTCATAGCAGATTTTAAATATCAATAAATGGAATCTAATAGTATCCCAAAAGAATAGTATACTTTGACCTAAAAGTTATTTGCAAAGACTTGTGGTATTCTAATCAAAGTGTTTCATTAATTTGCAATAGAATGTTATCATTAAAGCACTGAAATTTCCAGCAGAAAAAATAAAATTTCTTTCTACTTGGTAATTTACTGTCTTTCAACAATATTTTATATTTCTCTTAAATCTCAAACACCTTTTGTCCAGTATATTTATAAGTATTTTATATTGGCACCTTTAGATGGATTTTTTAATTAAAAAAATGACATTTGTGTGCGTGCGCACGCACACGCACACATGTACATGCACCATGTGTAGATGTCAGAGGACAACTTGGCAGGCATCGGGTCTCTCCTGCCACCATGTGAGTTCCAGAGATTGAACTCAATTCATCAAGATTGGCTGCAAGTGCCTTTAGCTGCTGAGTCATCTCAATGACCTGAGTGGGTTCTATTTTCTCACACTTTGTTACTGGTATATAACAAGTTTTAACAATTAACCTTTAAACCCATGAACTTATGAACAATTAACCTTTGCTAAACCTTCTAACAGTTTATCACTAATCCTTTTTAGAAAGAGAATCATGTCATTTGAAAAATAATATTTTCCTAATGATTTTGCCCTTTTTTTATTGCTCTGGGTAGAAAATCTACAATCATGATGAATATTAGAAGTAAAAATGGATAGTCACATTTTACTGCTTCCTGTGACAATAACTATTGAGTTTCATGTTTACAGTAGGCTTCTGCTAAAAGCTTTTCATCAGATTACTATTTTCAATTTGCTAAGTAAATACTGGATTTTTAAATGTTAACCCTTCCGATAATTGTATAGTATTAAACTTCTAAATTATTAACATGATGAATTGCAGTGATAGGTTTTTAAATGTTAAACACTTCTGGGGAAACCTTTTTCTTTTATTTTTTTCTTTTCTTTTCTTTTCTTTTCTTTTTTTTTTAGGTCTATCTAGATAGATTGCTAGGTAGGTTTAGTGCTCTGTCAAAAGCTTTATCTATTGGTGAGTTTAAGTCCAAGTTTTCTCTTGAGCTATCTTTGCTAGGTTTAGTTATTAAGACACTACTGCTAATAAATGATCTGAGCACTTTCTTATGTTAAAACGCAGTGTCTGTGGGGCTGGAGAGATGGCTCAGCGGTTAAGAGCACTGACTGCTTTTCCAGAGGTCCTGGGTTCAATTCCCAGCAACCACATGGTGGCTCACAAACATTTGTAATGGGATCTGATACCCTCTTCTGGTGTGTCTGAAGACAGCTACCATGTACTCATATACATTAAATAAATAAATAATGAAAATACAGCATCCATGGCAAATCTGGCATGTAAAGTCTGTGCAACTTGATGGCCTGTTCCAGGCAGAAGAGCCAGTGTGTGCCTACGCCAGGGTGAGAAAAGCACAGGCCATGCCTAGACAGTGACTATAATGGTCTCACTGTGTAGCCCTGGCTCTGTCCTTCCTTCTTTCCTTCTGTCTCCTCCTTTCTTCTTCTCACTATGTAACTCTGGCCAGCTTGGAACTCTCCATGTAGACCAATCTGGCTTTGAACTCACTCTGCCTCTTGAGAGCTGGTATTAAAGTAGTGTGCTACCATGCCCAGAAAAGTTACATCTTCTTAAATGAGTAAGTGAAATGAAGTGGATTTGGCTTAAACTGACAAAGTAACATTTTTGCTTCTGAGTTTGTATATTAAATCCAAAACCCTTGTATGTTTGGATTGTATGTAAGATCCTGTCTTTACAGACCAGTTCTTATTTTCTTATTTTGTTCTTTTTGCTTCAAATTCTGGCCTCAAACTCATAGGATCCAAACGAACTGTTTGAACTCATTGTTCTAAACCTGTTTATAGCCAGCTTTTGGTTTGCCCATTCCTGGAGAATTCTGACAGCTTACTGGGGTGGTCAGTGAGTGCCATCCCTGAAACCTTAAGTCTTTCCTGCATCCTCACAATGTGAACTTGGAAATAAGACCACATGTGAGTAAATAGGAACAAGCTGGGCTTTTTAATTCAACAGGATGGATGTCCTTATAAAACACAGAACTAAGAACAGTGTTTGACAACAGGTTAGACCAGTGCTGCCTCAAGTGAAAGCACACACTTGATTTTTAGCGATCTCCAGAAACTAAGAAAGGCAAAGATATCTATTCAAAATGACAGAGGAAGCCTAACTCTACCAAGACGCAAATGTCAAATGTCTGTTGTTTTAGTCTCTCAACATTTGAGGCCAATTTAGGGCTGCCTCCAGAAAATTAATCCAAAAGTGATTTTACTTATCTTCCTAGACCCAAAAGTACCAGGTCTCTGACCAAGGATAGGAAGCTCTCTGTCTCTTCCTCGATGAAGATGCATGAGCTTGCAACCAGGGGGAGTAAAGACAGCTATTGAGGTGCAGTGCAGACTGTGCTCTATATAAGTAGGGTGGCTAGACTGAACAACACTAAGAAGCTTAACAGCCGGGGTTCGCAGAGGAGTGTCGCAGGGGCGGGGCGGCAGACTTCAGTCCCCAGGATGACGCCTGCCAAGGGAGCAGAAAACGCATACTCAAACCATGGAGCAGCTGTCCACACCCACCCAGGAACCGCAAGCCGGTCCGGGAGTCTCCAAGTACCCAGTCCCCAAGCAGCAAGACGCTAGGCAACAGAGAACGCGCTCTGAGCATGCGCACAGGGAACTGACAACACTTGTTGCGTCGCGCTGTGCCTGACGTGGAACTTCCTCCCCAGCGACAAGAAACAGGAAGTGGACTCGTTTTCCACCGGAAGGAAGGAGAAATTGCGACCCAGAGCCTGACACCTGATGCTGTCGGCTTTTGTCTCGCGAAGTTGGGCCAGTATTTGGCCACCTTGTGCGGCGGGTGACTGTGGTGTCCCGGTAAGTGGCTGACGTGGCAGGCGTCCCAGGAATGGGAGAAGAGATGGGTAAGCTGCCCGGGTATCGATCATCATTCTCTGTGCTTGGTTTTCTCCATCTTTTTAAAAGAGGGTTGCTAGTCCACGGAATGGTGGATAGATATGGAAGAAGAAATGCAGTCACACAGACTGAAGTTAAATTAAGCACACACACATGCATACGTACGCACATACATGCATACATACAAACATACCTGCACAGAGCTGTTAAATATTGGCTCTATAAATCCAAGCATTCCGAATCGCTGACTCTTGCTTGAGGAATCACCTGTTGCAGTAATTTTATCGCACGTGCACACATGCGCACGTAGTGGGTGGTTTCTAATTTTCTTGAATATGTAAGCAAAGTCATTTAATGTTAGAAATGGAACAAAGCCGTCGTGGTGATACATCCCATTTCCACTTCAACTGAAGGGCAGCAAGGAGGTGGTGGAAAGTCGAATGGTGTGTTAAGGACAGTTATGACTAAAGTCGCGTAGAATTCTTATAGAAAGGAGTCTATGCAAATTGTTTTTAAATTGCTTTCTGATGGGGTGGGTGGATGGGTAGGAGGCTGGAGACTTGAAGGAGTGAAGACAGTAGTGAGGTGCATTTAGATATCAGCTTGATGGCTTAGTAGTTAAGAGCATTTGTGGCACTTCCAGAGGATCCGAATTTGATTACCAGCACCTATATCATATTGCTCACAAATCACCTGTACCTCAGGACCCAAGGAGTCCAACACTATCCTCCTTGGGCACCATACACATATGTTATTCACTCACATACACACACACACACACACACACACACACACACTTAAAATAATATATATGTATATAAAGTTTAGATAAGCTGTGAGTCCACCAAAGGAAAGTCATTTGTCAGTCATTTACATGTTTGATCCTGTAGATCAGTGGTTCTCAACCTGTGGGGTCATGACCCCTTTGGGGTCAAATGACCCTTTCACAGGGGTCACCTAAGCCCATTGGAAAACACAGATATTTAAATTACAATTCATAACTAGAAAAATTACAGTTATGAAGTAACAACAAAAATTACTGTATGTTGGGGTCACCACAACGTGAGAGTATTAAAAGGTCACAGGATTGGGAAGGTTGAGAAGCACTGCTCTACATGGAGATGAGTTTGTTGTGTCTGCTGTTTCCAGTATACTGTGTAGTTAACAGGATGCAAAGATGGGAATACCTGTTAGTGCATAGAAAACCCTGGGGATCTTAAGCAAGCTCTGAGCTCCCCCTAGAAAGCTGGTAGCTGGATATTCGAGCTTTCAGTATGGCTTTGTTGTAATGCTCTGTAGAACTTTATCCTAGACTATGGGAAATTCACTATAAAGAATTTGTAAGTTGCCTCCAGGTTGAGGAGGGATGCTGTAAAGTTCACTGTAATCAAACCTCTCTCTCTTTGTAGGTAATATGCCATCTGGTGCTTGTGCAGCTTTAAGTGTGCCCTGCATTGGTGCTGTCAGCTCAAGTGTACCCTGTATTATTGCTATTGTCTTTCTTATGCTACAATGGAAACATGTAGGGCAATGGAATCCTGTCAAGGAAGGGAGCCTAAGAGTTCCAAAAAAGTAACTGTATTAGCAAACACAGAAACATTATTAGCATCCTGTGTATGAGACCTTAGTAATAAGGAACTCACTCAGTTAGGTGTTCACTGTGGGGGATCCGTAAGTACTACGTGTAAACAATTTTCAAAATTTTTATTCTCAAGATACCCTTAAAATTATTGAGAGCTCAAAAGAACATTTGTAGGCTATTAATATTTGAGCTATTTGAAAATGAAAGCTAGCCAGGTGATGGTGGCGCACGCCTTTAATCCCAGCACTTGGGATGCAGAGGCAGGTGGATCCTGTGAGTTCGAGGCTACCCTGGTCTACAGATCAAGTTCCAGGACAGCCAAGGCTGCACAGAGAACACCCCCCCCACACACACACACAAAACAAGAAAAGAAGAAAATGAAATCTGGGACAAGAATAAAGAAGCACACAACTCCAGTAGCTTTGACAGTGGTCAGTGTCTCCACATATTATGTGGATTCTAGTTAAACTCTGCCGTTTGCCTCTGAAGAGGGGAAGGACAAATAATGTCTTGTTTTGATGAAGACTCTTTCAACCTTACTTAATTCAGAAGGCTTTCAGAGGCTCCGTGGGAAGCATATTTTAAGCCTAAGTGCTTTCTATCCAAGCCTAATAATACAGACCTGAAATCCAATGTTCCTGGGAAGTTATATCAGGAGGATGGCAGTTCAAGAACTGTCTGGATAACTGAGTAGGACCTTGTCCCCAGATAAAGGGTCTAAAGGCAGCGAGGGAATATAGGTCAGTGCTGCAGAGTTCAGTTAGCATGCACCAGGCTCTGAGTTTAAGTGGCTTTATCCAAATGTTACAAAACTAACTTTTTGTTTTATAGGCAAATGGTCACTGTTGCAGTTGTGACATGAGCAGAAGTGTCACCTGAAAATGCATTAATACGCAGTGCACACACCACGCCTCTAGAAACTGTATAATTGTAGACACAAGAATACAAATGCGCTTACATTTTGTATTTCCTTTAGAAATCCTGTTGCCTGCCACTCTGCTAGGAATTGATACCAGGGCCTCAAGCATGCTAGACAAGTGTACCACCAGTGAGCTGTAGCCCAGCCTTCACGGCTTTTGTTGTCTTAAGTAACTGGCTCAGACCTGATTCTCCGGAAGTTCATTGCACTGGGACATGGAGCAAACAATTGGTAGTTTCCACATCTCCTCATTCTCTTGGTCAGTTTCCACATCTCCTCATTCTCTTGGTCTGTGTCGCCTCCGGCCAGGAACCTGCAGGCTGTTGCTGTTCCACATCCACTTCCCTTCTCTGTTTAGAATGCCCGTGAGTTTTGAGTTGATGGGTAAGTATACAGAAACACATGCCGTTACTGACTGGCCTTGTTATCCAAGTTAAATGATGTTTAGATTTTCTCGTATTGGGCTGGAGTTGTAGCCCTGGTATGGCGGTACCTGATGTGGACAAAGCCCTGGCTTTGATTCCGCAGCATCAAAGCTGGAGGGAAGGGGAGAACCCATGAACTCTTATGTAGAAATCTTTGCCGTTAAGAGATCCCACTATGAAGCCAGGCAATGGTGGCGCACACCTTTAATCCCAGCACTCGGGAGGCAGAGGCAGGTGGATTTCTGAGTTCGAGGCCAGCCTAGTCTACAGATTGAGTTCCAAGACAGCCAGGGCTACACAGAGAAACCCTGTCTCGGAAAAAAAAAGAAAGAAAAAAAGAAAGGAAGAGATTTCAGTAATGACAAGTGCTTCTGCTTGGTTTTTACCCTCAGGGAATATTTTAATTTGGTCTTTTATCGAGAAGGCTGTTATTAAGTACTGAGTTACTTTAATTGTTGTTT
This sequence comes from Rhynchomys soricoides, assembly GCA_019843965.1. Lineage (NCBI taxonomy): Eukaryota > Metazoa > Chordata > Mammalia > Rodentia > Muridae > Rhynchomys > Rhynchomys soricoides. Next base: position 18,810,470 of record JADRCH010000016.1, read on the forward strand.
TATGTCACTTTGTGAGGGAGTCTATAAAATTATTTTTAAAGGTACTTCATGTTTAAGAAGTAATCCAGGAAGTAGCTACGGTCTTTACAAGTTTGTTATTACCTTTACAGGGTGTAATTTCCTCTGCAAAAAATTGTAGTGTATAAACTGTGGATTGGGGAGGGGTGGGGGGTCGTGTTCTGCAAACACCATGGCCAGTGGTGTCATGTCTGATCTCTGTGAGGCAAGAGGGAAGGCCAGTTTGACATGTTTTAGTCGCCAGCATTGTTCAAAACTCTAGAGTCTGACCTGATGGTTTATTTTATAAATAGGGCATACTTACACTGAAACTCTTTTCAAAGTATGCATCACAGTGGTATAGAATCCACCATAAATGTGGATTCTGTATAGACTACATGTGTTATCTTAAGAGCCTTGGAGAAGATCTCCAAGAAGATCTGTATGCTGTCTCAGACACACAAACAGTGTAAAGGTCATCACACTGTTACCATCTCCAGTTCTGTTTCTAAGGGATGAAGGCAGTTGTGGCCTGGCCCTACAGATAACACAGAGGTCACCAGGCTTTTAACAACATCCATTCTCAGCCTTGGGCAGAGAATAGGTTATACATCTCTTCCTTTGAAGAGACAACCCAGCATGTTTAACATTCCTGGTTTCCCGAGTGCTTATATGTGAGCACCAGGACTTTGTGCCATTTATAGTATTGTTTATTTTGTTTTTGTTTTTTTGGTTTTGGTTTTTTGAGACAGTTTCTCTGTGTAGCCCTGGATGTCCTGGAACTCACTCTGTAGACCAGGCTGGCCTCAAACTCAGAAATCCGCCTGCCTCTGCCTCCCAAGTGCTGGGATTAAAGGCGTGCACCACAACTGCCTGGCTTGCCAATATTGCTATGTTGTGCCTTGAGATGGTTTGAATAGGTATAGATGTTTGAATGCTTAGCCCATAGGGAGTGGCACTTTTTGGAGATGTGGCCTTGTTAGAGTTGGTGTGGCCTTGTTGCATGAAGTGTGTCACTGTGGGGGCAGGCTATGATGTCTCCTATGCTCAAGTTACACCCAGTGTAACATACATTCTCCTTCTGCTGCATGTGGATCAAGGTGTAGAACTCTTGGCTTCTCCAGCACCATGCCTACCTCCACACTGCCATGGTTCTGGTCTTGATGACAATGGATTAAACCTCTGAAACTCTAAGCCAGTCCCAATTAATCATTTGTTTTTATAAGAGTTGCCTTGGTCATAGGGTCTCTTCACAGCAATGAAAACCAAAGTAAAACATGCTTAAAATGTCAGGCAGGTGGTTAACTTTAGTGGGTTAGCAGGATATTTACACATTCTAGTCTGGACCAAGGATTATGAACCAAATTTATGATTCAGAGCTTTTAAAATAACATATCATAGATCTTTGGGATATCTTAGGAATAGTCAATGCTACACCAAGTATTAAATGTGAGTGTCAGAGTTCTCTTGTACTCATGGGGGAGCATACTACACCACATCTGACACCACCCTTGGTCCTTCCACACTCATTCTCTGCACAGATTATATGGTCTGTGTCAGACCCTTAGCTGTATTAGGACAGAAGAGAACTTAGCCTCATCCCACAGCCCCTAAGAGCATACACTGGACAGCTGCTTTGATTTCTAATGTAAAAGCTTTCCTTTGATTTGTAAAATAAGTTGACATCTCATTTCTCTCTTCAGGTGTATGTATTACCTGAAAGCAGAGTGTTGTTTCCGTGCTTGGATCATTCAAAGAGTATGCAGCCACAACCATGCCTTAGATGTATGTAATTCAAGTGGAGAAGACACAAGCCAGTGGTGGCAATATCAACACTTAAGTGTTGTGTAAATGGTGAGTGTGCAGTGTGCAGCACTGCTTGAGAGGTGGGAGTTAGCCATGCTCCTCAGAGGTGATTTTGAGCCATATAGCCATTAGGAGGACAGAGAGGAGGAGGTGCCGCTGTAGGTGTTAGGGGTCACCTAGTTGATGGCTTATACAGTGTACATGGTAAAAAGACAATACTGAGCATCTTACACTTTTCTCAGCATGCCTTGCGTTTAGCTCTGCTAGCCATTGGCAGTGAGAGAAGCATGTGTACAGCGTTCATACCTTAAAGATCTTGTCTGTAACCCCAGGCATTTTAAGAACAGTGGTTTAAGACCAGGGTCTCATTTTGTTGTCCTGACAGCCTTAGACTTACTTGTGGCAGTCTTCCTGCTTCAGCCTGCTAAGCACCAAGATTACAGGGTTGAGTGAACGTGCCTAACTTCTAGTTTAGTTTCTTCAAATAGGGTCTCATGTAGCACAGGTTGGCTTCAGACTTGCTATGTAGCAGAGGATAACCTTGAATTCTTGATCTTCCTCCTCCTACCTTCTAAATTCTGGGATTACAGGCATGCCCAGTTAAAATACAATAAAGTTTTAAGTGGTGGATTTAGTCCTATTCTGGAGACTAAGACAATAGAGTCCTTGAGGTCAAGCTGACTCTGCCTTTAGCCTCCTACAGGAAAAGGTAGATAGAACAGGTCTTGTTTGCAAAATAAATTCAAGACCTACTTATCTACCAACAGCCATTACCTGCTTCCCACAGTCTTCCTACGGGAAGTGGGTGGAGTCAACTCATAGATGAAGAAGGCCGGGAAAGCCAGAGTAGATGCAGTCTCTACTAGTCATAGGAAGGTGTGTGGAGACCAGACGGGCGGGTTAGAGAGTTGAGAACATGTTTCCCGCAGTGCAGGTTTGAGGATCCAAAGTGAACTGTAATTTACACAGTATTGCACCACAATGAATTGTGTGTGGGTCAAGAAGGGTGACAGTTGTACCAGATGTGAGGGTGAGACTCTGAGACCACTAGCTGCCCATAAACTTGGTCTGTTTTGTACTAAAGGCCAAGTACATGCTTCAGAAATATTTTATTGCATGTGCACAAGTGATTACCATCATTTGAGTCAGCAGGGAGCTGATTGTGTGTGTGTGTGTGTGATGAAGAGTGAAGAGGAGGCTTATGCACCGTGGTACACATGAAGTTTAAAGATTACTTGTAGAGTCTCTCCTTTCATCATGTTGGGTTTGGGGATTGAACCCAGGTCCTCAGGTTTGGTAACAAGTACCCTTACCTGCTGAGCCATCTCACCAGCCCCAGGAACCACTCATTAAACATAACACTTTTTTGCCATTTATGGTGGCTCACGCATGTAATACCAGCATTAGAGAAGCTGAAGCAGAAGGCTTGACACAAGTGCAAGGTCATCTTGGGCTACCTGATGAGACACTGTCTCAAAAAATCCAAACCAAATAGCCACCACCAACAACAAAAAAAAGTAATTCTGTAAATAAAAGCTATTTAGTTTTACCAGAAGTCAATGCTGTTTAGTCCATGTTCCTATCTACTTGTTCATTCTATCTGCTGTTTGTTATGTTCTGGATAGTTTGACTATTAAATGCTTGCTAGTTCCCACCCACTGTCCTGTGAGAGCTTTACAGACTCTCTCCCCTTTGCTAGGGTGGGGAGCCAACACCTGTGTGCTCACTCAGTCAGGAGTTACAGTGAGGCAGGTAAAGCTGGAGAAGAGCAGATGTTGATGAAGCTTGCTTTATCTGCCTAGTATCTGGGATTGTGTGACAATGGTCTCAGTGTTTAAAGATACTTTCCTGTATTGAGCATGGAGTTCAAGGCTAGCCTGGTCTAAACACTAAGTTGTAGGCCCCAAATGTACAAATACTCACACATAAAAAAAAAAAATGTTTTTAAATGTTTTTCTGTTTTGTGTTTTAACAGATTTATCAGAGGTTGCAGCCGATCATGGCCATGAGGTACTGCCCCTGGTTGAAATTTAGTTTTATCAGCTTCTACTTGGGATTGTAAAGGTTTGGAATATATCAGAAAACTGAGTGCCCCCCCTCCCTTTTTTTTAAGATTTCTTTTTCTTCCTGAAGATAACATGCATAAACAAAGTTCTTTATGGTTAGTAACTGTGATGCTTGAAGTTGGTTACCCCTTATTCTAGTAAATTTCAAATGTCAAAGATATAGATATCTTGTTAAATAAAAAAAAAGTATCAAAATCTTTTGGGTATCATGTTTCATGTTCCCCATGTTTGTGTTATGTGCGAAGCATTCCAGGAATCTCACTATAACTCAGAACTCAAACTGGCCATGTCTGTGATCCACGTTTCCCATTTGGTGGTTTCTAGTTCAGTAGCCGAGAATTTCTTTGACTATATACACATGCATATTTCATTAACAGCTTTAGCCAGCTTCATTACATCTGCAGTGCCTTATGTCAGTGTAAGAGGCCTCTGTATATGTGTGTGTGTGGGGGGGGGGAGAGACAGACAGACAGACCAGGAAAGTGATAAATCAAGAGTCTGAGCTACTGCTTGCACTAGTAGGGTCTAGAAGGAGATGAGAGTTGTTACCTCGTCAGAATTTGGGTGGGCTAGAGAATAAAGTTCTAAAGAGAGGAATGTTTCCCTGGACAGTGAGTAGGACATCATGCCTGTGTTGGTGGCATCAGGGGATGTGGTACTCAATAGTTTCCTGGTTTTGTTTTTGTGTTGTTTTTTTTTTCAAGTGAAGCTCTTACTCTGCAGCTGGAGTGCCAAGCTTTGACAGTGACATTGGTGGGGAATTGGAAACGTGAACAGGGGAGCCAGCAATGCAGCTGATGGAGCCAGGCACCATGGTCACTAACTGGCACCCGAGAGCTGCTAGCTAGAGTGTGTTCCTCTCCTGGGGCCCAGCTTTTACTTTGGTGAGCTGATGATTGCTTTGAAACATGAAACATCATAAATACACCATGTGTCACTCATTACTTGGCACTTAGGGTTGTCATGAAGCATCACATCCTTATGAGACAAATATTATTTTTCCTTTGTTTGAAGGGAAACGGGTCTATAGGTTTTAAGAAGTAGGTACCAAATAGCAGACCCAGTCCTGGTTTCAAATCCGGCTACTTTTCACTTCATGGCAGTTCCATGATGAATCCTAGCTAATGTTCTTTCTCTCATCTCCATCTACCCGAGCCCCTTCCTCGGCGCTCCATTCACCCCATTCACAAGTAGATTGCACGTGTGGCTGTGTGGCAGTAAGTAACGCTCCAGTGAGCCACAGGTGGCTTCTGCTCTTCACACTGCCTCCCTTAAGGTTTTCTTCCTCCCTGGCATCATATTTGCATAGTTTGGAAAGAGCCCTGCCATCATTCCCACCAAGAGCAGCATGAAGCCAAAGAGCAGTGGCAGATGAGGAAGGTACTTGTTTACACAGCATGTATTGGTGCGCACCCGTTGGCCTGTTAGCCCCCAAAGTCAAGTTATAAACAAGCCTCACACAGCCTCTGCCTTTAGGCATCTTAGAGGTAATTTCAGAATTAGAGTGGAGTTAGAGCCACCATGAAGCAGAAGACAGCATATTTCAAAAGTGTGCCTTGCTGTGCTACCGCCAGCTTCTGTTGGGATGGATGGTTGTCTTAGCCACTGTTCTATTGCTAGCACAACACTAACCCTCTTCAAGTCCAAAGCTCAAAGTTTCTTCTGAGATGCATGGAAATCTCTTAACTGTATCACTCATAAGATCAAAATAAAAAAGCAGATCACATACTTCCAACATACAGTGGCACGGAATAGACATTATCACTCCAAAAGGGAGGAAAGAACACATATTGAAATACTGGACCAAAGCAAGACCTAAACTAAGAAGGCTAACTCCATGTCTAATGTCAGTGTGTTCTTCAGATCCCCAACTCCTTTCAGCACTGTTGACTGCAGCACACTTCTTTCTCTTGGGTGGGTTCCACACCCTCTTGGCAGGTATCCCATGTCTCTGGCATTTCCAACACCATTAGGTTTTCAAGGAATCGGGTGTCACTTTTACAATTTCGTGTCCTTTCTGGGCCTCCACACCGGGACACTCCTGACACACACCTGGCCTCAGTGGCTTTCTTTAACTGTGGAGGAAGATTCCACAACCTCTCTCTTGTACCCTTAACTCTAAAGCCAGAAAGAACCACCTGGCTGAAGCTGCCAAGTTCTGCTTGCTTGGGCTGGAACTTGGCCACTTCATTCAGTTACAATTTGTACCAGCTTTCTGTTGATGGTTTCCTTTACTGCTTTAGCTTTCCTTTGATGCCTTTCACAGGTTGGAAGCTTAGCTGGGTGTGGTGTTGCCCTGAGGTCACCACTCCCTTTATTCCATTTAGTATCTTATCTCCTTGAGCACTGAACTTGGCTCTAACAAATCATTTCCTGGTTTTCCTTTTCTCCTCAAACTGTACATTTTGTATTGCTCCTGTTCTTGCTCCTTTTCACTATAGATATGCATAAGAGTAGTCACTGTTAGCCTCAGAGCAGGGTCAGTACCAGGCTGTCTCAAAATCTCTTTTGTTAAAGCTGTTAATCCAGAACTCTTCAATTTAGCCTCAGGCAGATTTTTAGGGCAAGGGCAAAAGAGCAGCCATATTCTTTGATAAAATATCACAAGAATGGTCAAATGGCTACTTACTAATATTCATCCCTCTTAAACTTCTTGATCCCCTGAGCCCTACAGTTCTCAGCAGGGTCTTCTTTGCTCTCTTTAGTCACACTTAAAGTATTTAGCCACTTTTCTAGTCCAAAGTTCCTCAGTCTTTCATATTCTTCCAAGCAGCACAGTCAAGCCTGTTATAGCAATACCCCAGTCCTTGATATCAACTTGTGTATTAGTCACTGTTCTGCTGCTGTGAAGAGACACCATGACCAAGGTAAAGCTTATAAAAGAAAACATGTAATTGGGGGCTGGCTTATAGTTTCAGAGATTTAGCCCATTATGGCAGGAAGCATGGCAGCACTCATGGCACCAGAGCAGTAGTGGAGAGGAATAATCTGATCCACAAAGCCACACCTCCCAATAGGTCTAATCCTTTTCAAGTAGTGCCACTTCTAGCCCCCCCCCCATGACTAAGCATTTAAATATGTGAGCCTATGGGAACCATTCTTATTCAGTCTACCATGATGGCCTTGAGATGGGCACCTGACTTCCTTCTTCTGTAGAGAGTTTCTTGCCTTCCCTAGTCTGTTCTTGGTAAACAGTGAAATGCCACAAATGTACAGGGGCTTCGGATGCCATCATGACTTCCCCGACCCTCTCCTTAGGTCTGTAAGTTTAGAAGACTCAAAATACTTTATATATTCACAAACTGCAATTTGACACTACAAGAATTCCATCCCACAAGAGCCCTCATTTAACAGCCTGGCCGGATAAAGGCTCCCCTAGTATAGCAGGGCACAGCACACGGGATGAGTCCGCCTCAGGTGGAATGGGCTCCAGTACACCATCTACTGACTCTAATGTGAGCTTTAGCTTCTGCTGGCAGTAGGAACCTTGAATACCAAGTTCAGCCAGCGAGGTGAGGGTGTCTGAGGGACAGGACAGAGGAAAGAGCGGAAATATCAGAAGGGCCTAAAAGAAAGTGACATGCTTTGGCATTGAAATGCCATTGTAGATCTTTAGGCATCCAGACTTTTCCAGGGAAAAACAGGGATGCACAAATTGGTGGAGCTGACAGTTGAATGTGTAGAGGTGCTGAGCAATGTCCACATTGAAAAATGACAGCTTGGAGTTCTCATAGTCTAGCAGGATGCCAATCTTCTTTGGAGCAACTGTGATCCTTATGTCTGGAGTTGTCCTGTTGTGCAGAAACTCATATCGATGCCTGAAAAGTCAATGTTGATACAACAAAGGTTTGGAAACTATAGGCGAGCTGTTTGCAGAGTGTTTTATACTGACTTCATTCATACTCCTATGGCTTTGTCCCTTTCTTGTAGTCAGTGACTACCAAGTAACATGACATTTTCTAACTACTTCTTGCTAACATTTGTCCTAAAAGACAGTTTCAGACTTTCTTCTTGAGTGAACTCTGCACCTAAGAAGCTTTTATACAGAACCATAAACTTCCACGGCATCAGAGTTTGCACTGAAAGGAAACATTTGAAGCTAGTGTGTGACGCATCTGAAGTAAAGACATCATGGGCCTTCATGAAAAACAGGTTTTCTCTACAAACTGAACCAGGACTCCATGGCTCCAGTTCTTAAACCTGCTACTGAGCAGGGGTTGTGGTCCCCTGGCTGTCACAAGTGAGTGCTGAGCACGACTTGCACCCTTTTTGCTATGTATCCCATGTGCTCTGAAAAGTGGCCAAAACCAAAAGTAGCCAAAGGACATGCAGTCATCTGAAGACCCACTTGTCTGGTATATTGACTCAGACTCCCTAGATCAGCACTTCAGTGACAGGCAGCTGGTCTCCATCTCAGCTCACCTCATTCCTTTAAGCAGCTACCAGAAAGAAAATGAGTCCCTTCTTCTCTCTATCAACAGACTCAAGACCATGAACCAAAAACATGGGTCTACTCGAGGCCTGCCCTCATCCTCACATGCCCTCATTCCTTCTTTCTTCTTCCCTCCCGACACGATTGCTAGAAACGGGCCCCACCCTTGCTTTCCTTCATCTTCTAGTAGCCAAAATTTACCTCATCTTGCTCCCAACTCCCCTGTTACATACTGACTCCCATGCTTCCTATAGCTTCCTGGTTTGACTCTGACCCTTGTTCTTTCTAAACAAGAGAGACCTTTGGCCTCTATTCTTAGTTCGGATTAAGTACCTGGCTTCACTTGGAACGGCTCTCGCATTCCTAAAATGGTTCTCATGGTTAGCAGGGTCCTGCTCTCTGGGGGAAAGCTACTGTTCTCTTAATGCTTGGATGTGACCAGCTTTTTTTTTTTTTTTTTTCAAGACAGGGTTTCTCTATGTAGCCCTGGCTATCCTAGAACTAACTCACTCTGTAGACCAGGCTGGCCTTGAACTCAGAGATCCACCTGCCTCTGCCTCCCAAGTGCTGGGATTAAAATCTTGTGCCACCACCTCCGGCTAGAGTCTAGATCTTTTAAGAGGTGCTGATAGGGGCCCCAGGAGCCTGCCTGTGTGTTTTGTTTTGCAAGTTTTCAAGTAAAGGAAGGTGGTTGCCATGGCCTTGTAAGTCTAAGCATGTTGTGCATTGGCCAGGACTGTGGGATTTTTTTCCCTCCATCCGTGTGGGACCATTCCATGCAGGACTAGTCTATGTAGTGCTCAGCGGCAGAAGCTGTGGTTATGGGAACCCTCAGCCACATTGACTTAAGATGGAGTGGCTTCCACAGCAGCTCTGAGGATTGAATACAGAAGCTTAAGACCTACACTGCTGGAGCCCAGCTGCCTGGGTTGGAAGCCAAGCTCTGATCATCTACAGTAGGTGGATGATCCAGCTGTTGTGAGGGCGGCCTTTGTCCTATAAAAGTACAGGACAGTATGGGCATGCCTGGTGGAATTGAAAGACCCTGGAAGAAAAATGCCCCTAGACTCAGCACCAGAGCCCTAGGCCACCCAGGGGCCTGAGATGGGCTTAACCCACCCCCCCTTAGACAGTTCTGAGAATGGTTGTTTTTACCTTGTTCCAAAAACAGGCCCACCATGAAATGTCATGATGAACTCTGTTCTGAAAATTGTTTTGGGAAAGTCGTTGTTTTGACTTGACTCCTATCCTGTTGATCAACCAAAACTGTCACAGTGACCTCTGTTTTGAGCCCCTCTGCTTTTTCCCATGACGCATGCTCCCCCTGCTCCCCCTTTTGCTTTGTGGTTTTTCCCTATAAATACCCTAACTTCAGCTGCTCGGGGTCGATCTCCTCTGCCCTATGTGGGTTATGAGCTCGGCCCAGTGCACTGCTTCCCCGAATAAACCTCGTGCGCTTGCAGCAAGTTCGGTTTCTCATGAGTCATTGGGGGGTCGTGTCTTCCTGTGGCTTGAGTGAGGGTCTCCCCAATTCAGGGGTCTTTCAGAATATGCCTTTAATCCCAGTACTTGGAAGGCAGAACAGATGAATCTCTGAGTCTTGAGGCCAGCCTGGACTACATAGTGTGTTCCAGGCTAGCCAGGGCTACACAGTTAAGACCCTGACTCAAGGGGAAAAACAAGTATAGGACACTGTTGGTACCTGAAGAGCACATGGCGAGCTTTAGATTCTCTTTCAGGTGAAGTGAGTGGCAACAACTCTGGGCATACCTGAGAATGTTTTCTAAGCGTGTGCGTGTGCCTTTATTACTCTCAGTAAAAAACTCTTTCATCTTTCAAATCCTCGCGGTGGGTGTCCAGATTGACTTTACCTTGTGGAGGCAAATGTATGCCTCATGCACCAGGACAAGCAGTTTGCTCCCAGGTCTTCCTGCTTAGGGACATCTTCACAGGCCACTCCTACAGTGTAGTCCAAATGCTCATCCACCTCTGCCTCCCAGTAATGGCGTCCTCGGACCGGAATTAGATTCCCCATGACAGCAACGCACCTGGTTTTAGAAAGGGTAGAAGCACAGGCTAGGCTGGAGTTCTTGTTAGCATGCACAGGACTCTGGGTTCTGTCAAAATGTGGGGATATATTTCACTGTGGTATCACGAGCATAGCCAATGCTGAAGATTGGAATCACACACCGCCTGGTATGTAACATGATGAAGTAACAGTAAAACCTACAAACGGGCTCTGTTGTGTCTTTAAAATGGCTAATGCATTTCTAGCAATGAAGGTAGATATGTTGTAAATGGGAGGGACTGAGAGCCTGCAGCACAGCAGTCAAGGCACCATATGCTTGAAGTTGGTGACTGGCCAGAAGGATCTCTGAGGTACCCTTTATGCTAGGGGTGACATGACTCCAGAGGTTGGGCTGGTGTGAAAGTGTTTGCTGGGCAAGCCTGGCAACCCAGGTCCCACCCCCAGATCCCACAGAAGGGGTTAGGAGAGAGCTCCACAGCGCTGTCCTCCAACTCACCCCTGACACATGCACAACACACATAATAATGAGAATGATAGAAAACATTTTGAAAAGAAAAATTCTGAGAGTGACCCAAAAGCAAGCTAGGACAATCCCTTCCCTGTCATCAAAACCAACCCCCAGCCCTCCACTGGGAACCACCACTGAGGGCTCAGGCATTTGGGTGTACAGCAAAGTACTCCATGGAGGAAGGTTTCCCTTGCAAGTTGGATCAGAACCTCCAAAGTGGACATCCAGTTCAAGATTCCTGTGCTAGGAACAGAAAGGCCCCGCTGCCAGGGTGGTGGTCACTTCCAGTAGGTAAACAGCAAGTGGGGCCTCGAAGTCTTGGAGGCAACTTCCATATATGAAGGCCAAACTGAAGCCTGCCTGAGAGCCTAGAGATTGGTGACACAGACAATGACAGCCAATTGGGAACTGCCACTTGGAAGACGTGCTTGCTTAGGACCAATGGGATCTGGGTGGAGGGTATAATGGGCATACCCCAAAAATTAATAAACGAGCTTGCTATTGCACTCTCATCTGCTGTGGGAGTCTAAGCTGTTGATTCTGTACCTTCTCACCCACTGCCCCCAAGGGAAGTGCCAGGCAAGGATGGAGGACTCTGGCAACACCTTTTGTCCAAGCAACAGACATTTTCTTCCACTCTAAACCTCAGTCTGATTGCCCAAGCAAAGCTTTGGGAAGGCAGCCCACACCTCTGTTGCAAGCTCACTTTCTCAAATGGAAAGCATCATGTTCCCACCCTCTTGCTGCCGGATCCCCCATTTAAAGTGTCACAGAGAGGGTACATGCCTCTCAGATCTTCCTTTTTGGTTAACAGACTCAATACTAAGGGACTGGGGACATAGCTCAGTGGGTAAAGTCCTTGCCTTGTAGACATAAGGACCTGAGTTCAAGGCTCAGGACCTATGTGAAAAATAAAGCAGGGGCTGGAGAGATGGCTCAGCAGTTACTTAACCACTCTGTTGCTTCCTAGCATCCCACAGCACCTCAGAAGTCTGTAACTCCAGTTCCAGGGCACCCAACACTGTTTTGGACCCTGTGGGCACCAGACACACATGTAGCACACAGACATACATGCAGGCTAACACTTGTACACACAAAATAATATAATTTAAAAATATGTAAAGAAGCTAGGTGGTAGTGCACTCCTTTAATCCCAGCACTTTAATTCCAGGCAGAGGCAGGGGGAATCTCTGAGTTCAAGGCCAGCCTGGTCTACAGAGTGAGTTCTAGAATAGTAAGGGTTACACAGAGAAACAATGTCTTTAAAAGGAAGGCAGGCATACATCTGGTATGGCCATGTGGCAGATTCTAGCACTCACTGACCAGCTTGCCTAGCCCACTAGCTAAGCCCCAACCCAGTAAGACCATGTCTCAAAAACAAGGTGGATGGCTCCCAAGAACACCCAAGATTGCTCTCTGACCTCCACAAGTATGTCACTAAAAACCCAAGTCAGGCAACAGTAGTAGCTAAAAACGCACCATGTAATTTAAGTCAAACCCTTTACAGTATCCTTTGGCAAGTTACTCCTCTGTGCCTCAGTTCTCTCATCTGTCAAATGGGATCGATGAAGACCTGTCCCTAGAAAAGTTGTCTTGGTGACTGAACACATCTAGCACTCATCGCAGTGCCATACGGTCCCTCACTTTTCCCCCCTTCGCTGCCCTCAGACTGGTTTTCTTCCCTAAACATCTGCTGAATGTGTGGACATCTCTCATCCACACTTCTGCTGCTTAATCAGGACTTCTTTGTTCCCATCAACCAGTCTCTGTCCTTCCTGTCTCTAACCTTTCTGAAATGTAAATCCAATAGGGACACTGTTCTGCTTTGAGCCCTTCAATAATTCTTACTATCTAAAGAATAGAACTCCAAGGGCACTAATTTATCAAGTTTTCCTGCCTTGCCTCTACCTCTTCCTAGTACAGGCCTGTACTGCAGGCCTACCAACCTGCTTGTATGTAGTTCTTTTTTTTTTTTTTTTCCCGAGACAGAGTTTTTCTGTGCAGCCCTGGCTGTCCTGGAACTCACACTGTAGACCAGGCTGGCCTCGAACTCAGAAATCCGCCTGCCTCTGCCTCCCAAGTGCTGGGATTAAAGGTGTGCACCACCACTGCCTGGCTGCTTTTTTTTTTTTTTTTTTTTTTTAAATTTGACATAAACTAGGATCATCTGGGAAGAGTGAGTCTCAACTGAGGAAATGCCACCCTCAGATTAGCCTATGGGCAACTTTGTGTGGGATTTTCTTACTGGTGTTTGATGTGAAAGTTCAGCCCACTGTGGGCAGTGCCACCTTGGGAAGGTAGCTCTGGGCTGTATTTGTATAAGAAAAGTAGCTGAGTGAGCCCTGGGGAGCAAGCCAGTAAGCACTGCTCCAGCATGGTCTCTGCTTCAGTTCCTGCCTCCAAGTTCCTGCCCTGATTTCCCTCCATGGTAGACTGGAAGGTGGAAGATGAAATAAGCCCTTTCCTCCCCAAGTTGCTCTTGGTTGTGGTGACAGCAATGGAAAGCACATGAGGCCAGGCTCCCAGGATGCCTGTGTTCCTCTGCCTCCTCTGTTGTGGGCATGTCTGACAAGTACCAGCTTGATGAGTCCAAGGGGAGGGCAGGGACAGTACCTCCCCCTCCACTCTTGCACACAGCACAGCCATTCCAGATCCACTAGAACCGGAGATTAAAATGGGGCTCTCTAACTCAGCTGGACCCCCTCACAGAGCCAAACAATGGCTCTTAAATTCTCCCATGTCTCAAGAAGCAGAATGAAAAAAAAAAAAAAGATTGAAAAGCATTTTCCAGAGTCAGGTATGCTGGCCAACTACTCATCATGCCAATGCTTGGGAAGCAGAGGCATGAAAATAAAATCTTCACGCTCATCCATAGCTACACAAGATTCTTAAAATAAATTGAAGGCGCACTTAGGCTGGACTGGCTTGAGAGCGCCTGCACCTGCCTCCTTAAGTACAGCGGTTCTGTTCTTAATCTTTCTCCACCTGCCTCTCCACCCACACTTAATCGACAGGAAAATCTTCTCTCAGTAAACTCCAGCATTAATCTAATACTGACTTACACTGAAATTGTCTGCGATTGATTACAGGATTTCACCTGAGTAAAGGCCTTCTCGGGCTAGCATAGCTGGCAGCACACAGCTGTGTCTCCAGCAGCTGCTAAGGACAGCAGAGCCACTTCCTTCCGCAGCAGATCCTCTGAACTCTTAACTGCCCCCCCCCCCCCCCCCGACTACTGGGAAGTAGAGAGGCTGTTTACCGTTTTAAACTTGGAGATTGATTCAGCCTTGGGTGTTAATCTGCCCCTTTCTTCTGTTGCTTTTGTTTCTCTCTGTGTTATATAGTAGCCCTCGCTTTAAGCCTCCTATAACTCCTTGGAGAAAGAATAATATAAGTAAATATCTCAGCATAATGTACTGAGCTCTAGAAGGAGCTAGCAAGCTGTACAGACAGACAGCCCAACAGGTAACCTGCCCTCAGTCTGGCCTATCCTGCTGCTTTGGTCTAAGGGTGATGTGATCTTTGGTGTGAGGATGATGGGCCAGCAAACAACTAGCCCTGAGGAACCACGGGAACTGGTGCTCTCCTCTTTCCTGGAGGGCAGAATAGCAAACATCTTTGAGCTAGAGTTACTTCTTCGTGCTACACCAGAGACTAAGTAGCCAGGATGCTTACCCAACTGTCACACATGTGGGCTAACAAAGCTTCTGAATCCTTAGAACACCTGGCATCATGTGTTACTTGCATTAACGGTTCTGAATCCTCTTGGCTTTTCTAGAGGCTCAGAAGACATACTCTAAAATGGAGATCTGGTCCACTGTGATGTGGGAGGGAAAGGGTCACCTTTCCCTTAGGAACATGCAGCTTGCCTCATAAATATTCATAAAACTCATTAAGAAGCTTCAAAAGAATCCACTGTGCTGGGGCCATTCCCTCCAGCTCGGCAGCCATGTATTGTTCTCCCAAATGAACTTCTGCCAGGACTGTGTCTCTTGGCTAAATTCTCTCCTTGAAGAAGACAAGACTTAAGGCAGTGGTTCTCAGCCTTCCTAATACTGTGACCCTTTAATACAGTTCCTCGTGTTGTGGTGACCTTCAACCATGAACTTATTTTTGTATTACTTCATAACTGCAATTTTGCTACTGTTGTGAATCATAACATAAATATCTGTGTTTTGTGGTGGGCTTAGGTGACCTCTGTGATAGGATCACTTACCTCTGGACTAAGGGCAAACCTTCATAGCAACAGGAGAAAGTGCTCAGTGCCTGGTGTCTGTCCCTGTGCTATGTGACCTGATAGCCTGTCCATGTCCCATAGTGCCTCCAGCCTAGGACTTCCCTGGGCAGAGGCCACCAAAGTCTTCTCTTCTGGGACCCTCTTCACCAGCCACATCCTTTTGTCATCAACTTCCTCTGAATAGCGGTGGCATTCCCAAATGCTCCCGGGGGTCAGGGGGAGGCAGTCTGATACCTGGTAAACTGCACCTTGCTGGGTGGCAGCTCCCTTCTGAAAGTTTTCTTCTCACTTCGCACCACTGTAAACCCATCTTCAGAAATGGTCAGCCAGGGATGACAGGTGTCCTTGTTCAGTTGGAAGTAGCTTCCTGTGGAGGAGGGAACATCATGCAGCCCCAACCGGTTATTGCAGGACTTTTCTGGCATGGCCTAGGAGCACTACCTATGCACCGTGGCTTCTTCCCAATGGATGCACAGAACCCCCACCCCTGGCAGAGTCATGATCAACCTGTGAATAGGGTGGCCACTCTTGTGGGGCAGGACTTGTATAATTAGTGCATGCAATCTGTGCATCTTCTTTCCCTTAGCCCTTATGTCTTATGTCTGTACCTAGATAAGGGTGTTACTGTCCCTGTTTTGTAGATGAGGTCACTGAGGCTCAGGTGGTTAAGAAATAGGCTGGTAGGAGACAGAAGTCAGACTGAACTACTCACCTCTCTGGTCCCAGACACTGGGTTTTTAATTTGCAGGCTTTGAGTAAGAATTTCTAACCTTATGAAGGGAAACCAAATGGAGGGAATTTGCTTTTTGTTATTGTTTTTTAAACAGGGTCTCATTCTATAGTACAGGCTCATCTTCAACCACGTTGTTGCATAGACCACCCTTGAACTTGTAGCAATTCTCCTGCCTCAGCAGAGCTGGCTGTGCCTTTGTTCTCTGCTGTCAGTGTTTGTTTTTTAGAGCAAGCATCTGTAACTTCAAAACACCCAACTTGCTCTTCCCATCTATGAGGTTGGAATATGAATGTGTTACTCACAGACTTCTCCTCCTGCCAATGGAAATGGGGACAGAGGCTCAGTGTGTTTCAGTGAAAAAGCTCAGTCAAGGGACCTTTGTTCCCAAACACTGGCTAGGCTCTCAGCTTCTGCTGCTCACCTGGAGGCCACCCACTTAGCAGGCTTGAACTGGATTGCTCTGGGAGGCTTTTGGATGCTGCAGTGAAGCTCCAGGATGCAGAGCCAGGATGCAGAGCCATAGCATTGCAAGGGGTGGGAAGGCTGGGGGCCCTGCTTTGCAGTGGATGTTTCTAATGAGGTCTCTGCTTACTTAGGACTTGGATGTGGGACATGCCAGTTCTCTGACATAGTGAAGACACATGGGAAGGGATGTCAGCACTCAGGATAGTCAGACAGAGCATGGAGGCAGGGAGGAGGCTGAACTGTGGGAATTCAGTTGGCTTCTAACAGGGGAGGTGCTCATCCTCACAGCAGGAGCAGGGAGGTGGCCATGGCAATGTGCAGTTCTTGACAATGTCATAAAACCCCCTTCCAAAGCAGGTGTGCTGGCTCACACATGTAATGCCCAGCACTGGAGAGGCTGAGGCAAAAGGATCACCTTGAGATCCGGTCAGCTTGACTACATATTGGGTTCGAGACCAGCCTGAGCCACAGAGCAAGACCCCATCTCAAAAAACAAAACCAAACAACCCATGAGGTAAGAAATATATAGGCCACTCAGATCCAGTGGGATAGCCTCTGGTACTTGAAGGTCATGGAGAAAAGCCTTGAGTTCTAGTACTAGCTAAGCCAACCCAAGATCTATGGGGCTTTGATGATTCTGGGGCCCCTTTGATGTCTGATCTGTCCATAATGTGATAGTTATGTTTTCTGATGGACTCTTAGCAGCCCCAAATCTGCAATAAATTGGCTAAGTTTGAGTCCCAGGAGTGTGGCTGGCGTACAGACCTGTGGTGTGTACTGTAGCGGGCTCACTTCTGGCACTGGTGCCTCCCATGTTGAGGGCTCGAACGTAGATGGTGTAGCTGTGTCTAGGCTGCAGCTGTATCAGGGATTCACAGGATGGGATGCCTACAACAGATCTATGCACAGAAGCAGAGCAACTGTCAGCAGGAGCCCAGGCACCAGCCACCCCTTTCACACCCATTGTCCTCTGAGCCACAGCAGCACAGCCAAGAGGCTCAGCTCCCTGGGCAGGCTTCCCATAGTTTACAGCTTGCATGCCAGTCTGTATCTGGCTGTCTCCCTTCCAAGCTCCGCAGCCAGGTTTCCCAAGCACCTAGCACTGTGCTCCATGTGTCTACTGGAGCATTTGTGGAGTATGCACCCGTGTCTGTCTCTGGCCGTGTTAGGGTCGGCCATGACCTCTGTGAGGGCAGGACCAAGTACACTAACTGTAGGACAGTCCTACCATAGAAACCTTTCAGTGTATGAACATCTATGAACAGACAACTTTGTTAAAACTACCACGAAGAATAATCCAATTCATTTCCATTGGACTGTACAAGTTCATTACAGCATCTGGATTTCTATGTCTGTCAAACCCATTTCTGTTCAACTGAAATGGACAACTGAAGTCTTCAGGATGGTGCCCATGTACAGATATGAGGACAGGATGTCATCTTGGAGGCTGCAGTTCTGGGCCAGAGAGACACTTCTGCTTGTTCACTCAGTAGATTAACCAAATTCCATCTATCCCAGATGCTATATGCCCTGGAAAACTGGGCATAATCACTATTACCCAGGAACCAGCCGTCTGTACGGGAAGAGAGGCATTGCTCCAGAGAGCCTCATGGTATTCATGAGAAGCCTGAGTGTGCTACTGTGTGGAAGGGTGGTGGTGACTTACAAGCTGAGTTCTGAAGAGTGACTAGCCTTTCCTTCAGTGATGGGACACATGATTCAGTTTGTTCTGTGAGAAAAGCAGCACCTCAGATCACCCAACTTGTTGACCTGTCCTCTGAGGGCTTCAGCATTATGGACTGGCCCAATCCCAGGTTATTATAAACAGCAAAGGAAACCTGAATTGCTATGGTGGTCTGAATCACTGGACCCCTCCCCTGACTTCTGACTATCTTCAACTTTGCTGTGGTTATAGGCACACAGATCTTGGAAAGGACAGATGCATACGGTACATGTTAGGCTCCAAGGTTCTCAATCAGCCTCAGCCAGGGAGCATAAATCTCTGTGGATCGAAGGAAAATGCCAAAGATCTGTATGGGATAACCAGGGGACTCTGAACATCTGAGCTCAAGTAGTGCAAACAAAGCCAGTCTCACTTTTATTAAGCAAACAAAACATGAGACGATGTTTACAGGCAGCTTAAGCAAATGCAAGTGCAGAGAGTGAGGGAGATGTTATGTTGTATCATCATATGAGAAGAACCAAGAATATTTCTCCCAGGCCTTTGCCATTCCCAGAGAGATAATGTGGACATGCCAGGGCCTCCCCTCCATGTCCCTGAATTCAAGTGCATTCGCTCACCATAGCTTATGCAATTCTTTGTAGATGGTCTCCTGTGGGAAGAGCATTCTGCACTCTGCCCTGTCCAGAGTTCACAGTAAGTTCACCGCTTGCCTTCACAGGCTCCTAGCTGGCTTATATCAGCCTCTCTAGCGGCTAGCCTCAAAGGCCTTTTCCATTCTCGTGACACAGTTCAGTCCCCAACAGAGCTATCCTGGACTTCATAGCAGGTGCTGGGCTGTGAGCTTTAGGCCTGACTGACTGCCTCTAAGCCTGAGCAGCCATACTTCCTCTGTGGTGCTATGTGGTAGACTCCTGGGACCCATAGGCCCTGGTGGCCATATGTCCAATTCCTCACAAACTTGTGAAGGCCTCTCACTGTCAGACTGGTGGAGAAGGCTCCAGACAGTGTTCTGTATCCTTGTACACTGTACATGAGTCTCCTTTGTCATTTCTCTGCCCTTCTCCCCTATTCCCTAATTTCAATCACATTAACTTCAGTTCCTGCAGGGTATCTAGCCTACTCCTGTCCCCAAGGTCATGCCCACAAAGCCTTTCCCCTCTCCCCAGAGCATCTGGCTTGCTCCTGCCCTGCTCAGGCCCAGGCCTCGCACCCTGGACTCAGTTTCAACAGGCCCTGTCTCCAGTACCTTTCTCTTCATTATGTTTCATTCTCTGCCTCCCTGAGTTGTGTGCTATGTGCAGCGTATTGGTTTGCCTCCCTGAGTTGTGTGCTATGTGCAGCG
>JADRCH010000016.1:18829778-18848623 GCA_019843965.1 Rhynchomys soricoides
GTGCAGCGTATTGGTTTGCCTCCCTGAGTTGTGTGCTATGTGCAGCGTATTGGTTTGCCTACACTTATTTTCCTTCCTGCACTATGAGCTCCTTAGGGCAAGAAATGTATCTTTCTAGTTCTCTAGTACCATGAGGCTCTCAGTGATTGATTCTTGGTACACAAGGAAAGGAATTTTTTTTTTTTTTTTTTTTTAAGGCAAGGTCTCAGACTCATGCTGGGCTTGCATAAAGACGAGGATGATCTTGAACTCCCAATCCTCCTGCCTCCACCTCCCAAGTGCTAGAATTATAGATGTGCACCACCATGCCTGGATTGTTTTGGTTTTATTGTTTTTTTTAATTTCTTTGAGATGGGGTCTCTCATTGACTCTGGAGTTAGGCTAGCAGCCAGTAAGACCAAGTGATCCTCTGTTTCTACCTGCTATAGAGTGGGGTTACAGGTGAGGATTCACACCCAGCTTTTTCCATGGGCTAGGGACCCTAACTCATACTCACACTCCTCACACCTGCACAGAAAGCCCTCTTACCCACTCTGCCACCTCCCAGCCCTTAACTGGATATTTTTTTAAAAAAGGTAACATGGTTTCACCACTAATATTCATCATTCATGATCAATAATAACATCCTAGCTGCTTCTTGGGCACTGTAAGCAACCTAATTAAGATTGCTATGTGTCACAAATTGTGACTTTGTCCCCACAATGCACATGCAGTGGAGGGGCCTGTGGAGGCTCTCTCTCAAGACTTACTCAGTTACCCCCGAGGCTTCTGGTGTCTCTGCCTGGATTAGCTCCACTGTGTAGGAGTCCACAGGATTCAGGTTCCCAGACCCCCAGCAAATCAGTGCAGCCTCTTCACAGCTTCTGATTGCCTCCGTTTTTACAGAGGGGGGCGAGGGGGCTAAACACAGGAGAAGGAGATACAAGCAACCATTAGGTTCAGGTCCAGACATTTTGTTCAGAGCTGTTGACAAACACCACAGCAATACAACCACCCAGGGACCCCTTTCAGACGTTCCTGGGATTGAGGATGCTCACTACACCTGTGGTGGTTTATACAGCCATCAAAACCTAGTGCATTTGAATGCTCGGTTTCCAGTTGGTAGATCTGTTTGGAGAATTTTAGGGAGTGTAGACCTATGGGAGAAGGTATGCCACTCTGGGTGGGCTTGAGAATGTAAACACTCACACCAATTCAAGTTCCCCCCTAACACTATACCTGCTGCCATGTCTCTGCCGGGACTCTCATCCCCCTGGAACTGTGATCCCAAATAAGCTCTTCCTTCTTTAAGTTGCCTTGGACATGGTGTTTTAATACAGCAGCAGAAAAAGTAACTTAATACAGACAAGTCCCACGTGTCAGTATAACTGCAGGTAGCAGACCAACCGTGAAAATAATGTCCCTACCACACCAGGCATAGTGATCTAGTTAAGGGAAATACAGCAAGGAGGAAACCACACACAGCTCTTTCTATCCTTCAAAGGAACCGGGAAACCCAGTCACATCTAGAAACCCGCAAGGCCTGTGTCCCCTTAAATGAAAATGAACAACCCAGTCAGTACCTGTCATATACACTGCGTGCTCACTAGAGGGGCTGGGGCCAGTCCTGTTCTGAGCTATGACCCAAAACTCATACTGGGTATTTGGCTCAAGATTTGTCACTGAGCAGTATGTTTCTTTGACCGTCATGGTGAACTCTGGAAGAAAAAGAAAAAAAAAGTAAGAATTCAAACCTTTAAAGGCCACTGGACTTTTCTGTGTCCCGTTGTAAGAGAGAAGCCTGGGCTGCAGATTCCTCCGTCCTGTGCAGGCACAACCCTGCAAACCCACTGTGTGTGCTGAGAGGCTGTGGCTGCCTAGACCTTGAAGTGGGGTTTACCTTGGTGACCAGCTTAGCAGTGGTTCTGTGACAAATGTGACACAAGAAGAGGCTTGGGACACAGTGAGGGACTTGCTCTCCACCTCCCTCCCCAGCTCCTCTCCCAGACACTTGCACATGCACACACGCATGCTCAGAATGCTGCTGGGAATGCTTTTGCCATGTATGAATGAGCCTCTGGACACTATCTGGAGAGTTCAAAAATGTCCCCACCCCCATCCTGCACCGGCTGACCCAGCTAAGGATAGAAGGGAGGATACTAGCTATTTTTACCTGATAAGGAGCAACTTAAGGAAGGAAGGGTTTATTTCCATCAGGGCAGCTTGGAAGGCAAGATAGCGGCTACATGAGGCCATGACTCACATCATATCCATGCTCAGGATACAGAGCTGGGCACTGGTGCTAGGCTTGCTTTTTAATCAGTCTAGGACCCCCTCCCATGGGATAGTGCCGTTCACATTCAGGGTGGGTCTTGCCTGCTCTGTTAAACGTTTCTAGAAACACCTTCATAACCAGAGATGTGTTGCTATGGTGATTTTAAATCCCTCAAATTGACAATGGAGATTAATAATCATAATGAATATGGCCACCTTGGTCCATCTGATTGCATTTGGGGGGCCTTGGACCGGAATTGTCAAACCAACCCATAAAATGATAAAAGAATGTGTTATTTTAAGCCACTAAATTGGGTGAGGAAGTATGGTTAAAGAGCAAAAACTAACTGATACTGTAGTTTTGATAGACGGTCATGCTATCAAACTACACTCCAAATGTTTATGTTTACACCACAGATTTGTGTTGCTCTCCGCCTTGGTGAGAGAAGTTTCTCTTTACAGTGGGTAATGGTTAGTGCAGAGATTCATAACTGGTCAAGGTACCAGTTATATATAAATGTATCATTTTGAGTACTTAGCTGTGGGTGTGTCATCTTATATCCATGGCCCATAATCCAAGGCTCAGGGAAGTTCAAATAGGAGGGCCCAGAAAGAATCAAGGGGCAAATAGGGAAGAGAGCTGTGAAATGCTAGACATGGTGTGGCTATTGCACACATCAACTGACAGGAGCTGTGGCCACCAGCACAGCCAATCAAATTTCCAGTACGGATGGGGGGTGGGCCCTGGAGGCCCCACCCCTAGTGGAAGTCATTGATGGCTTCTGAAGGAAGTGGGGTGTGGTGGACTGATATGATCAATATACATTGTATAAATGTATGAAAGTTACAAATAATAAAAACTACTAAAAACTATTCAAGATAATATTAAAAATAATTTTAAAAATTAAAAAAACAAAAACAACAAAAAAACCCAACCCTTCTCCTTCCTGGTCCTAGGCAGAAATGCTGTAACCCCCCCTTAACTCAGAGCCTCTACCTGCCACCTGCACAGCTTAGAACAGTGAGCAGTGACGTGATAGCCTGGCTCTGCCACAACTCACTGTGACCCATAGACAGCTCGTTTCTCTCTCAGCCTCCACCATCCTCATCTGTCAAATGGAGATTGCCAAGCCCAGAAATCTCACTCTGCCCAGACTCACACTGAAGGACCTCTCAGCAGGACCGGAGTCTGATTTCTTTAGGTTTGTGGGGTTTGGGGAGCAGTTTTCTGCAGTCTGATCTGGCCTTCTTGTTATGTGTTGGAGGCTGACCCTTGTCCACGACCCTAGAGGGTAAAACCTTTAGGAGGTAAGGCCTCATGGGAGGAAGTTAAATCACTGAGAACATGGCTTGAAAGGGATATTGATACCCAGCCCCTCCTTATTTCTCTTGGCTCCATGAATGCTATCAGCTTTTCTGATACACTGTGCTATGATAATACTGTGTCATTAAAGACAGAAACCATAGCTGGGCAGTGGTGGTGCACGCCTTTAGTCCCAGCACTTGGGAGGCAGAGGCAGGTGGATTTCTAAGTTCGAGGTCAGCCTGGTCTACAGAGTGAGTTCCAGGACAGCCAGGGCTACACAGAGAAACCCTGTCTCGAAAACAGAAGAAGAAGGAGGAGGAGGAGGAGAAGGAAGAGGAGGAGGAGGAAGAGGAGGAGGAGGAAGAGGAGGAGGAGGAGGAGAAGGAGAAGGAGAAGAGAAGAAGAAGAAGAAGAAGAAGAAGAAGAAGAAGAAGAAGAAGAAGAAGAAGAAGAAGAAGAAGAAAAGAAACCATAGGCTAAAACTGAAGTTTCCTCCTTAAAAGTTGTTTTGTGTAGTGATGTACACCTTTAATTCCAGCACTAGGGAGGCAGAGCAAGTGGCTCTCTATGATTTTTGAGGCCAGCCTGGTCTACATTGCTAGTTCCAGGACAGCCAGGGCCACACAAAGAAACCTCGTTTCAAAAAAACAAAAACAACAAGAAAAAGTTTATTTATCTCTGATTTTTGTTATAGTAACAGAAAGCTGGCTATGATGATTAATCCTAATTTTTCAACTTGATAAGATTTAGAATCACTGAAGAGACAAGTCTTTGGGCGCATCTAGGAAGACATTTCCAAAGAGGTTTAGCTGAGGGGGGATGACCCGCCCTGAATGTGGGTGCCACCATCCAGTGGGCTGAGATCCGAGGCTAAATATAAAGGACAAAAGGGGTGGACGCCAGCTTTCATCTGTTTCTCGACTGTGGATACAGCGTGACCAGCTGCCTCCTGCCCCTGCTACCATGCCCCTCCCTGCAATGGTGGGCTGTACCCTCCAACCGTGAGCCAAAACAAAATAGACCCTCCCTTCCTAAAGTTGTTTCTCAGCCAACATTTGTTCACAGCAACAAGAAAAATAACAAATGGCTAATACAAATACTCTGCTCACACAAGGAGGGCTGATGGGTTATTGGCGGAAGGCTGGCCCCCAGCCCTAGCTAACACAAACCATTTCCCTGGTGGGAGTTTGGGGGGGGTGCAGAGGTGCTACCAGAGAGCAAGGGGCCATTTTCTGAAGAGTTCTGGCCAGCAGCAGCTCTTTCAGACCCCAGGCCTTACCTGCTTGGTCCTTGTCAGATGAGCTGTCCTGCACTGGCCTATAGGACAGCCGATAGCTCTCCACGGTGTCGTCAGAGTACAAGCTCCAGCACACACGGACTGAAGAGCCAGTGGCTGAGTTGGGTGCCTGGGGATTTATCACTGGAGCAGAGGGAGCTAAAAACGGAAGAGAGAACAGCACTGAGGCGTTCTACATGTAAGACGGGAGAGGCTTACAATTCTTGTTTCATTGTATTACTCTGTGTGTGTGTAGGTGTGCTGTCTACATGTGTCTGTGTACTGTGTGCACACCTGCTGCCCAGAGAGGAGAGGTAGGAGGTATTTATAATTGATATTCAAAACACTGAAGAATCTCCAAAACTCAGTTGCGAACAAAGCAGATAAACCCTTAAATAATGTCATTTTAAAATGAGCAAAGGACTCAAACAGGCTTAGTCTAAAGAAGACACACACATCTACTACTAAGAGGATGAACAGGTACTCAACATCACTCATCATGAGGGAAATGCACATCAAAACCATAACCGGAATGCTGTGTATGCTGGCACATGCCTGTAATCCTAGGACCTGGGAGACTGGAGCAGAAGAAGAATTTACAAATGTGAGGTGAGCCAGGGCCACAGTGTGAGTTCTGAGGTAGCCTGGATACAGAGTTAGGCCCTGTCTCAATAAAACTAAAAACAACATATGAACACAACTCAAAAAGCCATAGTGAGCTACCTTCTCACACTTGCTAGAACTGCCACGTTCAGAAAGCAAAGGATGACAAGTGTTGCCAAGGATCTGGAGAATGGGAAGCCGTGTGTACTGCCAGGGAAACGTACCTTTGTACAACCACTGTGGAAAACAGCAAGGGGAACCACCAAAAAATTAGCAAGGAACTGCTAGTGCCTGTGACGTCACACCCAGGAGGCTGGGGTGCAAGAGCATCTGGGCAGTACGGTGAGACCTCAGCTTAAAAAAGCAGAGGGGCTGGGAATGTAGCTCAGAGATACAGTACTTACATAGCATGTGTGAGCTACTGGGTTCCGTCCCCAGCACTGCAGAAGGAGTGAAGGAGACACTGTCAAATGTGTCAGTAATTCTACACTTAGGTATATATCCAAAAGAATTGAAATCGGAATTCTAGGTATTTTGCACAGTTATTTCATGGTAGCCTTGTTCACCATGGCCAAGATAAGACAACAACCTAATGCCCATCAACAGATTAATGCAAGAATAAGAAATTACATACATGGAATACCATCCAATGGAGTACTACTGATCCTTAGAAGAGAAAGAAACCCGAGCCAGGAGACGGCTCCATTAGTAAAGTGCTTGCCAAATCAGCCTGAAGACCTGAGTTTGGATCCCCAGCACCCACATAGAAAGCCAGACAGTTATGTATGCCTTTGAGACAGGAGGATTCCTGCAGCTTACTGTCCAGACAGCCTTGACAACCCAGGAGCGCCAGGTTCAGTGAGAGACCCTTTTTCAAATAATGAGTGCAGAGAAATTAAGGAAGATACTTGGTGTCACTCTCTGACCTCCATCCACGTGTACACGAATGCATGGGAGTATGTATGTACCCCAACACAGAGAGGGGGCTGGGAGGGAGAGGAGGGGAGGGGAGAGTGGGAGGGGGTGGGTGGGAATGTGTTTAGCTTCTGATCGACTCCCTTACCATACACGGCAGTGATGGATACCATGGATACCATATTGTTAATTCCAGGTGCTGAGCTTGTCCAGCACATGTCTGGGACTTATTCGCCTTGCAGAACTAAGTCCTACTCATTGAGCAGTCCTCATTTCCCCTCCCCAGTCCTGGCCTGACACCATTCTGTTTTCTAATTCTGTGAGTTTGACAATTTCAGGCCCCTCATGGAAGAAGACCTGTGCAGTGTTTATCTTTCTGTGCATCATTTATTTTACTCACTATACTGTCTCTTCAGGTCTATTCATATTGTCACAAATATCTCTCTCTCTCTCTCTCTCTCTCTCTCTCTCTCTCTCTCTCTCTCTCTCATCTGAGCTGCTGTGAAGATGCATAGGTCAGAGTCAAACCTGGAATGGTATTGATGGAATCCATCAGCTGCTCCACATCAGAGAAGTCCAAGGTCTGGTCTTCAAACTCAGGCTGTGCAGAGAGCTCCACGTCTGTTTTGGTTTTCAGGAATTTCCCCAGTCTGTTGGTATAAAAAGACATGCCCAGGGGTTAGGGGGTTGGATCGCAGTAAGGAGCACTGGGTGTTCTTCCAGAGGTCTTAAGTTCAATCCCCAGTACCCACATGGCAGCTCACAATCCTCTATAACTCCAATTCAAGGGGATGTGACACCCTCTTCTGGCCTCTGTGGACAGTAGGTATACACACAGTGCACAGACATATACGCAGGCAAAATACTCATGCATGTTTTTAAAAAGCACACATTCACACAAAGAGAGAGGGTCTTTCTTCTTAGGGCATGTCTACAGTGCTAGGTCACTAGGAGGGAATGAGGAGGCCTCTTTGCTAAACTTGCATTTCCTTACATGCTTCTGGATTCTGGTATGCAATTTGATGGTGGGCCTGGAGGTTACTGTATTAAAATTTTGTTGCTTTGACAAATCCCTGAGATAAGCAGCTGAAAGAGAGGGAATGTCTACTTTAGGAGACACTCATGGTTTCAGTCCATGATCAGCTGGCTCTATTGTTCTTGGGCCTGTGGTGGAATCACGGTGGTGATGGTGGGTTGCAAAATGGAGGAAAGCTTCTCATTTGGGGGGCAGCTAGGAAGCTGAGAGAGTTGAGAAGAAAGGGTCCAGGGACAAGACATACCCTCCAAAGGATTCTCATTCATAAGATCAGAGCCCTAGTCATCAATCCTTTTCCCAGATCCCCACTTCTGAACATAGTAACTTTTGAGAACAAAGTCTCCAACCCATAAGCCTTTTAGGGAACACATCCTATCCAAAGCATCTATCCTTGTCCAAGCCTTCCCAGGGGGTGAGGAAGAGTCGAGACTGAGGATGGGTGGAGTCCATCCATCAGCAGAAGGCAGCCCTGAGCTTTCTTCCACATCATTCCACAGCTCCAGGTGTACTTGGGGCTTCCACTCTGAAGACTCGCATTGTCACCTGCCTTCCCTCCCTCACAGCCCTGCTCCAGAGGCTTTAGATCAGCGGTGACCCTTTAGTGCATGCAGTGGTGACCCACACCTATAAAATCATTTTCATTGCTATTTCATAACTGTCATTTTGATACTGAGTGGTGTCTTGGTTCCTAAGACCATCGGAAATACGTGTTTTCTGATGGTTGCATCCCATAGGTTGAGAACCACTGCTTTAGACGTCTTTGCTCCTGGCAATCACAAGGCTTCTAAGTAGCAAAGGCAGATTTGAAATTCAGGCCCATTTCTTGCCAAAACATATGTCCTTAGGCCCTTACAGTATTAAGTCCCCGTGTAGCTTTACAGACCCCATCTTATTAAGCTCCCACAGAACCACCTGTTTGTAAATGCAGAAGGTGGGGCCTTGGACTTGGGATCACTATGACAGCAGGATTTATGCTCTGCCGTATCTGATTTTAAAGCGTACATGATTTCTACCACAACATGACCAAGGGCCGAGGAAAGCTGGGGACATGTTCCAGTCCTCAGTCTCTCCCAATCTCTCCCAATACAACAAAGGTTTTGTGTGTGAAGGAACCTGAGCACAGGCTAGCTGGATGGGCCTCCCCACTCATGCTCCCTTCCAGCCCAGAGATTCTAAGCGTCAACACCAAAGGGTCTACTGAGCCCACACTGCCGTTCCAAAGCCAGCACTGTTTAATTGGTAGGGTCACCGAAGCTGTAAAGGGAAGCAATAACCCAGTGAGTCTAGGGGCAAATAGAATGGAAAAAGAAACGAGGTCAGGATGGAAATATTACCTGTCAGTCATAGCCACTGCATCCTGAAAAGGGAGAGAAAATAGACCAAGTTAGGAAATAATTTTCCCAACGATATACTGTAAACATTTTTAATTGGAAATTAGGGA
The DNA here is from genome assembly GCA_019843965.1 of Rhynchomys soricoides. Classification (NCBI taxonomy): domain Eukaryota; kingdom Metazoa; phylum Chordata; class Mammalia; order Rodentia; family Muridae; genus Rhynchomys; species Rhynchomys soricoides. The sequence continues at coordinate 18,838,609 of JADRCH010000016.1, forward strand.
AAGGGGGGAAATCACCCTAAGGAAACTACCACACGTGTGCATTTCCTTCCATTCTCCTGCACCTCCCTTGTCACACAGGGTCCTTTGAACCACTGACTACAAAGACTGCATACAAACACTAGTGCTTACTTAACAGTCCCCCTGCTGTAGCACACTGTGGCTGTCTGCATGTTTTCATCATCAGCAATGCCCTGTTTCCTACGTTCTGGATGTAAGATACAATGGCACCCTGGGACCACTGGCTCATGAAGTTAAGCACTGGTGTTTCTCGTGGCACCTGCCACATTGCTCTCTGCCTTTATTTATAGATCTCTTACCATGATCACGGTGGAAAGAACTATGACTGGGCTTTGAGGAGCAGCTGAGGGTTGGACCATGATGGGTCAAACTCAGCACCTAGGATGATTCTGAAGAAGCCTCCTCAACCCTTTGTGAAACCAACCACATCTGCCCCATGGGATCTTGGGACCTTGTGAGATCACTAACTGAGGTGGAAATTCCCATAATTCTGGGTTTGGGCTAGATTTGATATGACTTAAATATAATTATGAAATGGATTTGGGGGCATATGTATGAAGCTGTAAAGCAAGATTTATTACTGCCACTCTTGGCACAGGGCAATTTGAAGTAGCTTATTAATCTGGGCCAGCTTTCCCCCAGAGATCCAAGAGGCAGCTAGGAAACTCTCAGGACACTGCCCTTGCTCAGCTACATGATCAAGGGACAGTCAATGACCAAGAGTCTGAGGGACAAAGCTTGGAACTACCTGGGGACTGGTGGAGGGAAAGAACCAGTGGTGTCCCTGCCTGCTTGGCCACCAAGGAAGTGATAAGGAGAGATGAAGGAACAGCCTCCCACCATGAACCACAGATAGATGCTGACTACCACACTCAACTCAGCTCTCCAGGAGAGAGAGTAGGTTAGCCCACCCAAGGCTAGACCTGGCATCTCATCTCATCTCATGGTTTCACGGCTTTCTTTCCTGTTTTGTCACGGACCTTTAAAAACTCAACCTTCTCCTCGTGACACATCTCCTCTATGCCCTCCATCAGCTCTCTGCAGGCATCGAGGTTCTCGCCACAGCTGACCAGCTGTCCATATAAGGCTTCCAGCTTCTCTTTCTTTTTCTCCCCCAGAGCTTGAATTTTTTCTTCATACTTTTGAGCGAGGGTTTCCAAGATCCCATTGTAATGGCACTCAAAGTTTTGTTCCTGTCTTCCAAAATTCTCCTGCAAGACAGTGGGCCTCAACCATCATTTTAGTGGATGGGATAGGCTGGCCAGAGTCACCGGGGACACGAAACCCTGAACTGTTCATCCCTTCACATTCTGTCTCTCGGCAGCGCGATGCCCTGAATGCTGGGGAGTGGAAACAGAGGGACTCCTTCTTAGGTTCCCCAGGATGATAATTAATTAATGCTCATTAATTAACTAATTAATTAATGCATATGAACATGTGCATGTGGAAGCCAGAGGACAACCTCAGATACCATTCATAGGGTCTCTCGCTGGCATGGAACATGCCAATTAAGGTAGGCTGGCTGGCCAGCAAACCCCGGAGATCCTCCTGTCTCTGCCTCACAGCACTGGGATTGTAAGCATGTGTTGCCACACTCAGCTTTTCTATGTGGATTCTTAGGGGTCACACTTAAGCTCTCAGACTTCACCAGGTGAAGCGCGTGCTTAGTCCCCCACCCCCTCCCCGAATACTCTTACCAGAAGGCGCGCCTGTCTTTCCTGACAGCTGTTGCAATCCTCTTCCTGTTTTAGCTACTTCCTATCACCATGGCAACCACCCATGAGCTCATCAATGGTTAATCAGCTCGTTGCTGGACGATGTGACTTCAAGGCAGAAATGTTTGCCCTGAGAGATGTCTGCCTGCCTGCCGTTCCATCCTGCACTCTCACCCCTCACATATCTGTCCTCACTAACTGTTACATGGATTATATAAACACCAGGAGAATACCAACTTGGTCATGCCAGTGAAGAGAGAGATGAGAGCTGAGAGAGAAGGAGGGGTTGTGGCAAATGGTGCTGCTGAGGAAATGCAGGAGGAAGGATGTAGATACTGGATCTGGAATGTGTGGTATTTATGTATTGTTGTTTTCCTGACATAGCATCTTATTAGGTGACCCTATAGGGCCTGGTACCTGCTATGCAGGCCAGGCTGGCCTGGAATTCACAGATCCTCTTGCCTTAGCTTGTTAAGTGCTGGGCTTACAGGCATGCACCGCCTGACCCATACCTCTCGTATTTAAATTGGGAGCACAGAGGCTGGGAAATGTCAAATAGAGCAGAGGGATTTCCAGCCTCCATTTTTCATACTGGAAGCCCACGAAGAATCAATGGGTTTTAACTGTTGCCACTTTCAACCAATGAGGCTTCTAGGAGTCGTGCCAAGAGTTGTTACTAAGCATAAGACCCACTCAGAATATCATATCATTGAGAGGGTAAAGGAATAGACGAGACCCCAGTGAAGATAACAAGATGTTCCCAGCATCCTCGCTGGAGGTGGAGTGACATAGATCTGAGAACAGGATGGCAGAAGAGAGCATAAGGAGCTTAAACATTCTGAGTTTTGCTGGCACGTATGGCTGCCAACCACATGGGTGCAGTGCCCATAGAGGCCAGAAGGGGGAGTTGGATGCCCAGAACTAGAATTACAGGCCATTGTGAATCACTTAGGAATCAAACCCAGGTCCTCTGGAAGAGCTCTTAACTCTGAGCAGTCTCTCCAGTCTGAGCATGGGAGTTTGTCCTGCTGTCTCACTCTTATCCCCTCTCCTGCCATCTTGTGCTTCGAAATAGAAAGGCTTCCACAGGAATTGTGGGACAGCGTTCTCTCTCTCTCTCTTGCTCTCGCTCTCTCCCTCTTTAAGGCTGAGGGTGGAGGATGTGTGTGTTGTTACAGTGTTTAACTAAAGCTGGCCAGGACAGAGGATTTGCTCTTGCTCTGTGGAGCTCTAGGGGACAGTATGACTGACCAATGGACAACTAAGAACAGCTTTCAGTTCAGTGATTGTGGTCTATGTCTGAAGAATCCACATCCATCCTTGCATGTCAGAACGGGAAGGGAGTGGGCATTAAAGGATGCGAGGTCCCTTTTGAGGCAATGCAGACATAGGGAATAGCTTAGCAACCTTGGACTCCACTTCTCCTGGGCTCTGCACATCCCCTACTCTGAACAGTGCACCTAGCAACCTGTTAGAAACCTACGACCCCTATTTGCACAGGACTGCATGTATACATGCTTGAAACATGGAAACACTTACTCTCCTTAGCCACCCCTGATAACACCCTGTTTCCATTCAGACATATGCTAAAACACAATCCAGGGCAATGGAATAGGGCTGATGTGGCCTAGACTGGATTTGGGTGTACGCATGATATGTCAAACTGTGTCCTTAAAGTGAACTTTTAGAGAGAAGACAGAACATTTCATTTGCCCATCTTAGCTTCACACATAATTGGGTATATATAATGATTAATATCAGATGGGTATATATAATGATTAATATCAGATGGGTATATATAATGATTAATATCAGATGGGTATATATAATGATTAATATCAGATGCATCCTGGAAAGGGACATGGGCAATGAGTAAGGATTCACGTAATCAAGGCCTATCGGTCAAAATAGTGAATTTCTCAAATTATAACCCTAATGTCCAAACACCTGTTTTTTAACCCCATAAAGGAGTCCCAAACAATAAAGGGAACCACAAACAAAGATTAGGACCCTTGAGTACTCTCATTTATGCGTCCTGTTGTCAACATTTTGGCGTTTTGGGTTCTGAACAGGGTCTCTCTGTGTAGCCCTGTGTCCGCCTGCCTCTGCCTCACAGGTGGTGAGAGTAAAGGAGTGTGTCACCATGTCCAGCTCTGTTGGCAGTCTCAACAGTGTATTTCTGATCTCTTCTATCGTTCAGCTTTGAGTCATTTTTTTTTTCTACTTGGCAGTTTGTGTGGGTTTTCATTTCACTTTTGAATAAGAGACCAAGAATCTGGGCACACTTGGCCCAGAAAGCAGCCACCAATTCTGGAATTCTAAGTTCTTGACAGTCTTGTTAGAAAGCCTGCAAAGTGGCTAAGTTAGAAGGGACAGTACAGGTGCTTGTTTTTATGACCCATGTACAGCAAGAAGTGTGCCTGTTTTGGGGGAACGACGACCAGCCAGAGTGGGGGTGCGTGGAAAATTAAAACCTGTTTGACAACTATAACTGCTGTCGGGCGTGTGGGCGGGGCCGCACATCAGAGTTCCAGATGTGAGCCAACCCTGACACTGTGGAAATCAGTACAGAGTCAAAAAACTGAAAATACACTGGTCCCAGTCAGCCTGCCACAGACATTGAACATGTGTGTTTATCACAGCTATTCATAATAGCTCAGTTATAGAATTAACCGAGGTGTCCATCAACATGGATGAGTAAGGAAAATGCCTATATATACAGTGGAATTGTTTGCAGGGAAATGAATGCTGCTAGAGATAGTAAAATTAAATGAATCCAGCTAGTCTCAGAAGACAAGTATACATTCTCTCTCATTTGTTGTTCCTAATCTCACATATATTCATAAAATTATGTATGTACATAGATCATGGAACTGTCTAGGGGATAGAGAGTGCTAAGGGGAGAGGAACAGGGGAGGTAGAAGAGGGCAGTAGGTTTGGAGGAATATGCTCAACACATACTATGTACATATGTGGAGCTGTCTTTACATCGCATAATACCATGCACAGTGAATATACACAATAAACATTTTCAAAGGGGAAACCTTTGATATGATAGGTACCCCACAAACCTACAATTAAAAACTGCAGAGAGTGAGCCGGGGAGTGGTGGTGCACGCCTTTAGTCCCAGTACTCGGGAGGCAGAGGCAGGCGGATTTCTGAGTTCGAGGCCAGCCTGGTCTTCAGAGTGAGTTCCAGGAAAGCCAGGGCTACACAGAGAAACCCTGCATTGAACCCCCCCCCCCCCCCCAAAAAAAAACCAACTCCAGAGAGCAAGGCAGCAACATGCCTGGCTATGCAGCAGGACATCAGAGAGCACCCAAGGGAGTCTCAGAGTGAGCCCAAAAGCAGGAAAAGGAAAGGACAAAACCCACCAAGGACTGGAGCTTGGGGCCGTGGCTCAGCTGCCAGCATGGAAACCTGAATTAGGATATCCAGCACCTATATAAGGTGGATTTCTGAGTTCGAGGCCAGCCTGGTCTACAGAGTGAGTTCCAGGACAGCCAGGGCTACACAGAGAAACCCTGTCTCAGAAAACCAAAAAAAAAAAAAAAAAAAAAAGCCAGGTGCAGCAGTGAGCGTTTGTAGTTCACCACTGAGGGCAGCCAAGACAGGGGGACCTCCAGGTCTTTCTGGCCAGCTAGACTAGCAAAGCCCAAGAGCTCCAATTTCAGTGATTGACCCCAAAAAATCAATCTCCAAAAAATGGGGTACAGAGTGTCTGAGGAAGACACCCAAACTTGACCTCTGGCCTTCACATGCAAGTACATGTGTACTTGCAAACACAGATGCACACAAACACACACATACCCTCTCCGCCCCACACCAACTCCAAGGACAGAAGAAAACTGTTCACTTCACCATCTGGATGGTGCTAGCATGGAGTCACACTGTTAGGACAAAACAAACAACAACAAGAACAAAAATTAAACCCCATGCAATTGGTACTTTGATTGGAAAGATTCTGTTTTACGTATTATGCAATAAACATTTATAAATCTGGGTAATATTGGCACACACCTTTAACCCCAGCATATGGAAGGCAGAGGCAGGTGGATTTTCGAATTTGAGGCCAGTCTGGAATACAGAGCATGTTCTAGGACAGCCAGGGATACACAGAGAAACCCTGTTTCAAAATACCAAACCAACCAACTAACCAACCAAACAACCAACAACAAAAACATATATAATACACTTGCTTTGAAACACCCCATGTAGTAGGCCTGGAGAAACACACACACACACACACACACACACACACACACCAGCCTCTCCCACCTAGAGGACATAGTAAGGGCTGAAGGCAAGTGATAGTCACCTCTCTGGTCACCCAGGGGCAGTGCAGTTCTATGGGCAGCTGAGGGGAGGGGGCAGGCCCTCACATTTCAAGAAATGGCTTCTATAGCTCACTAGAAGCGGCTGCTTGATGTGGCCACAGATGGAAGTTGCATGTGGTGAAATCACTGCACATGGTCTTACCTCCACAGTAATGAACACTTCTTCCAGGTGACTAGCGAAATTTTCCATCTCAATAATCTGCTGTTCCAATTTGCACATATTTTTGTGAATTTCATCCTGCAGAACAGAGCAGAACAAATAAATATTAATGATAAGCTTATTCTGTCTTTTTTTTTAATTGAAAAGTATGTGTACAGATGTTCACCCTTGTGCATACATGTACACCGCGTGTGATCCTGGTGACCACAGAGTCTAGAAGAGGGCATCAGGTCCCTTGGGACTGCTATTACAGATGTGGATGCTGCGAATTGAACCCAAGACCTCTGCAAAGCAGCCAGTGCTCTTAACTGCTGAACCATCTCTCTGGGCTCACATTCCATCCTTGTAGAGGCATGTAGGATTTATTCCCTGCCCACCTCCCTGAGACGCACATAAACTCTCCAGACAAAGATGGAAGGAGATCTGTTACCTTGGCATGTTCCAGAGCTTTGCTGATTGGGGTTACTTCATGGCCCTTGTGTCTATCAAAATCCTTCTCAACAGTTCTTACTGGAGTTTTGCAAGTGACACAGAAGATGTCAGCAGGCTCCTCTTCATCTTCTTCCTCTGGGATGACATAGCATTCATACTCCTCGCTGGCACGGCCATGTGTGTACCTGTAGGCTTCCCGGAGGTCTTGGCACTGGTCAGGAGGGCCTTGCCCTACATAGCCCAGGTCCTCAGCCTCAGCTGCCTCACCACTAAGCCCCCAGTCTCTCTGCTCCCTGCCTGGGTCCCTCCTCCTCATCCCATAAGAATGATACCCCAGAGTCCCCAATCTGTGTTCATCCACAAATTCATCCCCTAATTCATGGTCATCTTCAAGCCCATATAAATGGACAAGTTCGTCCACTTCCTTCTGAAGATTATTACTGTCCCCTGTCACTCTTGGCTCACTGGTCAGTTCGGCTTGGGTTACTTCTCTCCCAATTCGGCTGTTTTCTCCTGGGAAGAGCTGCAGTCTGTCTTCAGAGTCATACAGGTCCATGTGATAAAAGTGGAAGTCTTTGGGGGCTGTCGACCTGCCCAGCCCCTGCTCCTCTCCTGCTTCCTCCTCCATTGACACAGAGCAGCCCTTCTCAGTCAGTCACTGGATATTGTAAGTTCTAGGACAAAGAAAAGGTGAACATCAGTTCCCAACAAGGGAATTGCAGTGGCTGAGCACAGGAGCACATAGGTTCAGATCTTATCCAGGAAGTTAATGGTCACATCATGGCAAACAAATTCACTGAATTGTCCCAGCTGGAGCTGATTCACAATTGCTCAACAAAAACACATGGAGACCCTGGTGACCTAAGGCTGTCTGGGGAGCAGTGTCTGTTGGAGACACTGCTACAGAAAAGTGCATTAGGAGCATCACCCCTAACTAGGGTCACCCCATGACGTCTTCTCCATTCACAGCCTTCACAAACCATGCAAGATAATAATATTGATTATTTTAGGTTATCAAGCTGTGGAATAGATTGTTATGAAATAATAGTATGAATGATGACAGCCTAAAAATAACCCTCCTTCCCTCCTGCTACCCTCTCCCCCTCTGTTGTTCATAGTCAGGTTCCTTCAAAGGACGGCATTGAGAATGCTGATTTCCACACTGTGGCACTCATACGCGGGCTTTCCATGGGGAATTCAGGCACTGATATTACGAAGAATTATCAGCTTTTAGATACTAGGGTTTGCATTTAGCCTTTCTCGGAGCTGCTTTGCCTGGGAACAAGGCAGCCTCTGAGGTTCTCTTTTCTCAATAGCCCCTCTCTTATCATAACAGCAAAGCTGATACTTGCTGTTCGTTCTGGATATTACACTGCACAGTAAGATTTCACTGCTTGGGAATTTAATAAAGCCTCCAGGGGACTAGATGAAAGGACAGACTGACAGACTGGCAGGACAGACTGAAAGACCAGCATCAATGCTAAGAGTGAGTGGCATCAAGGAATGGAGAAGAAAAAGGACAGACTGAAAGATCGGCATCAATGCTAAGAGTGAGTGGCATCAAGGAATGGAGAAGAGAAACGTTTTTTAAGTAAGTGCTTTCCAGCTCTTTGCTTCCGAGGATCTAATCAAATTGTCAGCTGATATATTATTTAAAATAAATGTTCACGATAGGTCATTATATAATTTTGGCGTACATTTCAGAAGGAGTGAAAGAACAGAACGACATTGTTATGAACTGCCTCCATTCATATCTACCTACACAGGCGAGCACGGTCACTGTTTGCCTGGACAAACTGCAAAGCTAAATACAAACTCCCATTCCTGCTGCATTCTAGATGGTGTAATTTTCAAACCTGGGTTGAGCCTTTTTTAAAAAAAAAGTTAACAAAGTCCTGTCCACTTCATCAAAAGATGCATTTGGGGGCTGGAGAGATGGCCCGGTCGGTAAAGCGCCTGTCACACAAGCCCAGGGACTGGAGTTCAGATCATGTAAAAGCCAGATGCAGCTGCATGTGTCTGTAACCCAAACACTGGGAGGAGAGGAAGGGACAGAGACAGGCGGACCCCTGGAGTTTGTTGATCGGCTCTGGGTTCAGCACCTGACATCAACATCTAACCTCACAGGCACATGCACACATATACACTTAGTCATATAAACACACACACACACACACATATATGCACACACATACACTTACTCATATAAACACATACACATATACACACATACATGCATACACAATACACACACACACACATACACACATACACTCATAACCCTACACATGCATTTCCATTTTACTTTTAAATCATTTACCAAAAATTGTAATGACTACATGCTGTTCTGTTTACATTCAACTAAAAATTATGTTGGTATCTTGATTCAGTAGAAAAGAGAGCTTACTATTTAGAGACTTATGATTGTAAGAAAAATTTTAAAATAGCTGCCTGTCTCTGTCCCTTCCCCACCTCCAAGCCCTACATGCTTATTTTTTGTAGAGAAATACATAGAGGACCAACAAATGACATTTCTCACATAGACTATGCCTTTAACTAACACAGTTTTGAAGGACCCACCGTGCCTGCGGGTTGCCGTGCACACGGCCTACGTGTAAGTCCATTTTTCCCTTCAATGGTTGCCAAGGCCACAATTGCCTCCTAGCTGTGGAGATTCACCTATGGTCCGGCTCATCACGAACCAACCTGGATCAGTTCATCCCTTACTATAGTGGATGATTCTCAATAGAACATTTCAGTCGTCTCCAAGAGCCTAAAGTTCTGTTTTCTTAACCCTGAATGTCTGAATACCCAGCTGGAACTTTGGGCCTTCCATTATATGAAAATAAGATCTTACTGCTAATACCTGCTGTAAGCTCTGATTCAGCATCATGGGGGGGCGCCGGGGAGAATGAAGAAGGAGTCAGTAGTCTGGGAATGAAACTTGAGAGGATGAGCATGCAGCTAGCTTCCCCAGGGGCCATACCTCAGGCAGCAGCAGCACCAGTAGCAGCAGGAGCAGCAGGAGGAGCAGCAGCAGGAGCAGCAGCAGGAGCAGCAGGAGAAGCAGGAGCAGCAGCAGGAGCAGCAGGAGAAGCAGGAGCAGCAGCAGCAGAAGCAGCAGCAGCAGCAGGAGCAGCAGAAGCAGCAGCAGCAGCAGGAGCAGCAGGAGCAGCAGCAGGAGCAGGAGCAGCAGCAGCAGCAGCAACAGGAGCAGCAGAAGCAGCAGCAGCAGCAGCAGGAGCAGCAGCAGCAGCAGCAGGAGCAGCAGCAGCAGCAGCAGGAGCAGCAGCAGCAGCAGCAGGAGCAGCAGCAGCAGCAGCAGCAGGAGCAGCAGCAGCAGCAGCAGGAG
>JADRCH010000016.1:18848723-18922000 GCA_019843965.1 Rhynchomys soricoides
AGCAGCAGCAGCAGCAGGAGCAGCAGCAGCAGCAGCAGCAGAAGCAGCAGGCCTGGCTTTTAGCATTATCCTATCTTTATCCCCACCTGGGCCCCTGGCTGCCCTCTCAGCTTCCAGCAGGAGGCAAGCCCGAGGTCATGCAGAGGGTCAGAAGTTCTGGCATTCCTGGCTTTGGGCAACATGGAAAGACCAGGAAGTCTGCACTCTCAGTTACCATCTGGGGGAAACCTGGGGTTTCTTGCCAGCCCTGCTGATCTCTCTGTGTGTCTGGGTTATAGCTTTCCACTCATTTGTCTGAGCATTGATTGTTCCTGGGGATGGCAAAGTGCGGACTCCAGAGAACAGGACACCACCAGGTGCAAGATACAGGCATGAGACATGGGTCCTGCTCTTGTGGATACCACAGTCAAATAAGGGATTATCACCCTGTCTGAGACTGGGACATGACTTCTCAGCCATGTTACCTTCTCTCTTTCCTCTTTTTCTCCTTACACCCAGCCTCTGGTCCCATAGACTAAAATCACAGTTTCTCCCTGAGGCTCCAATATCACACCTGCTCTGCAGGCAAAAATATTCCTTGAAGCTGTCTGTTGTCCAGTCTAATGGCTGTGGGCTCCATGGCTCTGCTGGGCACAGACACTCAGAAGCATAGGCCGCCATCTTGAATTCTGAAGGCTTCCACACTGGCCAGGTTCAGCTCTTTTGGGTCCCTGGTGCAATCCACATTCCCTAGCTTTTCACTCTCAAAGTGATGACATACACTCCCCTTTGCTAGTGGATGTCTGTGCTCCTTCCACCGATTCCCTCAGTGTCTCCTAGCTAAATCTCACTCAGGTTCTTCCTGCTAACAATTTGCCACTTCCTTCTCTGCTGCTCCTTAGCCACTCATCTCTCCTATCCAGCCAGTACCTGCTGCATCCTTCATGAAGTCCAGCCATTCTACCCCTTCATTAATAGTGTGACATTTGCCCTCTCCAGCCCCCAAACCAGAGATGAACTCATTAGTATCACCCAGTGTTGTGAGTGGCAAGTTAATATGAACACTGGCTCTGGACACAGAGAGCAGCTGGTGATGGAGAAGGTACCAAGGCCAAGCACCCTCACACTCAGCTGGAGACACTGAGTCAACACACCATTCCCCACACAAAACCAACTCAGTGGCCTAGAGAGAGATGTAGTGTTCTAGGGTTGAAGAGCTCCCTAATTCAATTTCTAGATTTTATTATGTCAAAACTGAGTGTTTGTGCTGATAGCTAGTCACCAGTCCAATGAGAGCTGAGATCTAACCTCAGGCTTCCTATGCATGGAGGATAGGCACTCCAAAAATAAAGCTTGCACCACCTCTATCTCTTTCTCTTTCTTTCTCTCTCTCTCTCTCTCTCGCTCTCTCGCTCTCTCTCCCTGTGTGTGTGTGTGTGTGTGTGTGTGTGTGTGTGTGAGAGAGAGAGAGAGAGAGAGAGAGAGAAAGAAGCTGGAGTTCAAAGTACCAAATTGAGCCATGGGGAAGATACCAGCAAGAAGACTGACAATCCTGACAATCCTTTAAGGCATGCTGATAGGAGCACAGCCTTCCCACCCGCCCCTGCTCTCGAGCTCTCGAGTGTGCCAGTGTCTGGTCTGCGTGCTCAGCAGCAGCAAAGCCTAGTCCTGTACACAGCTCCCCTCAGCTCCCACCCTTTATTCCTCCTGTTTCTTGACGGGATCAGAACGGGGGTGGGGAACACAGATGACAAACTGTCATTTTGTAAAGTACTAACTGAAGGCTTAGTGGAGTAGAGTAATGAGCCGCAGTTGATACAGCAAATGTTAGGAGACGCCCCTCTCTGCCCCAACAGTGCAGACCTGGGCTGGAGGCCGGCTCAGCTGTTATTCCTGCATCCTGCTCTTGCTGAGGATCCCGTTTGATTCCTAGCACACACACTGGGCTGCCCACAACTGCCTGGGCTAGCCCAGGCTCTGACACCTTTGGCCTCCATGCAGTCCTCTACTCATACACGTGAATCTTCATGCACACACAACCATATACACAGAATTGAAAATAAATTTTAAAACAAGAAGATATTTGCCTGAGCCCTGTGTGTAAGATGTGTCTTTATGATTTAATTGGAAATATCTTTTTTTTCCTTCTAGGGACCCTTGGCACATCTGAGAATCTACTGAAAATAATTTCCTAGAGGTGAGACCACGGTGGCAGAGACATCATTTTACGTATAATTATAAATGATCATCCATGTAACTCCTAGCAATACCTGAAGTACAGCTAAAGAAAATTTCCCTTTCAATGTTAGTTGTATAGTATGGTAGAACTGGTTCTGACCAGTTTCCCAGGCATAGTGCAGACCCCAAGTCTTTAAGAGTAGGCTGCCTGTAAGCACACATGGAAAACAGTAAGAAAACATCGATTTCAGTGCTTGAATCAAAGTGTAGAAATCAAGAGTTTTCAGAATGCATTGGCTGATTAAAATTTAAAAGTATTTACTCATCAACACAATACCATAGCCAGTTAATAGCTGTGGGTAGAGCTCTCCAAACCATTCTAGCAAATGGGCCCTGTGCTAAGAACACCCGAAAGACACAGGTCAAGAACGGCCAGCCTCTGCCAACTTTAGGGGACTTTTCATGCCTGGTACCATCTTCAGGCAATATGAATTCTTACAAGTTCAAGCAGGTATAGAAAACATTGACCCAATCAAGTGTAATTTACACTTGTAGTGCCCTATGACATCCCCTCCCAGCCAAAGGAAAGATGGCCCATTAACACAGTGGCTATGTTATTACGTGAGATAATACAGTTTACATTAGCATAATATAATCATCCCCAAACTTGCCTGTTCATTTAAAGGCCCATAAATGTGTCTTTTAACTCCAAGGTCCTAGGTTTCTGCTGGAAAATTGGATTTCTGTCTGGCCAGCTCCTCTTCCCGGTGACCTCTGTGTGCTCAGCAAGCTGGCCCTGCCTAGTCCCCCCTGGGAAGTAGGGTGCCAAAGCTGGATGGTAATACGAGCTAGTGTCCACCACAAATAGCAACAGGCCTGCCATGAGTGACAGTCCAAATATAGGCCTGTCACAGCGGCCTTGATGCTTCTTACCACTCAAGTGTCACCAGAGGAGGTCACATGCTGTGCTCTGAAGTACTTCATTTACTTACTGTGGGGGCTGAGACCCAAGACTCAGATGGCTGGCCACACATAAAGGGCCAGAGCTGTCATGGCCAGGCCAGAATAGAGATGCTGACAGTCCTGGGCCATGTGCCTCCCACCTCAGTTTTCTCAAAGTATTTTGAGCAAACAGCTCTGGAGGCAATGCAAAAACAACATGTTTATTCTCTCATCATCCTTGGCAGTATGGGAACGGTTTCCCTCTCTCTGAAGATCCAGCAGAGCCTGTGACTTCTGTTCCTTCTTAGGCGACACAGTTTTAGGCCTCTCAAAGTCAGTCGTTGAACACCCAGTTCTATAGATTTATTTTAAAGCTCATCGAGCATCAATGTTTCTCCCTTCTGTAGCGTGGTCCTCTTTAGCAGGATGCCTGTCTCAGGAAGAGGAGCAAGGTAGAACTTCCCTCCCCACACCCCCTGAGAGCAGCCAGCTGGCTATAACGGCTGTGGAGAAGGTGATTGGCTGGCTGCTTGAACAGCTGTCACAACAGGTGCTGACACCGGGCTGTGGGGCCTGTATCATTCTCAGATCTGAGTCTCTCATGTCTAGAGAAAACCATTATGCATGCCCTCTCCTGAAGTTCCCACAGCTGGGTGGACAGACCTTCCCCATCGAAGTCTGTTTTATTCCTCTGCAAAGTTGTCTACTGTTCCACCAGCAATTGTGACCTTGTAAATGAATTCTTTTCCTTTGTGAAGGGAGCTTTTTTTTTTTTGGAAGGGGAACTAGGACACTCCTTGATTCGCTCTCTTCTGTAGGCCTCATCTCTGCTCCTGGCAAACTCTAAGACGCAAGTGGCACCAGTGAGTCTTCCTACCTCCACAAAACCAATCCATCCTTCCATCCTCTCATCTTGAGCTTCCACTCTGACAGCTCTCTTAAGGGTCCTTGTGAAGACCCATCCTGGGCATAGGGCAGTGGGGGCATGGGATAGAGGGGCCATGGGCTGGAAGGGGGCCTGGGGTGGAGGGACCATGAGGTAGAAGGGCCATAGTGTGCAGGAGACATGGCCTACTCTCTCCAACCTGACAACTTCCTCTGGAGAAACTGCCCTACTAGCCTCTATCCCAGATGGGAACCTCTGTTTTTATTTTTTATTTTGTTAAATACTCAGGTCTTAAAATTGCCCCCATCACTTGAGAGACCCAAGAAGTGTGACTCAGGCTCTAAACAATTTCGGTTGAATAATACTAGGCGATGAGAAAGGACGGGATGCAGACAAAAGGATTCTTGTGACGTGAAAGATGATGTAAAGCTGCATCAAGGTCCAAATCTGTCATATGCATAAGCATGCACTTGGTAGCCAAAGGGCAAAATGCTGAGCAAAGCGGCACGAGTTCAGAATGGCCACTGCGATATTATAAAAGTTTGCTGAGCTGTGTATAGAGTTTAGGACTCGGGAAAAAAAATGATTTCTTTTGAAACTCTGTGTGTAGTTATGAAAGTCTATATGTGGTTATTTGATCTGGGGGTTTTGTTTTTATTGTTTGGGATGTTTTAAAATACCATCACTTTAGTATATCCAAAGATATTAGAAAGAAAATGAAAAAAAAATTATCTGGACTCACTGGCTCATGCCACTTATAATCTGGGCACTTGGGAGACAGAGGCAGGAGGACCACTGGAGTTCAAGGCCAGGCAGGGCTACACAGAAGGACTCCATATCAAATTGGGGAAAAAAAGGTTAAAAAGCACATACAGAAGGATGTACAAGATGTCCACCACTTTGTACTGCTGTGGTTTTGGTTTTTGGTGTGGGGCAGAGATGGAGGGAGTGGGGAGGGTTGGGGAGGGGTTGACCTAAGGCCTGAAGTCTATAGAGCATGTTATACTACCGAGCTACCTTCAGCCCCATATAGTATTGTTTAGATGGGCAGAAACTAAAAATTAATCTATTTGTATCAATATGCAACTCATTGGATAATTGTGGTATGGTCAACTCAATATTTGCAAATATTAAAAACAATGATGTAGATGCCTATTGTTTTGGTAGACTGAAACCAGGGGTCCATGCTAAGCATGTCTTTATCACCAAGTCCGTCTCATGACTACATTTCTTTAATGCGGATATGCTCATTATATATTTATAAATGGAAAATATAAAGTATCATTCTATCTTACATGTATAAGTCTTCCTACACAACACATATGCGTACACACACACACGTACACACACACACACACACACACACACACTATAACATCAAGGTTCTTTAGATGGAATAAACTAACAGTATACTTACATAATGGAGAGATTTATTTTGAGGAACTGGCTCCTAAGATTATGGAGGCTTCTGTGGTTAACAAACTGAAGGCCCTGGACGACTGAGGGTGAAGGCCAACAGATCAAATACAAGGAGGACAAAGACTGCAGTTTTAATCTGAAGGAAGGACAAAACTTGGCATCTCAGCATAAAGGCTCAAATACAGCCTGAATGGACAAAGACCCTCCCCCAGGAATAAACTGTATTTTAAAAGGAGCTATGCATATGTAGGCAGTCTTGACAGAGGTGTGGTTTAGTTTGGCCCTTATCTCAAGGTTCTTCCCAACAGGTTGGTCTTCTCCAGGAAGGTTGACTTGCTCTCAAGGGCACAGATTTTTATCATAGATAATCATCTCTTCTTTGGGTATGTGTGACCAATTCTTCAAGGCTCACTATGGCTTATATCATAAAGGTTCTTATGGATCTGTCTGTTGCTGTCAGAATCGTAGATGACTGTGTGTTTAGGACAGGCATCTTTAGGGGTCTTGTAGGTCAATGTGGGGATTTTTTTTTTTTTTTAAGTAAAACACTTTCTATAGGCTTGTTATAATATCCCAGCGGCATGTTTTCAGTAGTGAGGCGATCCTGCTTAGCCTTAGTGTATATGTATTGTAGATGAGCTGCCTCTCTAGGTCTCAATTTCTTGCTGTCAGGATGAAGCTGGGATAGTTTGTATTAAGTATGTTCAGTTGCCAGCCAGGATGCTTGGAAATCAGAAATATTTAGGCATCCCCCCTCTCCCATCCCCTCAATATACCAAATAGCACAGCAGACACTCAGTAAGTTTACTCTATTGGCAAAAATAAATGTGTCTGTGACCCAGCTCTTGACACCCCTCAATAAGTAAATATTGAGTTCAAATAAAAGTTTGATCTTACCAGTTTCATGAGTCACATACTTAACAGGATCCTGTTGAGGGGAATTCGCATTTTAATGTTGAGAACTAAGATAGGGGCTGGAGAGATGGCTCAGCAGCTAATAATTACTACTTTTAGATTGTATATTAGGCTGTTGACAGCCCCATAACATATCCAGTTCTAGGGGATATGACGTCCCCTTCTGGCACCTGTACTAAGGTTCAAAATCGTCCTGCCTATTTATATATGGGCTTAAAAATCAAATCTTTGCCGGGCGTGGCGGTTGTATGCCTTTAATGCTAGCACTCGGGAGACAGAAGCAAGGTAGTCTCTTAAGAGTTCAAGGCTAGACTGGTCCACTTAGAGAGTTCAAGGTTCGCCGGTGTTGTAAAAGGGAGACCTTTGTCCCGCCTCCCCGAAAAGACTTTTCATTGGTTCTCACTTAACCAACCCCGGAGGGCCGCCTGCATACAGCCTATCAGAATGAGGGGGCGGGAGCCTCTTTTGACTGACAGTAGCGTCTCTCGGAAAATGTCGCGGCCTGGCGTAGTCTAACCGTGTGACACTGCCATGGACAGCGAGCAGCCGGACAGCTTGGAGGGCTGGGTGCCGCTGCGCGAGGACCTCTTTCCGGAGCCCGAGCGCCATCAGCTGCGTTTCCTGGTGGCCTGGAACGCTGCGGAGGGCCAGTTCGCCGTCACCTGTCACGACCGCACGGAGCAGCGGCGGCGGCGCGGGCAGGAGGAGGCTGGTGACCCGGCGTACAGCTGGGCCGGGGTGCTGTCGGCCGCCGGGTTCCGCGGCGCGCACCGGCAGCTGGCGGCGCTGTGGCCGGCCCTGGAGCCCTGCTTCCCGCCGCTGCCGCCCGAGCTGGATGCGGCTAGCGGCGCGGGCTGGGGCCTGGGGCGCGGGCTGTGGGCGCTCTTGTGGCCTGTCCCGGCGGACCCCGGCGACGCGGCGCTGCAGGAGCTGTGCCGACAGCTAGAGCGCTACCTGGGCCTGGCGGCCGACGGCTGCGGCGGCGCCACTGTACGCGACGTGCTCTTCCCGCCCCCGGGTGACCCGGGTGACTGCGATGGCCTGAGCGAGTTCCGTGAGAGGACGCTGCGTGCGCGCCTGGGCCGAACGGGCACCCGGCTGCACCAGGTACGCGGCGCCGGGCGGGGCAGAGGGCGGGTCCCTGGGACACTTGTGGCGCGCACAAGGCGTCGCTGGTGCACCAGCGCCTCACCTGGGAGAGAGTGGGAGACCTTGAAGTTGAAACACAGTAGTGGTGTGTGTGTGTGTTGCTAGGATTATCATCAGAGTGAGTCTCTGGGCCGCCCGACTCTTTTGTGTTTGTTATTTAAAACAAAACAAAACAGGGTCTGAATCTGTAGTCCAGGCTGGCTTTGAACTCAGGTCAGTCCTCTGCCTCAGCCTCTCCAGTCCTGGGGTTAGGTAAAAGTTTACTTGAAGTTGTGAGCCAGGCTCCGCCCTTCACCTTTTCCCTGTTCTGAGCAGAGCAGGATGTTGTAATGGGAAAGGCCAGAAATATCGAAAGTAAAACTGAAAACAAGGCATACCCGTAGAAAATAAAAACATAAGCTAAGTGGAAGCAGTTTAGGCTTCTCTGGAGAAGACGAGGGATGGCTCAGAAGATGAATGACATTTAAAAGATAGTTTTATTATTTTCTTCAAGCAAACGGAAAGCCCTTGGAAAGTGAGGCTTTATTCATCAGATTTTAGTGGCAACAACAGGAAGGAGATAGTTTGAGACCCACAAATTCATTATTTGTGTGGTAAGCTTAACAGACCCTCAAGAGAGGGGACTTTTCATTTCACTGAAAGATTTAGGGGGCATGTATGTTTTACCCAGCAACAATTTCCCGAAGAGAGGCAAGTTTCAGAGGTTCATTCCATGTTCTGCACACTCCTTGGACGTTTCCTGTTTTTCATTATTGAGCCACTGTTCTGATTTGTTTTCTGTTGTTTTGATAAACACCCCAACCAAAATCGACTCCGGGCAGAAAGGGCTTATTTGGCTTACAGGTTCCATTCGATCATCAAGGGAAGCCAGGGTAGGTTCTGGAGCTCATATAGTGGACAAAGGCTGGTGATTGGCTTGTGTAGCTACCTTTCTCAGCCCGGGACCACCATCCCCCAGGTATCCAACCACTCACATTTGCTAGACCCTCTTTCATCAATTTAGCAAGCAAAAAAAAGGCTGATCTGATGCTCTCGCTTCCCCTTCCCAGGTGTCAAGTAAACAACTGAAGCTAACTATGAGTCATCATTTAGCAGTGGTTTTGCTGTGTTTCTTTTGAGGAAGGGGAGGTGTAAGAAGAAATCAGCCATATAACAAAATCTTGATTGTTGTATATTATCTTAAGCTAAATCTAGAACAAGTCTTTTAAAACTAAAATGGCTTTATAGAAGGATTCTGTTTGTGGGATCTTTGTTTTGAGACAAAGTCTCATAGAGCCCAGGCTGTCCTGGAACTCACCATGTAGCTCAGGATGCCCACATACTATGGTGACTCTCCTGCTTCCGCCTCTGAAGTACTGGGATTATAGGCTTTTGTCAGCAGACCTTGCTCAGCTCTGTAAACTCACACACCTACTTCTCATGGTGTTAATTTCACTTTACAACAGGAAACTACGGGAGATTTTTCAGGCTGGCCAGTGTTTGGTCCTTAGCCTGATCATTTATATCGGACTTGGCTATTTAACTAGTACTAGAGGTTGGACCTGAGTCTCGTGCGTGTGAGGCAAAGCTTCTAGCAGTGAGTCACCTCCCTCGCCTCTTTATGTTTTCTGGCAGCGTCTAAGTTGCCCAGGCTGTCCTTGAACTCTAGCCCAGGCAGGCTTAGTCCCACCCTCACTGCTTCTTTCCTCCTGCAGTCCAGCCTCACAGGTCTTGTTCTGTTTTCCTGTCGTGCCCACCCTGCTTTTCAGCTTTCTGTTCCAGGATTGGACCAGTTTCACCTTCCCGAAGTAGTTGTAGTGAAGGCCAGAGCCAGTTCCTGCCTTATCTTCCCAGAGTTACAGGTCCCTTCCACCAGACCCAGCTCACAGTTGGTCCCTGACACTTCATTTCTTATATCTTACCCCTCCCCCCAGTTCTGTACATCTGCATACTGGAAAGTACATCTGCATACTGGAAAGTTACATTCTCAAGTTCAGGTTCATTCCCTACTATTACATTCTAGTCTAGCTCATGCTGTTGAGCTGTCCATGTGTGGAGTTCACCTGCCCATCTGGGACTTACAGATAGAGGGGTAGAAGTACTAAGTATATCATGTCTACAGAAGGGTAGTTTTTATGTTTGTTTCCTTTGAGGAGGACCTTGGCCTTGTAGCTCAGGCTGACCTGGAACTATTCAGCCCAAGCTAGTCTCAGACTCGCAGTAAAGCTCTTGCGTTAGCCTCCCGAGTGTTGGGATTAAAGGCTTGAGCCATCATGATCATTATGATATTATTATAATTATTATCTTACGTTATTAAATAGTCATAAAAACAGTGCTGAGTGACTGAAAATAGTACTCCACAGACCAGCCATCTTATTTAACCGCTTTTGTGTTATTGGACCTTTGGTTGGAGAACATTTTCATGTTCATGTAGTTTAAAATTGCTGTTTTAAAATTGATATTTTAAATTTAATATTGGGTTTTGTCTTAGGGTTTCTATTCCTGCACAAACATCATGACCAAGATGCAAGTTGGGGAGAAAAGGGTTTATCTGGCTTACACTTCTAATTGCTGTTCATCATGAAAGGAAGTCAGGACTGGAACTCAAGCAGGTCAAGGAGCAGGAGCTGATGCAGAGGACCTGGAGGGATGTTACTTACTGGCTTGCTTGCTTCTCCTGGCTTGCTCAGCTGACTTTCTTATAGAGCCTAAGACTACCAGCCCACAGATGGTACCACCCACAAGGGGCCCTCCCCCCTTGATCACTAATTGAGAAAATGCCTTACAGCTGGATCTCATGGAGGCATTTTCTCAACTGAAACTCCTTTCTCTATGATAACTCCAGCTTGTGTCAAATTGACACACAAAACTAGTCAGTACAGGTTTCTTTTATTTATTTTTGGTGTGATTTTATAAATGTCTTAAAAAGATTCAAGCTCTATTTACATTTTACCCTCTAGGTTCTTCAAGATCATGGAAAAGCCAACACCATGGTAGCATTAATGAAAGTTTATCAAGAGGAAGATGAAGTCTATCAAGAATTAGTTACCACGGCAACCATGTTTTTCCAGTATTTACTGCAGCCATTTAGAGACATGAGAGAAGTTGCGACCTCATGTAAGCTTGGTATTTTGGTATGTTTCCTGATATTTTTATCTTACTTCCTTCTCTGTATTATTATTTTAGTCACATATAAGGTTCAGTCTGTTTTCACTTTGAGTTCATATATATATGTAATTTTTATTTATTTACTTACTAGTCTGTTTAGAGACAGGGTCTCATGTAACCTTGGCTGGCCTCAAATTTACAATGTAGCTGCGGCTAGCTTTGAATTTTCCATCCTTCTGCCTCCACCTCCCAAGTGTTGGGATTGCAGGTAGTGTTTGTCCGTGGTAAAGCATCTGCCCAGTATGTTCAAGGCCCTGCACTTTGTCTTAGTACTGATAAAACCACAAACAACAACAAAAGCCAGGCCTGGTGGCACAGGTCTGTAAGTATAGCCATGCAGGAGGTAGGCCCAAGGCCTGCTTGGGCAGCAGAGAGTCAAGACCTAGTTTCAAAATGAAAAGTGAGGGAGGGTGTGGCTCGGGTAGACGGCTTGCTGAGCATGTGCAAACATTCTCCTCAAAGGAGAGAATGTAGACTGAAAGTGAAGCTATTCCTTTGCTCATTTCTTCAGCCTCTTAGAACACTGCAGGTTTGGAAGCATTAGTGCTGATCTGATGACGGACTGTGTTTGATGTGATGTGTATTTCCTTTAGCTTATTTCCCATCTGTAAGAACACATCTGGATTTCTTAGAAATGGGAGGCAAATTTAAATAGCAGGGCCTTGGATTGTAATTCAGTAATTTAAACTTTAGTAATTGCTGTTCTTTTGATTCCATTAGGGCAGTGGTTCTCAACCTTGATGGTGCTATGACCTTTAATACAGTTCCTCATGTGGTGATCCCAACCATAAAATTCTTTTCATTGCTACAAAATTATAAAACTGTAATTTGGCTACTGTTATGAGTCATAATATAAATATCTATGTTTTCTGATGGTCTTAGGTAACCCCTGTGAAAGAGTTGCTTGATCCCCAGAGGGGTCACAACCTACAGGTTGAGAACCACTTCATTAGGGTGACCCTATTTAGAAAAGGCATCATCAATATTGCTCGTGTGCATACAGCTAGAATCAGGAGACAGCAGGGAGATGCTTTGCTCCTCCCAGCACTGGCTGGCTGTCCACGGGCACTTTCGTGACCACAGCAGGATGCTGTGCTATATGTGCTTCTCTAGCCCTGGGGAGGGGTCGTTCTTATCACTGTTGCCAAAGACTGTTGTTTAGAGTCCTTACGTGTGTGCAGTGTGTGTGTGTGTGTTACCCATAAACTACACATCAGAAGTATACTTTTCAGTGGTTTTTAATGCATTTAGGTTGTGTAACAGTTACCAACTCTCTAATATTAGAACACTTTTTGCTTAACATTTAGTGTTGTGTGTGTGTGCGTGCATGCATAGCACACATGTAGAGGTTAGAGGACCTCTCCTTCCACCATGTGGATTCTGGGGATTGAACTTAGGTAATCAGGTGTGGCAGCAAGTGTTTTGACCGACTTAAGCATTTCACCAGCCTACAATATTAGAATAATTTTAACTCTCAAAAGAAACCGTATACCTGCTACCAGTCATTTCTCATTTTCTCCAACCTTATGTAATCCCTAATGCACTTTGTCTGCTGTGGAAATTTTATTATGTTTAGCTTTTTGTCTTTGTATATAATGTGTGTATGTGCCTGTTTGTGTGTGACTGTAGGCTCGCTGACCTGGGAGCTGCCGGGATCCTCCTGTCTCCATTGCCCGTTTTGGCATAATTGACTTGGCAGTTTGACATAATTTGGCATGGATTATGGTTGTGTTACACTACATCTGGATTTAGATGGATTCTGGACTCTAGGTGGGCTCTAGAATCAGGCAAGCCAACGACTTTCCCCTCTGAGCCATCCCCCCAGCCCACAGACACTGCACGTAAGGAGAACTATACAGTGTGTGTAGTGACTGCTTCCTCACTTAGCAGTCAGGCTTCCTTTCTCTTTCCTGGCAGACGACCCTCATCGTGAGGGTACACTGCCTCTGTTTACCCATTCACCCTTGGTGGACACTTGGCTTGTTTGCACCTTTTAGATATTATGAATAATGCTGCTCTCAACATATGTGTATGCATACCTGTGGCTACCTTTCTTTTTCTTTTTTGAGTTAGGATCTCAGCTTGTTCACTATGTAGCACAGGATGACCTTGAACTCGGCAATCTTTCTGACTTAGCTTCTTGAGTTTGGGATTACAGCCACAGGACTTACTTTCATTTCTCTTGTGTATATACTAGGAAATGGACCTGCTGGGTCACATGACAATATTTAGCTTTTGGTTTTTTAAAAAGCTTAACCTTAAGCCGGGCTGTGGTTTAAGGTTACACCTGATTAAAGGCGGGCACACGCCTTTAATCCCAGCACTTGGGAGGCAGAAGCAGGTGGATTTCTGAGTTCGAAGCCAGCCTGGTCTACAGAGTGAGTTCCAGGACAGCCAGGGCTACACAGAGAAACCCTGTCTTCAAAAACAAACAAAAAAAAAGCTTAACCTTTTGAAGGCCACCAGACTGTTGCCCAAATCAAGTGCACTGTTTTAGTATACCCAAGTGTGGGCTCACATTTGTATCAACACCAACTCTTGGTGTGTTTTGTTGTTTTTGAGATCAGATATTGCCATACAGCCCGAAGTAGCCTTGATTCACGGCAATTCTCCTGCCTCTCAGCTGAGATTACCAAACGGTGAGATTACTGTGTGTTACCATGCTTGCCTTCAACACTTGCTGTATCTGTCTTTTTATTCTAGGGTAGGAAGTGGTTTCTTGTAGCTTTGACTTGTAGTTGTGTAACGTGAACCCAGCTGTGTCCCGTTCCTTTCTCTGTGGAAGGAAACTGGATGCTGGATGCACAGGATTCCTGAATTCAGACTGTTGGGGTAGTGCATTGCAGACTGGGCAGGCAATTTATAAACAAGACTTCCCTATGGTTCTGGTAGCTCCGAAGTTGAAGATCAAGGTGCTGGCAGACCTGGTGTCTGGTGGGAATTTGTTTGCTAGTGTTTAGCTGGCTGTCCTGATGTGTCCTTACATGGTAAAGAGCAGAGAGACCTTATGCCTCTTCTTACTTATTAGGGTATCAATCCTCATGGCTTAATACCATCACATGGGGGATTTAGTCTTCCATGTATGAATTTCAGGACCCACAAACATTCAGTCTATAGGTATGAGTGGCACCGCCCTGAATACATAAATGTGAATATCTTTTAGGTGGCCATATTACATGCATTTAAGTATTCAAATATTAAGTATTTAAGGTTCCTAAAGAAACTACAGTAAAAGCAACACTTGAGTGCTGAACGACAGATATCTTCATCTGCACAGCTGTGTAGTATTACCTAACAGCACCCTGGAGCAGTTGTACAATGCAAAGTCTGTCGGTGGTTTCCCTCTGTACCCAGAGAACACCTCTCCAGTGGTGCCCAGCGCCAAGCCCATTGATGTTCAGTCAGGAACTGACTAAGCAGTAGTGAAAAGAGTGGTTACAGCACTCCACACAGCCACTTCAGAATTTCCTAATGACGTTACATCATTCTTTTGTAGAAGTCCCTGGATGAGGATGAGCTGGGTCCTAAACGGGTGGCTGCCCTACAGAAGGAGGCCAGTGAATGGACCGGACGGGCTGAAGAAGCAGTGGCCTCTATCCAAGACATCACTGTGAATTATTTTAAGGAAACAGTAACAGCATTGACAGGTGAAACTAAGAACCACTGTTTTAAGATAAATGTCATTTGTATTTTACTAACAAATATTTGCATGCATCTTCAGTACTAGCTTGCATATTTGGTGTGGGCACTGGAATTCAGTGGAAGGATAAGCATGATGAGTTTCCAGCCTGGTGAGCAGAGAGAAGTCTGTGATACGTTTGTTCAGCCCATCGTAAGTGATAGGGGCAAGGTACAACACTGACTAAGAAAAGCAAGGCTCTGAGAGGTACACTTGCCCAGAACGGGACAGAACATGTTGTGCAGAGGCATTTACAAGGCTCTGTGGCAAATAGAATTTAAACAAGCCCAGGGGCTGGGTTCTGGAGAGTGCGGAGAGCTTTTTATGAGAAGGAAGCTGGCCAGCCAGGCAGGGTCACACTAAGTGAGGCTTTTGCACTGTCCATATGCCCCAAATAGGAAATCTCATGTCTGTCAATCTGCATGTTAAGGTATCATATGTATATATGATATATAATAATATAAATACACACATACACATAAAGTGTGACCCTCGATATCTTTTAAAACAAATGGTAGAAGTCCCACTTGTCCTAGGTTGTCCTAGGTGATGCTGTGATAAACTCCATAACTAAAAGCAACTTGGAGAGGAAAGGGTTTATTTCATCTAAAACTTCCAGGTAAGAGTTTTTTACTGAGGGAATCCAAGGGAGGAACCGAAGCTGAGCCCTGGGAGGAATGAATACTGCTTACTGGCTTGCTTTTTATTTGCTTATTCAGCTAGCTAGCTTGCTTGTTTTCTTCCTTCCTTCCCCCTCCCTCCCTCCCTCCCTCCTTCCCTTCCTCCCTCTCTCCCCTCTCCATCCCTTCCTTTTTCCCTTCCTTCCTTCCCTCCCTCCTTTTCTTTTATTGAAAATAGATTTTGCTCTCATGTAATATATCCTGATTATAGTTTCCCCTCTACTCCTCCCAGTTCCTCCCCACCTTATGTCTTGTCGGGACCACCCCTTTCTGTCTTTCATTAGGAAATAAGCAGGCTTCTAAGGGATAGTAATAAAATAAAACAGTAAGATAAAACAGAAACTAACACATCAGAATTGGACAACACAACAAACAGAAGGTAAAGAGCTTAAAGAGAAGACACGAGAAACAGAGACCCATAAAAAACACTAGAATGGAGGCCATAGTATGTACACACAGGACCTGGAGCAGGCCCGTGCAGACCTGTGCACGCTGCCCCAGTCTCTGTGAATTCATGTGTTCATTGATCATGTTGATTTAGAGGCCTTGCTCTCCTGGTGTCCTCCACCCCCTCTGGCTCTTACACTCTGTCTCCTCTTCCACAGGTTCCCTGAACCCTGAGAGGAAGGATTTGATAGAGACACCCATTTAAGGTTGAGCATTCCAAGGTCTCTTACTCTCTACCTAAGGTCTGACTGTGGATCTCTGTATTTGTTCCCATCTGCATGCACACGCACATGCACACACACACGCACACACACACACACACTTCCCTCCTGTGTGCAGGAGGAAGCTTTTCTGATGATGGCTGAGCAAAGGCACTGATCTGAGTACAGTAGAATGTCATTAGGAGTTATTTTATTACTACTTTTTTTTTTAAAGAACACTAGTATTTGGTTTTACCCTAGGTCCCTGGGCTCTCTAGTCTCAGGTTTGGTCACCCAATCAGTGTTGAGTATGGCTTGCCTCGAACTCAGAAATCCACCTGCCTTTGCCTCCCAAATGCCGGGATTAAAGGCGTGCGCCACCACTGCCTGGCTATTGCTTCTATTTCATTAATGGTTATAGACCTGCTTAAATTGCTTATCTAATCTAGATTTTACTTTGGTAAATAGTATGTATTGAGAAAATAATTTTTTTAAAAATGTCTAGTTTGGTGGAGTACAGGTTTTTAAGGTCTGTCCTGATGATTTTATGTATTTCCTCAGTATATGTTGTCATGTCCCCCATTTTCTAATTTTGTTAATTTGGATATTCTGTCTTCACCTTTTAATTGATTAATTTGAATAAAGGTTTGTCAGTGTTGCTGGTTTTCTCAAAGAGCCAATTCTTTGTTTCATTGAGTCTTTTTAGGTTTTGTGTGTTTTACTGAGTTCAGCCCTGAGTTTCTTTGTTCTTCCTGTCTCCTCCTTTGGATGTCATTTCTTCTTTTCCTAGAGCTTTCAAGTGTGCTGTTAACTCACTAGTATGCGATCTCTCCAAGTTCTTTATGTAGGCATCTAGAGCTATGAATTTGCCTCTTAGAACTACCTTCATTGTGTTCCTTAAGTTTGAGCGTGTTGTGTATTCATTTTTATTCAGTAGCAGAAAGTCTGTAATTTCTTCAGTCTTGACTCATTTTTCATTCAGTAGTGAGTTGTTCAGTTTCCTTGAGTTTGTAATTTCTGTTTCTGTTGTTGTTGGTATCCAGCTTTAATCCACGATGGTCAGCTAGAATATGGTATTATTTCAATTTTCTTGGATCTCTTGAGGCTTGTTCTGGGTGCAAGTATTGGGTCATTTTTGGAGAAAGTTCTGTGAGGTGCTGAGAAGAAGGTATATTCTTTTGTGTTTGGGTGAAATGTTCTGTAAATATCTTTTAGGTCCATTTGGTTTATAATGTCAGTTAGCTCCAGCATTTCTCTGTTTAGTTTTTGTCTAGATGACCTGTCTGTTGAGGAGACTGGATTATTGAAGTTTCCCACTATCAGTGAGTGAAGGTCAATATGTGATTTAAGTTGTAGTGTTTCTTTTACAAACTTGGGTGATCTTGTGTTCAGTGCATAGATGTTAAGAATTACAATATCACTGGGTAATGGTTGGCACATGTCTTTAATCCCAGCACTCAGGAGGCAGATGTAGGCAGATCTCTGAGTTTGAGGCCAGCTGGTCTACAGAGTGAGTTCTAGGACAGCCTGAGCTACACAGAGAAACCTTGTCTCAAAAGCCCACAAACAAGCAAACAAAAATAGGAAGGAAGGAAGGAAGAAAAAGAAAGAAAGAAAAAGAAAGAAAGAAAAGAATTGCAGTGTCCCCTTGGTGGGTTTTTCCTTTGAGTTGTCAGTGTCTTTGTCTCTTCTGCTTGGTTTTGGTTGAAGTCTATTTTGTCAGATATTAAAGTGGCCATACCAGCTTGCTGCGTAGGCCCATTTGCTTGGAATATCTTTTCCCATCCTTTTATGGTGAGGTGATGTCTATCCTTGAGGTTAAGGTGTGTTTCTTGGATGCAGCAAAAGAATGGATCCTGCTTTCCCAGCCAGTCTATTAGTCTGTGTCTTTTTATTGGGCAATTAAGACCATTAATGTTGAGAGATATCAATGAGTGGTATTTGTTGAGTCCTGTTATTTGTGTGTGTGTGTGCTCATGTGTGCGCCTTTGCCTCTGTGTGTTTCCCCTCTTTCAATTTGCAGGTCTGAGATTATTTTTTTTCCTTGTGTTTTCTTGAGTGTTGTTAATCTTTTTAGGTTGAATTTTTTCTTACCTCTTGTGTAGGGCTGGATTTGTAGATGGATATTGCTTAAATTTGGTTTTATCATGGAATGTCTGATTCTCTCCATCTATTGTGATTGAAAAGTTTGCTGAGTGTAGTAGTCTCTTAGTATCTGCAGCACATCTGTCCAGGAGGCCCTTTTGGCTTTTAGAGTCTTCACTGAGAGGTCAGGTGTTATTCTAGTAGGTGTGTCACTTTATATGTTACTTGGTCCTTTTCCCTTGTAGCTTTAGCATTCTTTCTTTGTTCTGTACTTTTAGTGGTTTGATTATTCTGTGCTAAGTGGACTTTCTTTTCTAGTCCAGTCTATTTGGAGTTCTTGAATGCTTCTTGGACCTTGATAGGCATCTCCTTGATTAGGTTAGGAAATTTTCTTTTATGATTTTGTTGAAAATATTTTCTGTGCCTTTGGCTGGGGTTTCTTCCCCCTTTCTCTATTCCTATTATTCTTAGATTCGATCTTTTCGTACAGTTCCAGATTTCCTAGATGTTTGGGCCAGAATTTTAATTTTTTTTAGATAATAGCATTTCCTTCCTTCCTTTTTTTTTTTTTTTTTTTTTGACGTAGGTGTCTATTTCTTCTCTCTGCCTGTGAGTCTTTCTTGCATCTCTTGTATTCTGTTGGAGAGGCTTGCCTCTGAGGTTCCTGTTGGAGTTTCTAAAGTTTTCATTTCCAGATTTCTCTCCGTTTGGGATTTCTTTATTGATTCTGTTTCTACTTTCCAGCCTTGAGCTGTTTTATTAGTTTTCTTCCACTGTTTGTGTTCTCATAGGTTTCTTTAAGGGGTTCATTCATTTCCTCTTTAAGGACCTCTATCAGCCAGAAAGGTTATTTTAAAGTCCTTGTCTTTACTCAGGGCCAATAGTGTTAGGGCTGCTGACCTCTAGTGGAGACATTGTCCTGGCGTTGTTTTTTTTTATGCTGGCGTCTAGGCATCTGGGCTGGAATGATTGTGATTCTAGGGTCTGATATCTGGTCTGGTCTTTGTTGAGAGTGTGACTCCTTGGTTTCTGTTCCCTCTATGGTTCTTAGAGTTTAGCAGTTGTGTGTTGCTGGGTAGGAATTTCTTCTGGGACCCTGAAGGGTGTGGCCAGTGGGGTTTCCAGGTATTTCTGGATATTGGGAGCTGACACTCAGGGAAAGGGATAGGCTAAGAGAGGGTGTGGACGGGGGCTCACTAGACAGAGGAAAGCCCAGTGTTCTGCTGTAGGAGGTGGTCTGCTACAGAGCTGGATGAAACTGGGGGATTGGACTTGGATTTGCTGAGGAAAAGGTGAAGATCAGCAGTTAGCCTGCTGGCTTCCCTGGCTGGAGTGGCCTGTTGGTCCCCAGGAAATGCCTGTTGGAGTTGGGGACTGTGGTAAAGCAGGGAGGGGAGAATTTGGAGAGGAAGATCTGTGTGATTCCCTGGGGGAGGGGGCAGAGGGGAAGGGAGGCCTCAGCAGATGGTCTGCTGCAGAGCTAGGGATAAGATTAGGGGATTGGTTGTGGAGAGGCTGAGGGAGAGGTGAAGATCTAGTTAGCCTACCTGTTTCCCTGGCCACAGTGGCCTGCAGGCTCTCAGTGAGTGCCTGCTGAGAGCTACATGCATTGTAGTGGCATCATCCACAATGGGCTAGGCCCACTACATCAATCAACAGTCAAAAAAAAGCCCTACAGACATGCTCACAAGACAGGATGGTGGAATCAATTGCTCAATTAACATTCCTCTTTCCAGGTTATTCTGGTTTGCATCAAGTTGATGAAAACTACCAGCACACCAATATATTAGGATTTAAATTAGACTGAAAGTAGAGTAATGGTCTTAATGTTGGTCAGACTGTTCATACGAGCCTGTCTAGCCACTGAAATAGTCTGGACCAAGATATAAAAGCAGGGGTCTCGGTGAGGTGGGTCATGAGCTGTTATTGTCCTGCATATAAATTGAAACCTGAAGGTTTCTATCAATGGCCATGTGCTCCTTTTTGTGGTAATTGTTTTAGTAATAGGAGGCAACAAAGAACTCAGGATTCATTAATGAGTTGTCCTTTTGCTTTACATTGTTAATTATAACTCAGGGATGCAGAAACAAATGGAGCAGGATCAGAAGAGATTTGGCCAGGCTGCCTGGGCCACAGCCATGCCCAGGCTAGAAAATCTCAAGCTCATGTTAGCTCGGGAGACTCTGCAGCTTATGAGAGCCAAAGAGCTGTGTCTAAAACACAGACAAGCTGAAATCCAGAGAAAGGTAAGGCAAAAATAAATATACCTTTTCTCTAAAACCATGTTTTCAGACTAGGCATAGTATGATCTCTCTGTTTTTCCTAGCACACACTTCAGTAGACAGGCTACTTACTAATAAGGGTGGGCCAGGAAGCTTCCCTTCCTGGTTCTCTAACTCTGATTTTAGGATTGAAGTGGGGGACTCACTTTAAAAATCAGTCCAGCAGTCTGTTCAGTATATACTCATGTACACACACACACACACACACACACACACACACACACAAACATTTATGCATACCTGTGCATGCATTGTGACAATGTCCTGTGGCCAACTCCTTCATGCAGGAACTAAGCATGTGCTCCACTACTGGGCCTCAGCCCAGCACGGCTAAGCAAGCATGTGCTCCATCTTATCTTAACTAAATGTCTCTTCTCCATAGGATCATAGTCAGGTAAATAGTTCCAATAATATTGGGACTTTAAAGCAGAGTCTTGTCAGTAGCCATCTTAGATCCGGCTGCTTGTGGGAAGATACTATAGTTGTGACTACAAAGACATTTCACTGCTTCTCACAGCTCTGGAGACCAGATATCCAAGATCTAGTTGCCTTGGGATTCAGTGTCTCTGGTGAGGGCTCTCTGTCTGTGGCCACTCGTTCTTGCTGCATGTGTATAGGACCTGGCCTGTGTCCATGGAGAGAGGAAGCACATTAAGAACCTTCTCCACCACAAGGCCCCACCCTCTCGACCTCATTAAACCTGATCACCTCCAAAGGCTCCCCCTATGCAGTCACAATGGGGTTTAGAGTGCCAACATCCAATCTTGGGGTAACACCTTCCACCATGACACAGTCTCATTGCCATTATGTTTATAGACCATGAACTGTTAGTTTGTTTTAAGGGAAGTGTGTGTAGGAAATGCTGAATGGGTTCAAGTTTGTCTCTTGAGCTATGTTTCTGCCTGTCTCCTTTCTTACAGCTAGCACCATGGAAGAGTAGAAGACAGCCGGAATGCTCTGCAGTTCTCTCTTACTGTGCTAATCAATCTATTTCTTTCTCCATACAAACCAGGTGGAAGATTTTCCAGACCAAGGAAAGAATTTAGATGATGTGGACAAGCTAGAAATACAGTATTACAAGGTTCAGTTGGAGATATATGATGTTAAGCTTGAGATACTGAAAAGTGAGGAAGCGATTCTTGTGACACGGTTGGACTCTGTTAAGAGACTTATAACAGGTAACATTAATGTTTATGTTAAAGGGAGATGAGTTACATGTTTGAGGAAAAAACAGACCAGTTACCAGCTTCTTATAAATGACCAGTTATATCTACTGAGTGTGTTTAGTGTCTCTTCAGTATTTTTATTATTCAACAGTATATTCAGATATACAAGAGGCAAAGAGAAATCCTTATGGCAATAACGGAGAGGTACCTAGTGAAAGCAATTTGCTGTTTTTAAAATGTGCTACATACGTAAAAATGAATAACAGTTTTTAAAACCAAAACCACATACTCTATCAAGTAACCTTATTTTTACCCAATACATAATAAACTCATTTAAGTAATAATAATAGTAATAATACCCACAGAATTTTAATGGCTGCATAGTATTCCATTTTTCAGGCATGCTGTGATTTCTGGTTTCTTCCTGTCTTGAACATCAGTGCAGCAAAAACCTTTCTTTGCATGTGTCCTCATGTGTAGCACAGATTTCTGATAATTTATGAGATAAATTTCTAGAGATGAAATGGCTAAGTTAAGGGCAATGCTTTTTAAACATTTTAATATATATCTGCTAAAATGGCACTAGACAGTCTGCTGTTTCCAAGGCCTTGTTTATAAAAACCCCTAGAGAGGCTACACAAAAGGGTACGGAAGCAGCTGACCTTAAACCTACTGCAGTCTTCCTTTCTTAGCCCTGCTGAGGGCTAGGGTCCCAGATGTACACCACCACACCTCACACCAGTCTCCTTATTGGTATTGTAATGTTTATTGTTTTAAGACAGCATTTCTCAGTGCAGCCCTGGTTGTCCTGGAACCAGCTCTGCAGGCCAGGCTAGCTTCAAACTCAGAGATCCACCAGCCTGTGTCCCAAGTGCTGGGATTAAAGGTGTGCACTACCACTGCCCGGCTCTATTTTTATGTTTTATAATGCATTTTATACACTCATATCATTGTGCTTTGCTCATATTTGCCACCCTGTTACCCTTCTTTGTCCTTACCCGCCGTACATCGCCTTTCTCGCAATAGTTCTCCTCCCACTGTGGTGTCACAGACACATGCACACACACAGAGACACGTGTGCACACACAGACATGCTTGTGCACAGACACACACACACACACAAAATGTTACTGATTCTTTTGGGTTTTGTTTGTTTGGTTTTGGAGACATGCTCTGATGTAACTGGCCCAGCCTGGCTCAGGATTGCTGCAGTCAGTGGTGACCTTCAATCCCTCTGCCTTCACTCCCCAATGCTGGGATTACAGGTGTGCACTGTTGGGGCTCAGGAATAACCACATAAACCATATACACAGTGATCTCAGTTAAGCAAGAATAGTTTATTGAATGCACACCCAAAGACTACATGTTCAGGACCACAAAAAGGACTCAGGTGCCTAATTATGGTACCAGTCTGTTCCCAGGGCAGACTTATAAAGAAAAAGATCCACAAAACCCATAATGAGCTCATGCAGGTGCAGGAAGTGTTGCCCAGTGGTCATCTCTGACTCAAGCCGTTTTAGACATGACAGTTCATATTGACCTTGAACTTGATGGGTCCTATGTAAAGCTTTGTGGAATTTAAGATTAACAAACCTCATACAGAATGTAACAGGGGATGTGGTCAGTTTGACCCTGCTCTAAGACAAGCTATTTTTCTGTGTCAATGGCTGGCAAGCATTTTGTAGCAACGATATGAAATAGCTAGCAGGCATGGAACAAAATGGCTGTAGCTATGCTGGGGGCTGGGTAGGGGGGAAGACCTAACATTTCCCCTTTGAATTGACTCAAGATTTTCTCTGAGGACAAAAGGATAAGTTAAACAAATTTTTATATCAGCCTTTGATGGCATTTTGTTGGCTTAAATATTTGAAATTGTGATCTCCCTTAATAAGTGCTGCTGCTTTTATGCTGTCAGACCCTGCTATTCCCATGCCTATGGGGGTGGGGGAGCAGTAGGATTGGAGCTGCCCTGCCCATGGGGTATCAGTGTAGAAGTCCTAGAAGTCCCCATAATGTTATACATGAGGCCACAGATGTACAAGTAAGCAAAAGTCAGAAGTTTCAGTGAGGACAAAGGGCCTGAGACAGGGAGTTAGTCCCGAGGCACAAGCAAACCAAATGCCTTTTGGAGGTACTCAACAGTAAGGGAAAACTCCTGGAATTAACATCTGTAGGTGAATTGTTACCTTACAGTGTTGAAGGTGCTGAGACTCTGATATCTTATGTGAGCCTGTGTATAAGCAGAGGCCTTGTCCTTCCTAGGTCAGGGAGAGGGCTTAACATTTTGCTGGGACTATTGATGTTTAAGACCTTTTGTTATTGGTGATCTGGAATCTCTGGATGGTGAACATCATACTAGGGTCCTTACCAGACACATAAAAGCAGAGTCTTTCCTGTATCATATAGGTCATTTTTAAATCTTAATTTAAGTGGGGTTGATATTTTTCCAGGTTTTTTTTTAAGAGTGGGTTTCAACCCTTTGTAATTAATTGAAAATAATTATTCCTATCAATTACTCGGGGAGCTAATGTTTATAGCCCCATGTAGCACAAAAGTACATATCTTGTCCCCCACAATCAGGGTTTCCATTTGAGGGACAGGCATATACCTGAATGGTGGCTAAACTATTTTCCATACTCTGGATCCCATGTTCAGAAGAACTAGAGAATGAGGGGACATATATGTTTGCAGTCTTTGGGCGCCTATTCCATTTTGGCCCAAACAATTTACCTAGGTCAAAGGTGCGAGTGGAGGAACCACAGGCAGTGATGTTAATAGTTAGGCTCCCATCTGTAGTTCTAACCAAGTTCCGTATGTGTTGTACTGGAGTTTGTGCCTCAGCAGCTCGAGGCAACACAAAATAGAAAACTAGTCTCCAGAGTCTTTTACTGGTCTGATTTTTAACGGGTCCTGTGGGTGTTGTCTGCTGTCTAATCACTGGTCTGAGTTCTGATGTTTCCTGATGTGAACTTCAGA
Organism: Rhynchomys soricoides; assembly: GCA_019843965.1. Lineage (NCBI taxonomy): Eukaryota > Metazoa > Chordata > Mammalia > Rodentia > Muridae > Rhynchomys > Rhynchomys soricoides. Next base: position 18,872,854 of record JADRCH010000016.1, read on the forward strand.
TGAGAGTGATGAATACATGATTGGATCCCATCTATTTTTACGGCCATCAGGGGAGTCAGGATCAAAAAGTAGGATCCTTTTCAGAGTGTGCCCAAGGGGGTTCTGTTTTGACTTAGTATTTTAGCCTGTAAGGTGGGATAATGAATGTCCTATTTTTCTTCTGCAACTGCTTCTTCCTGCTGACATTAGGACATCACCAAAGGGGCCCAGGAAGGCTGAAATGGTAGTCAAAGGCTGGGCAGTGGGGCATTTATCAGAAGCATCTGCTTAGATGATCCAACTGAAAGACTGGGAGCATTCACATCGAATGGACTGGTTAATATCAGCTTTCAGCAAGCCCAGAGTTCAGCAGCTCTGTAGGCGATCCCTGGATGGAGTCTGTCCACCAGGTGAAAATCTGCTGAGACAAATACAGACTAGGGACAGGAATTAAAACTGTCTAGTAATTGGGGAAGGTAAGAAATCCCATTTTTAAGAACAGGCAGGTGTACTTATGGAGTCTATTTGATATGTGGCAGGTGGATCCAAGAATTAGGACTTTTTGGTTCCCTGAAGCTATGTGAACTTTAGTTTACAAAAGGATGTACATTAGTATTTATCATTATATTGAAAGCCATATTTTAGAGAAAGTAGTTAGTGGTTGTCTGTAAGATAACAGCAGTAGACTCATGCCTTTGAGACCTAGTAAAAGCTAGGTTTGGGTTAAAAGTCATGGAACATTCCTCAGTCCAGAAGACTAGATATACAGATTGAACAGAAGATTTTAGCATGATGAGAAGCACCTTTAAGACTGTATTCAGAAGACAGCCAAAGGGAATTTAAAGTCTTGTGCTTGTGACTGAATCCTAAGCAGCCAGTGCTTCATTAGCTTATCAGAACTCCATTGATCAATGTTAAAGTTCTGAACTTTGAAATCTTAGTATAACAATAGCATGGGGGAAATATGAAACATTTCCCCTATTTTCTGTATATCTTAAGTTATTTTTATATCTCTATAACTTGTATTTATATATCTTAAGACAACTTCCTTTTTATTTATTTATTTATTTATTTTTGGTTTTTCAAGACAGGGTTTCTCTGTGTAGCCCTGGCTGTCCTGGAACTCACTCTGTAGACCAGGCTGGCCTCGAACTCAGAAAGCCGCCTGCCTCTGCCTCCCGAGTGCTGGAACTAAAGGCGTGCGCCACCCCTGCCCGTTAAGACTTCTTAGACCCTCCAACATTTATAACTTAAATTTACCAACCTCTTTTATCTGAAGCAGTTTCTATTTCTAAATCATTTTTCTATCCTCATCCAAGTTCTTCTGTAACTTCTATCTTTCATCGTTTGCATTTATCAATTTTAAACATTTTTCTAGACCCATAAATAATTTTTCCTCAGACCCTAAATAAATTTTACATTTTATATATATTTTTAAAAGACTTATTTATTTTATGTATATGAGTACACCATTGCTCTCTTCAGACACACCAGAAGAGGGCATCGGATTCCATTACAGATGGTTGTGAGCCACCGTGTGGTTGCTGGGAAGTGAACTCAGGACCTCTGGAAGAGCAGTCAGTGCTGTTAACCACTGAGCCATCTCTCCAGCCCACATTTTATATTTTTAATCCAATTATTTATTATGAGACATAGGCAGTTGATTATTGAGAGCAATCATTTAATACGAGGCCTGTGAGCAAGTTTGCCCTTTTTAATAAGAAACTCTTAGTAGTTTTAACTAACAAATGAGTTGACTAATGAACTAACACAGTGGTGGACTACCTTAAGGAAAGGAAGCTACAGCCAGCCATCAGTGTGATCAGAGACACGGAAGAAGGATAACTTGTAACCTGATGACCTATGTATCAATTAAAATGACAGAAACTAGTCCATATTTTATTACCTAGACAGTTACCCAAGGCTCTTGTGTCTCTGTGACACCAAGGGCAGTCTTTGGCCATCAGGCCCAGAAAATGAAGAAACTTTTTCTGTGAAGGAGGAACTTGGGAGAGACTGACTTCACCCTGTCTTAAGCAAAGTGTGGCAATCAACTCTGGTTGTCCTCTGTTTGTCCACAGTTCAGGCCAGACTCTGGCAGTGGGCAAGGCATTGGGGCAGTTATGCCCAGTGGTTTTCACACCACAATCCCAGTGGTGCCCTTTGCCATTGTGCCCATATCTTCTTGAAGATTTTTGAGGGTCACTGTTAAGATTTGGGAGTCTCTGTCTGTCATAGTAAGTTTAAATATATTAAATGACATATTCAGCAGATCTCTGACAGGTTTGAGGGCTAGTACCTACCTAGCATATCTGAGTTAAACAATCTTTGTCTGTTTTTAGTTATCTGCTCTAAGCTATACATTGCAAACATAAAATAGGAGACTAAAGCTTTAATCTTATAATTAACTGCATCAGTACTTAGCACGGCTTTAAATATACTTCTGAACATGTTAAAGGATTTGATTGTCTTCAAGGTTACTATCAATCCCTGTTAGGTTTGAGCCTTAAAAATTATAGCTTTGAATTGAAGAACTTCTAGTATCAAAATAAAACTTTTTAACCCATAAACATAAACTAGGAACTTTTTTGACCTTGGCTGAAGGAACTTGTTATCTGTTCAGCTTGTTGGGCTGAAAAGAAGAGGGGCCTTGTTGGAGTTTAGGCAAACTGAAGGAGGTGGGGTGGATTTCAAGAGCCAGTGATTCTTAACCTTTTTAATATTGTAAACCTCTAAAAATTTTAATTAACAAATTTATTAATTTTTATTCCTGGTATTATTATCATAATTTACAGAGCAATGTATTTGATGTAATGCGAAGAAAAAGACAAAGCTACAACAGATAAACCATATCTAATTGACACCATGTGCAGTATTCTTTAGAGCATTAGCTATATATATTTTTAATGAAAACCTTCTGTTATGATCTCCATTGTTCCCATCATCAGATCCCTAGATGCCGTGATGGGGACTGCCTGGGCATCTTCATGATTGTCTCCATCCACGGGTCCATCATTTGATGGTTGGTCTCCATTTTCTAAACTTGTAGTTTCCATCGTCATTTGTTACAATGTCTCCACTGCATTTTCTAAACTCGGCATAGTTTCCATTGTCATTTGTTACAATGTCTCCACTGCATTTTCTAAACTCGGCATAGTTTCCATCGTCATTTGTTACAATGTCTTTCTTCATTGCAACCATCATATATTAATGTAGACACTATAATTGATAAAATTGAAAACATTCCACAGCCTTATATATTTAAATAATTTTTTAAACATTGTTTTTCCAGTATCAAAATAAAGTATCCTTTTTAAGAGTGAAGTCACAGAGCATAACCATAACCTTTGGAAGATAAAATCATTTTTTTAACAGTTTAAACATTCCAGTGTCTCTAAAATCATTACCAAGTGTATTATACAAAGTTTCACTGCCAGCAAAAAAAGTTCTTCTATACAGCATATGAAGGTGCAGCTTTAATACCTCATTAAAGAAACATTGTTTTAAATCCTATCTTTTATAAGTCTGATTTTTAAGACAGGAATTGCATTAAAATATTATCCCAATTTAAAAGTATCTTTAGAGATCTGTTCCCCTTAGTTGGCTCATGCCCTGTGTTGTTACCCACAATAACTTTAACCCTGAGGTTTTTATTTTTAAGCCAACTTTTTGTTGCCAATGTGTTACAGATTTTTAACCATACATCATAAATTATAAACAAATATTTTGTAATCAAGACATGTAAATCATTACATTTAAGACCAGTCAGAAATAAAGATGGAGTGGCTACATACCCATATACATTTAGAATAGACAGACAAAAATCTTCTCATTTTCTTTTGCTGTAATTTCAAAGGAGCACCTTGCCACCTGCTGAATCTAATTCTCATGGGCACAGAGGTTTGTAGGGCTAGACATCAGCTTCCTTACCTGAGAGGCTGAGAAGTTGCTGTCCCCTTTAAGAACCGCATGTACAGACCAAGCAGCCAGTGTCAGGGCTTCCCTAGCAACGCTGGCCTCCTGGCTGCGGTTGCAGGGCCTCAAGGACAGCCCCAGTTTATCAATTTTTGTTGTCCCAATTCAGGCTGCTCTGTTTTTCTTTTTTCTTTTTCTAAGAATCCTTGAAATGAGTTAGGCTGAGTCAAAAGGTAAATGGCCAGCAGATGATGTTTTAATCATTTTTTCCCTCTGAATATGAAACAGAGAGCAGCAATCAGGCAACGGACCAAAACTACAGCCATAAACTATCAGACATGGACAGAGCGACATGCCCAGGACAAGCAATAGAGTTGGGGGGGGGCAGATATCCCCCCAGTGGAACCCAGATGTCCCATAGTGAAGGAGTTAATGACAGGAGAGAGGCACCAAAAAACAAATCTAAAGTGGAAGATAGAAAACAAAACTGAGTCTCAAAGATACAGTGTTGCGTGGGCTCCGGGAGGAGAGTCCCGACCAACCGAGTCCAAAGGGGTGGATTGTACTCCAACCCTAGCCAGGGTAGTCTGAGAGCCCTGGTCCTCAGTCCCAAGGAAACACTGTGTCCACTCTTGAGTCTCTCCAAAAGGTGCCATAAACAAGATCAAAGAAAAATAATTGTGCAGGTTAAAAGAAAAGTCAAAAACAAAACAAAAATGTACCTCCTTATGGAGGGCCCAGCTGGTTTGGGGGCGTTCACTGTCAGTAACTGAGGGATGTTCAAGAGGTGGAGCTTCCTGCCCAATCCACCAGATGCTGGGGCTCAGGAATCGCCACACAAACCATATGAACATTGATCTCAGTTAAGCAAGAATAGTTTATTGAGCCCATACACCAAGACTGAAGGACTCGGTTGCCTAGTTGTGGTACCAATCTGTTCTCAGGGCAGTCCTATATAGGAAAAAGATCCACAAAACCCATAGTGAGCGAGCTCATATGCAGGTGCAGGAAGTGTTGCCCAGTGGTCATCTCTGACTCAAGCCGTTTTAGACATGACAGTTCATATTGACCTTGAACTTGATGGGTCCTATGTAAAGCTTTGTGGAATTTCTTAAGATTAACAAACCTTATACAGAATGTAACGGGATGTGGTCAGCTTGACCCTGCTCTGAGACAAGCTATTTTTCTGTGTCAATGGCTGGCAGGCATTTTGTAGCAACGATATGAAATCGCTGGCAGGCAAGGAACAAAATGGCCACAGCTATGTTGGTGGGAGGGGGCAGACCTCAACATGCACCACCACGCCTGCTATGTTGTATCTAGATTCTGCAGCTGAGGAACAATACTGATCCATATGTATCTAATATTTTTAGAATATTTTATACATTATTTTATTCAGTTTTTATACATTATTTTATTCAGTCAATTTTACTTATGGCAAAATTAAAACTTTTCTCCTCACATTGGTCTCAATCACTGATTTTAAAAAGAATGTCTCCTGCTGCTTCTCAGACTCAGAGCCAGCACAGTGGTGTGGGCTGAGGGTCCTCTTGCACTCATTTGTGAGGTCTTCTGGTATGGGCTCCACACCTGTAATATCCATGCCAGCCCCCGCTCTCCAGTTACCTGCTTCTCCACGTTCTCTGACTTTCTCACTTCTTTATTCTTCCAGATGAACTTTAGAATCACTTTGGCAACTTTTAAACAAACAAAACCCCCCTGGAATTTTGATTGGGATTGTGTAATTAGAGATTACTGGGGAGCATTGTCGTCTTACAGTTTTGAGCCTTCTCACCCAAGATCATGGTAGGTCTCTCCACCTCTTCAGTCGCTTTCCCAAGCCCCTTCCAGTTCATGGCTCTCACGCAGGGCCTCGGCATTTGGGTTAATCCTGGTATCCAAAGCCTTTGCAGCTCTTTTCAGTAGTGAATACTTTGTACCTTTAGGAGAACTTTTATTTTTAAAAAGTTAATCTGGAAGGATGTTTTCCTTTGAGACTCAGGTTTGGGAAAGAGATAGAAAACGTCTTATTCTGCCTGCTTCTGCAGGGTTTAGGGTTGTTACAAGCATGTGTTTTTAAAAACCAATATATAATCAAGATAAAGACTGGTGAGACAGTTTGTGCTGTGTTGGGGCATTTAGCCAGTAGGTGTAAAGAACCCTGAGCATTCATTCCATTTGCTAAGGAAGTAAGTAAGCATGTGGGTGCGCTCACGGACGGACGGATGGACACTCACACACTCAGAGAGAGAGAGAGAGAGATTTATCACCATGAAATCAGAAATAACAGAACACTGAGACATTCTGAGAATGTTTGTTCTAGTGAATACTATGTGGCCATTAAAATTAAAATTTCCAGCATATGGAACATGTTTTCAGCGAACATTGTTACTTTGTGCAGCTATGTAATGTGTGTGTAATGTTAGTATTGTTTTCTCCTACATGATGTAATTACAGTAGTCTTTCTTTACATTAAAAGACAGTTTTTGAGTTATTTCTTATAGTAAAACATGCGTAAGAAAATCATGAATCTTTTTAGAGAAACAGGCTGAAGTGGTCTACTATGACCCGTGTGAAAGTCCTGAGGAGCTAAAGAGTCTGACTCCTGACCTGGAGCTGCATCTTGATGACAACAGAGAGCTGAGAGCACTCAGCTGGCAGTGCCAGCAGCTGGAGGCTCAGCGAGGCCGAATCTGTTCCAGGAGAGCCCACCTCAGGAACAGAAAGGTAACATGTGAGCCACCGCCTCCTGTCTAGGCTTTCATTTTTAATACAAGATTAAGAGATTTTGTCTTAGGGTTTCTATTCCTGCACAAACATCATGACCAAGAAGCAGGTTGGGGAGGAAAGGGTTTATTCAGCTTACACTTCCACTTTGCTGTTCATCACCAAAGGAAGTCAGGACTGGAACTCAAGCAGGTCAGGAAGCAGGAGCTGAGGCAGAGGCCGTGGAGGGATGTTCCTTACTGGCTTGCTTCTCCTGGCTTACTCAGCTTGCTCTCTTATAGAGCCCAGGACTACCAGCCCACAGATGGTACCACCCACAAGGGGCCCTCCGCCCTTGATCACTAATTGAGAAAATGCCTTATAGCTGGATCTCATGGAGGCATTTTCTCAACTGAAACTCCTTTCTCTGTGAAAACTCCAGCTTGTGTCAAGTTGACACAAAACCAGCCAGTACACCTTCTAACACTGCAACCATTTAATACAGTTCCTGGACCATAAATTATTTTTGAGGCTACATCACACCTGTAATTTTGCTACTGTTATGAGTTGTAATTTAAATGTCTGTTTTCCAATTGTTTTAGGCGACCCCTATGAAAAGGTCATTTGACCCATCACCACCCACCCCCCTGCCACACAGGTCGTTGAGAGCCACTGTCTTAGACTGAGTGGGAACATTAACTAGCACCCTGCAAATGGTGTTTTTTCCTCAGCCCAGCCTAGAAGCTCTTCACTGGGTTGACAGGATGGAGCTGGGGTCAGCTTTCAGATGTTTGTGTGTGTGTACATGATGCAGATGCCAGATACAGGCATCAGATCTCTAGAGCTGAAGTCACAGACCATTGTGAGCTGCCCCACCCACGTGGGTGTTGGGAACTGAACTCTGTTCCCCTTCGAGAGCAAGCACTCGTAACTACTGAGCCATCTTTAGCCCCTGCAATTTCTCTTAAGCTCAGTGTTTGTATGTGTTAGGAAGATAATCTAATACTGATCTCATGATTAACATGAGGGCAGACTAGCACCATGGCTTGGGTTGGAAATACAGTCAGTGAATGTTAGTGTTCTCACTGCGTCCTCTGTATATGAAGCATTATAGGGAATGGCTAGCACAGGAGAAGTAGTTTTTACATAAGTCTTCCCAAGGGTTTCTAGATGGGCTGTTTTTTTGCAGATGTGTTTGTAAATATAATTATAATTAATATAATTAGTATTGGCCCTCACTGAAACCGACCTCCTTACATATTAGCCAAAGTGCAATGCTTTCAACTCTGCTCCAGCCACATCTTACTAACAGCCGTGTGTCTGACTGAAATTCTCCTACCAGGATCGCTGCCGAGAAAATCATCAACTCAGACTGCAACAGGCCAAACAAAGTGTAAGACACCTTCACCAGCATCACAGTATTCAGATGGTGAGTACCTAAGAGAACAATTCATAGCTGTAGTGTGACAATGGGCTAGCCTGTGGATGATGGGCTAGCCTGTGGAAACTACACAGCTGGGACAGATGAAGGTGGGTCTCCTTTCCTTGTGAATACATACATAACTGGAATTTGGGGCATTTTACAAGGATGTGTTTGTTTACATATAGAAAAGAGACAAAATAAAAGAAGAGGAACAAAAGAAAAAGGAATGGATAGATCAGGAACGCCAGAAAACACTTGAGCGGCTAAGAGCATTCAGGGAGGTAAGTTCTGGAGATGATCACTCACCACATTTATCTGGGGAGATACATGAGCTTCACCCACCCTAGAAAAGAGTGTAACAGATTGTGAACACATAGCATAGAATTCTAAAAATGTTATTATTGATAAAGAACATAAATTGGGAGCATCTTTCTTTCTTTCTTTCTTTCTTTCTTTCTTTCTTTCTTTTTTTTGATTTTCTGAGACAGGGTTTCTCTGTGTAGCCCTGGCTGTCCTGGAACTCCCTCTGTAGACCAGGCTGGCCTCATACTTTCAAAGCCACAGTATGAACCATTGTTGACTTCTCTGTTTTTGATTGAAGCAGAGATGTAGCCCAGTAGTTACCATTCTATTGCTGTGAAGAGACACCACGACCACAGCTACTTATAAAAGAAAGCATTTGTGGGGCCTTGCTTAGTTTTGTGGGAAGTTCATTATTATCATGTCAGAGCATGGCAGCAGGTGGGCATAGCACTGAGCAGGAGCTGAGTTTACATTTGATCCACAAGCAGCAGGCAAAGAGATAGACACTGGGCCTGACTTGGGCTTTTTGAAACTTCAAAGCCCACCTGCAGTGACATACTTCCTCCAATAAGACTACATCCGCAGGGCAGTGGAGGCAGAGACAGGCGGATTGCTGAGTTCGAGGCCAACTGGTCTACAGAGTGAGTTCCAGGACAGCCAGGGCTACACAGAGAAACCCTGTCTTGAAAAACCAAAAAAAAAAAAAAAAAAAAAGACTACATCCAATCCTTCCTAAACAGTCCCTTAACTGGAGACAAAGCATTCAGGTGTGTGAGCATATGGGGCCATGCTCATTCAAAATGGGTAGCCCAGAACTTAGTCCTCCTGGGTCAGTCCCAACGGTTGTGTGAGTGTGTGTCATATGCCTGGTCATAGCTGCTGTGTGAGTGTGCCACATGCCTGGTCACAGCTACTGTGTGAGTGTGTCATATGTCTGGTCATAGCTGCTGTGTGAGTGTGTGTCACATGCTTGGTCATAGCTGCTGTGTGTGTGTCACATGCCTGGTCACAGCTGCTGTGTGAGTGTGTGCCACCATGCTGCTGTTGACCACATTGAAACATACTTGGTTGGGTTCCTGCTCTCCTTTCTGAATAGCTCTTAGCTGCTGTTGATGTTAGCTGGCTTCTCTTTATTTTATTTTTCATGTGTATGTTAGCTGGCTTCTCTTTGTTTTCATTTTTCATGTGTATGTTTAAGCGCACGTGCCTGTGGGGTTCAGAGGACAAGCTCAGGTGTCATTCTTGAGAAGCTTCCCACATTGTTCTTTGAGACAAAGTCTCATTAGCCTGGAACTCAGCATAGTGACCCCAGCGCTAGGGTTACAGGCACCTGCCACCACACCTGGCTTTCTGTGTGTGTTCTGGGGTTGGGGAGGAGCTCTCTGCACAGGCACTCTGAGTGATCCACCTAGCTTCCTTTTTTTTTTTTTTTGTAATCTCTAAAATGTCACCAAGGAGGAAGCATTGGCCTGGAAGTACAAGCAACATGACCTGCTGGGATGACAGTTTCTATTTTCCTCTCTCCAAACATTGTGATGAGCACTTCATTTATTACACAGGAAGTGCTATGTGGTCGTTTGGTAGGTTTTAAGCTTTGGCAGGTTTAGACTAGTTTCCTCCAAAAGCAAATATATAAAAGTGGGTTTTTGCTTTTGTGTTTTTGGTTTTTTTAGATAGTGCTTCACTCTGGCCCAGGCTGGTTCCAGCATATCTGCTGCCACTCGGGCAGTGGTCCTTGAACTCACGAAGCAGGCTCAGGAGTATGGGTCTGTGTCGGCGGCCAGGAGGTGCTCATGAGTGGACACGCCCAGTGCTCAGGGCAGTGTTGGTTTATAGATTTGTTTGCAGAGTTGCACCAGTTGACAGCCTGCACTGTGGACAATCTCTCACAAGCTTTTCATCCTTAGAAGTGCCCAGCTCATCAGTCTGCACTGAAAACGACTTGCTCAAAGTCCATGGTGTCAAACCTGTCAGGTGGATGCTCTCAGAAGAGGTCCTCAACAGCTCATCACAGGACCGCTCATCCTGCCTCCAGAAAAACTGGAAGTGCTGCTCTCTTACCTGAGGCCAATGTCAAAACCCCTGAGCATCAAGACCCCTGTGGCAGTACCCCTGTCCAGGCTTTTGTTCCTGTTAGTGACCAGACACTCTCTGAATCCAGTGGAGATTTGTCACTTCCATCCCAGTCACCTCCCCCTCCTCCACCCCCTCCCCCTCCTCCACCCCCTCCCCCACCCCCTCTTCCCCTTTCTGCTTTGTCCTCTTTTCAAGGTACCACTCATCAGAATTTAGGGCTCAGGACTTTGGCAACAGAGGACCAGCCACTCCCTCTAGTGTGTGGCACGTCTGCTGGAAGACCATGTGATTGTCAGGAGGGATCCCAGTGTCCAGGTAATCCACTGTAGTTCTGCCCTCTCTCTGGGTTCTTCAGCTCTAGAAGAGATCTCTCAGTTTCAATTTAGAATGTTCAGAATTCCTAGACTCAGAGTATGCCACCATTTGTTGCCCCCTTAGGACTCTCCTGTTGCAGTTAGTATAGGCAACACTGAGTTTGACAAAGCTAACTCAGCCTCAAACCACATCTCTGCATTTGCTGACCACGTGGTGCGACCCCAGAAGCTGGTAAGGATTGGCTTTCCTGGGCTTCAGCACGGACGAGAGTTCTACCCGTGTTTCTCAGCATAGCCGTGACTGTGCTGTTACATCCCTAAGTCACCCCCAGAGCTGAAGTGTTGAAGTTAGTCGAGAATGCCAGAAAAGTGCGCCAGCTTTGTCTTCACACTGAACACACATTTGTTAGCAAGGACCACAGCTCTCATGCATAATTCTAACTATGACTCTAGACGTTGGCTTTTGGGGGGAACTATCCTGAACCTACCAAAACTCAATGCCTACTGCTTTGGGGAGGATTATCTTAGATAAACCCTGGCAAATTGCTGGGCTCTGGCTGATGAGTTGCTTCACCTAGAACATAGTTACAGGGATAGGGGTGAGTGTGAAGCCCGTGGAACAATTACAGGCTGGTTTTGGTTAATTGAGCACTCTGCTTATTCTGAGTTTGGGGTTTCGGTGTGTCCAGAACAAGGTATGAAGGAAAATTCCTACAGCCTATCTGTAGGGTTTGCAACATTGTGTGAATGAAGAGTAGTCTCCTGTCTACCCAGATTAGAGTTTGGATATGGGCAGGTCTTGGGTGGGAGTGTACTCAGCTTAGGTTGGACGCACAGTTTTTGGGGCTCTGTTAACTTGCACTACTCTATGGTACTGGAGAGGAAGAAAGTGTGAATTAGAACCTGGATTGTGGGACTTGCCCAATCAGTTCTCTGAGGGGATTAGGTAAGATCTCCAGTCCAGAATGGAAGAGACATTGTTAGCCATAGGCCAGCTCTTCAGTCCCCAGCTAGAAATGAATGTTAATCCTGAAGGTTCACCTGGCAGAGTCTGAGTTAGTTTTACTCCTGCCCCTGTGTCTGGTAGGTGAGGAAAGGTTTCATCCCCCTCGTGGTCTCAGGGTGCCAGAGTTTTGAAAAGTATCTTCTCTTCAGTGTCTTGGAACTCTTAGCTAATTTGTGTTTTGACAGTATTTCACACCCTCAGAAATAGGGCCCTTAGGCACCTCAGGTATGGTGGGTGGAATTAAACACACTGTAGGAAATGTGCTGGTGCCTCTCAGCCTCACTGAGACGCTGATAAAGTATATGACTCTAAGCCTCCCTGCGCATAGAAACCTACTCAGCTGTGGTCATGGGTAAGGGAGGCATCACTGACTAATTTCCAAGACTGAAGTAGAGGAATGTGGGGTGGGCGAATGTTCGAGATGGTTTTCACGGGAACGGACATGGAGGAGATAGAATTAGAGGGAGCTTAGTCCTGCCCTGGGGGTCAGATTGTTCCACTGCAGGCATCCTTAACTCTTTAGGATGTCTTAAGGCATGTGAGCGGAGATGGGCACAGCTGTGGTCTTAGCGTACAGTGGGTTTGAAGAAGTAGGCGGTGAGTAGGATAGACCATCAGCTGTCCGCTGTCCTGATGGAACTGCAGTGTGTGCTGAGAGCTGATCTGTGCACTGTCAGGGCTTCACTGGATGTTTGTCAGATGGTGGCATGAACTGGCATGTTCTCTGGAAGCCTGGATCTTCATTATACTTGCTCTCTAATTTCAGGCTCTATGGATGAAGTGCTGGCCTCTCTCCAGCAGGGCAGGGCCCGTCTCCGGAAAGTAGAAATGCCCACCTTGCCCCATCCCCACACCTCGGTTAATGAACAAATTCTAGTTGCCATCAGACAGGGGGTGCAGCTGAAGAAAGTGCACACAGGCCTAGGTGTGGATCCCAGCAAGAAGAGCACCAGTGACCTGGAGAGGAGCATCAGAGAAGCCCTGGAGAGAATCAAGAAAGTATCTGCCGACTCAGAGGAGGACGATGATGAGTGGGACCACTAGGCCCTACAGCTGACAGATATAGGCAGGCTGATAATCCTAGGTCAGTGAGGCTTCCCTGAGAAGCTGCAACACTGGGGGGATAGTGAAGGTGTGCTGACTGCCACACAATACCCACTGGTAGGTGGGCTGGGCATGGGAGCAGTACTTTGTCTACTCCAGAGTCACTGTCTGACCCTGCAGGGACAGACCTGTGGTACACATTAGACAGTGCATGCTTCCATGTGTTTGAACACTGCTTCCTCAGACTTCAAGTCTTGAATGTGAACATGATATTAGCAATAATCAGAATAAATTGTATATATCCCAGAATTCCCTTAAATATTTACGCTTTATTTTGTGTATTGAACACAGAAACTCATAATAAACAATATTTATAGTGCATCTGTGTTATGAGGAAATGGTCTCTGACCCACTATGAAAGCAAAGCTCTTCCTGCCTTGGGGGGAGGGGGGTTTGAAAATACCCCAAGATTTCATCTGAGAAAGTATTAAGGGCACTGACAGCATCACTTAGCTCAGGAACGGTCTCCTGAGAACCTCTTCACTCACTTGCTGAGTCAGGGATGGGGAGAGAAAGAGATGCAGCAGCCTGGTCGCTGCTCACTCTGTTCCTTTAACCACTCACCCCAGTCCTCAATCCTGGATTTCCCCAAACTAAACGAACCCAGATTTCTTGTTTCCAGAGACCTTCCGCTTCTTCTGCATTCCATCTGGCCAGTACCAGCCTGGCATGACTCGGAGAGGTCTGAGCCCTTCAGTAGTTGCACTTGGACCTGGCTCTGTGGCTGGCTGGGATCTGTCAGTGTGGCCACAGTCAGGCTGCTGTGTGTGGGTCTGCCACCTGTCGGGAAGCCCCAGGCTCACACTGCTGAAGGAAGGCACTTGGTGTGTGGGGAGCATGCACCGGCTCCCTCATAGGTTCAGGGTGTCTTTGGTTGCCTCAGGCCTCCTGCTCCTGTGGAATGAATTTGGTATTTGAAAAACTGGCTGAATCACAGCTCCGCAGAACTTTGTTCATCTTTCAGTTGGTTTTTTGTTCCCATTCTGTATTGCAATTTCAGTATTGTAAGTTGTCGGGAAGCTACATCAGTTTTGGTTTAACTCTCAGCTTGCTTTTGCCAAAGGTTTTGAGAAGCCTTCAAAAAGTGACCCTTTTCACAAATGAGTTCTCCCAAAGTTCCTGATCCAGTGGTGGTTTAGTATTGTAAACTTCTAGAACCTTCTCTCGCTCATTTCCCTTCAGCCAAGCCCCAAGTAACCCATCCTCTGACCTCTGGGATTCAGGACCGTGGAGGGCACATGTGCCCTCTGTAGTCTGAACTCCCAGTGGTTTCCAAAGCACTGCTGCTTGATACACATACAAGGTGAGGGCCAGCCCTGCTGCCTGATACACTGACTCTTGGAGAACTGGCAGCTCCCTGCCCTACTGCAGGTTTTAACCCAGGCCCCACACTGCTCGCCTCTATAGTATTGCTCTGAAGCTTAAGTGTCTGGGATTGCTTAGTGGGTAGAGTGCTTGCCTAACACTCATGAAGCCCTGAATTTAATTCCTAGCATGGCATACAGCAATGCTTAATGGTACACACCCATAATTCTAGCACTTGGGAAGGGTCCAGAGTTCAACACCATCCCTGGCTATGGCAGAAGCCCTGGGTAAGCCTAGAGCAGGCAAGACACAGTCTCAAAGGTAAGTGGATTGTCTAGTGGGGTGGTGCTTCCTACCCAGCTGGTTGGACTGGGGATATGGAGTCTGGTCCTGGGGTAGCCATACACACTGGCAGCATCTTTAGAACTCTGCCAGAGCAGATTGCAAATACAGAATCCACCCAGACCTTGCAGGTAACTTCCCATAAGCCCCTTTTGCCTTTTAGTCACAGGTTCCTCTGTAAGGGTCCTATTTGTAAGTAAGAATAAGTTCCTGTTTTTTTTTCCTTTTTAAAAAAGATTTATTTATTCACTTTATGTATAATAAGTACATTATTGATCTCTTCAGACACCAGAAGGGGGCATCAGATCCCCTTACATATGGTTGTGAGCCACCATGTGGTTGCTGGGAATTGAACTCAGGACCTCTGGAAGAACAGTCAGTGCTCTTAACCACTGAGCCATCTCTCCAGCCCAAGTTTCTGTTTCTTAAATCTGATATAAACAGCTTGTTTTTCAATCTATACTAAACTTGTAACCCAATTTATATATTATGTACATATGTGTACAACAGCCAACTCTTGCCCCTGTGAACACCTTATCTCCTATAAAAAGGACCTCAAGAGAAGGGCAGGGGCTGCTCTCTCAAATCCTGATTTAAAGTGAGACAGAGGGCTGGCCAGTCTCACATGCACCCCCAAATACATCTTGCTTTAACTGGACAGTCATGGATTCATTCTTTTCTCCTCATACTCTCGATTTAACATGGCGGTAGGAAAGAACCAACTGCTACAAGTTGTCCTCTGGTTTCCACAAGGGCTGTGAGATTTGAGGTCCATCCACCTCACAAAAACAGATTTAAAAAAATAGAGGATTATTAATAAAAGAAATACTAACACCTCCCACAAAAGTGAGAGGATGGAGGTCAAGACCAGCCTGGGATACTCAAAACTGTCTAAACAAAACAAAATTCTATTATATATGGTAAGAGTTATTCAGAGGGTGAGAAGCCCCAGGAGTGGTTGGATTTCATGGAACCTTTAGCCTGGGCCTGAGAGGAGGTGTGGCACTGGAACAGAGCATTCCAGGATTCAGGAGCAGCATGGATAAAGGACAGAGAATGCAGCAGCCAGAGCTTTCCAGCATGCACTTCTGGGGCAGAAGAGCCGTAGAGCTGGGTCTGGAAGCTGACTTACTCAGAGTTTTGCAAGAAATTTCTGGCAGCTTTGTGTAAGAGCAACCAGGAAATTGAGATTATGGAAAGAGGACCAGCAAGCGGGCAGGGATGGTGAGCCCACAGCAGCCGTGGGAGAGAGGAGATGTGCTAAGCACAGGCCTGCATCTCACTGTGAAGCGCCAGGAAGGGCACAGAGGACACCAGCAGGGCCAGCCTCCGAATGCAGGTGGTCTGTATACATAAGTGCAGAACGGTCCTTGAAAATTGCTTGGGGACACCTCTAGGCTGCGGGGAAGGAAAGACCTTCGGGCAGCGATCTTGGACAGAGCACTGGAAACCCAATAAATACAAACCAGGAGAAGTAAAGAGTCAGAGGCCAGATAAAAACAGGAAGGAGAAAACTATACATCAGCTGGCTATAAAGCCTGCTGCTGTGTCTCAGCAGACGTGAGCTGCTTCCCATGTGCCCTCACTCCCCAAACTGTCCAAGACTCACCTGGGGAGAAAGACTGAAGCCAGCATTGCAGAAGCCTGGTGCAACAGGGCTTAAAATAGTAATTAAATGAAGGCACAACAGGCCATATGTCTGCCATTCCTGAGCTGAGGGATGGAAGTCACACCTCCCACACCTTTGGGGAAAGGTGGTTCTGTGCCTGGCACAGACTCTGCTGTGTGCAGAGCCCGTTGAAATTCTTCTGGAAAGATCTGCTCTAGTAAGATGTATCCCTGAGATTGGCTTTTTTCCTCCTGTATCCAGGCAACCGGCGTCCATTCTCACTGCCTCTCTCAGAAAGCTAGTCCCTCCACAAGAAAAATGCATATGCAGGGCGAGGAGCCATAGCGTGGCAGAAACGTAGCAAACTGTGGGGTAGCCATCCATCCCACCAGTCAGCATCCCTGTGAAAGAGGCTGCTTCCAAGCAGGAAGTGAAAATGTTTGCATGCTCAAAAGAACCTCCATTCTGCTCCCAAAGCTAGGGTGCCTCCGCCCAGCCCAGGCCCCTTGGTCTACTCAGGAAGGACATCTAGAGGACATCATGCATTTCCAAAACATTTTGAGGCACCAAGGCCTTCCCAAATGTTTCTGTCAGCTTAAAAACACAGATTTCACTGAGCCATGTATTTCTACATAAACAACTCTATTACAACAGAGCCAGGTAAAACCAAGGGATACAAGTCTTTAGGGAAAACCTTTTTTTTTTCCTTAAATATAAAAGGGTCAGTTTTCTACAGCAAACAGAAATACACAAGCAGAAACTGGTAGGCACATAAGACACAGACACAGTGGTGATGGGAACAAGCCTCTCTCAGTCTTTAATGAGTTAAGAAAATGTAAAGGCCCGTCGTATATTTAGTGAGGCCAAATTAATATACACAGATCAAATGTTGTTGCTTTCAAAGAATATACCTTCTCCAACTTCCTGGGTATCTTATTAAAACTAAAACCTTATTAGGTCTCAACAAAATGTTAATGAATCCAAAACGCACAAATTGTACAGGCCGTACCCTGCCTGACAACGAGGTAATAAAGAAGAGTCTGTAACAAATGTTAAAACAGCAACAAAGACAAATGATCAGGAAACCTAAAAGTATAATTTAAAATGACTCTTCAGATAAACCCCAATCTGAAATGGTAAGCTATATATAATGATCAGCATACATAAACATTTATGGATACAGATGTATCCTGAGGAAAGGTCACAGGTCTACAACAGGAGCTACTGTGCCTTCCACTGGGCAAGAAGTCAAGATGACCTTTAACTTGAAAAGCTGGAAAAATACCAAGGGAAAACCAACAATCATAAAACGATAAAACTGGAAACGTACATATAAACTCCAAAGCTGGTGTTTTGAGAAGATGAATAAAAATTGACTAATTATTGAAAAACTAATCAGAATAAAAATGGGAAGTATAGATGTAAAACAATACTAAGGGAAAAATAGTACAATCCTATAAAGATAATTATTTAATAAAAGTTAAATTGTCAAAAATTTTACAGAATAAGAAACTTTGAAGAGACCAATGAATATGGAAAATGTTTTAAAATTATCGAAGGATTATTTCTTTAAAAGGCACTAGACTTGGACAATTTTATACAGGTTTATAAAAACTTCAAGGATCAAGGAGTTCTGAATATTATTTGAACTATTCCAGGGCACAGAAAAAGAGATAGAAAGTGGCCCAAGATATATTTTAAAGGAAGTTCACATAAAAACACCTGACAAAGACAGCAGAAAAATCACCATTACTCATCTTATTAATAAGATATGAAATTCTAAAATAAAAGGAACCAATGAAATCAAGAAGAGTCTTTTCTCATTGTAAAGCTCTTAATTTTATTATACAAGTAGTAGGCAACATTTATAGAAAAATCTGAAAGCACAAATAAGACAGACAAAGTAAAAATGTCCCAAAGACCAACCAGTCCTGAGTAACCACTGTTAACTTCAAAAGGAGATGAGGATTAAAAGAATAACGTGCCCTGACTACAGCAGGGTTTTGGAGAAACGGGGGGCTTCAGTACAAGGATTCATCTTAAGTCACAATAGAGAAAAACCATTTCAACAGCTTGGCAGATGTTAAAAATTCAGTTCCTAAATCCCAATACCCCTTGCTCGTAAAATTGCCAGCAAACCAGAGACAAAAGAGGATGACTTGAATATACAACCAAGAGTCACATGCGTACTTCTGTAAAGACACTAAAAATATCCTCACCAAGGGGAAGGCATGTGGAGACACATGTTCAAGACTAGCACAATTATAGACAACTCTGTCACTGTTACAGAGGGGCCGGTCAGTGTGGGAAGGCAAGAAAGCAAAAAATTAGGACGTGATATTATCAGTAATCAAGGATATTGTCTACAAGGAAGGCAAATGAAATTAAGACCAAAAGGATTAGAATGAACAGGGTCAGTGACTACTGGACAGAATGAAATGGACTTGTTTGCAGACACACTCTTCTACGTAGATAGAAATGAGGTAGATCAATCGATGCTTCCTGATGGTCAAGATCTTCTCCAAGGAAAGAATGCACGTAGTGGAGGGACTGTATCAAACTGTCAAAATGATAAAACACCGTGTGTGTGCATGTGCTATGTGTGTGGTGTGTGTATGTGTGTGTGGTGTGTGTGTGTGTGTGTATGTGTGTGTGGTGTGTGTGTGTGTGTATATGTGTGTGTGTGTATATATGTGTGTGTGTATGTGTGTGTGGTGTGTGTGTGTGTATATATGTGTGTGTGTATGTGTGTGTGGTGTGTGTGTGTGTGTGTATATGTGTGTGTGTATATGTGGTGTGTGTGAGAGAGAGTGGGAGGGAGAGAGAGAACTTTACATAATTGCTGAGTATCTTGGATCAGAGGGAATTTTAATGATAGGAGATTTTGATTTTCTACGGTATTTTATGTCTAAGTTTAGGTAACGTTTATTTGCTGCCCTCAAATAGAAGCCTGAGGGGAAGGATTTTCATTAACAGGGTTCTACTTTTATAACAGTAAACTGTTGGAAAAGATCTCATTTACAGCAATAACCACAGCGAAAAAATTACCTGTATAAAAATAGACTGAACATTATAAATTTAGTGAAGCAAAAGAGGTTATAAAGATGTTACTTCTCTTGTAAGATAGAAATATCATATAATCCAATTTCCGATGATTCCAAAATTTACAAAATGGCCCCTGAATTTCTTTTGGAAACATTAGAATATAAAATAGACTAGGAAATTAAAAAATAATCATTAGTGGGGATTTTAAACCTAAAGTTAGGACTACCAAACAGTATAGTCCCAGCAACAGAATAGACAGACAGGTAAGTACAGCATGCTCGCACGCCCTAGAAGGGTGGGTACATAAAATGTAATTTGATACCAGTAGAGAAAGGGTCATTTCCCCCTAAAGTAGTGTTGGTGTAATTTAGAGATAAATTATGAATAGAATAAAAGGGTAGTTTTGTTTTGTTTTATTTTGTTCTGGAGACAGGATCTCATATGCAACCCTGGCTAGCCTGGGATTCACTATGTAGACCAGGCTGGTCTCAAACTCACAGAGATCTGCCTGCCTCTGCCTCCTTTGTGCTGGGATTAAAGGTGTGCACCACAACTGGCTGGTTGGTTTCGATTTTTTTTGTCTTGTTTTTTTTGAGACAGAGTCTCCATAACCCAGGCTGGCTCTTAAACTTTCTATGCAGCTGATCGTCCTGCCTCTACCTCCCATCTACTGGGATCCAAGAGTCCTACCACGACTGGCTGAGATCCGAGATTCTACAGGGCTAACGAATGTACAAGAGCAATACACTAATGAACAGAGTAGGCTGGGATTAGAATTGGAAAAATTGTCACTCGTGACAGACAAGGACTAACTATAAAGGTAAAGACTAAAACAGGTTCTTAATGTGTAAACATTTCTCTAAAAGCCAAAATACAACTTTAGTCTTATAGTATTTATGAAAAAATTTTGACATCAATGAGACCACTGTATGTGGTAGAGCAAGTCCGTAATTCTAGCACTTGGAAAGCTGAGGCAGGAGGATTGCCACAAATATAAGGCTAGTGTGGTCTACACAGAGAGCTCCAGGCTAGCTACAGTTATATGGTTGAGACCTTGTTTCAAAAACAAAAATAAAAAGCAAACAGAGGGGGCCGGAGTTGAGTGCTGGGGAGATTGCTCAGTGGTTAGAGCACTAGCTATGCTTTCAGAGGACCTGGGTTTGACTTCCAGCACCCACATGGCAGCTCATAACCTCCTGTAGCTCCAGTTCCAGGGGATCTGATGCCCTTTCTTCTGGTCTCTTTGAATATCAGGCACACAAGTAGTACACACACTTTTACAAAAGGAATGAATGAGACCACTAAAAACCTTATAAGAAAGCAGGCCTGAAGCCAGGCGACCGCATGCAGGCCTGAAGCCAGGCGACGGCATGCACCTTTGATCCCAGCACTTGGGAGGCAGATGCAGGCAGGTCTCATTTGCTAGTGAGGATTATATTTTAATAAAAACACAAATGTAACTTTCTTAGCTCCTGCCTCCATGATAATGACAGAGCTACAGAGGGAGCACAGTGCTCAGACATTGCAAGCAGAGGGATAGTTGGGGGTGGGGCATATATCTGAAAGGTATTTGAAGTGTTATGTTTAAAATCCTAAAATCATTCATGCCTCCTTTCTTATTAGTTAAAATAGGGCTGTGCTATGCTGCAGTAAATCATCAACCCTGAAATCCCTGGGGTAAAACCCGTAAGGTCTGTCTATATGTGTGTCACATGTCTGTGTCAATGCCAGGTAGGGTAAGGTGAGGGGACCTGGCCTGTACAGCCACTCAAGGACCTAGGCTGGGAGAAGCCCTAACCCTGGGATGGTGCCATTTGCTAAGGCAAAGGATCAGAGACACTGGAGTCATGCATGGTGTACTCCACAGTCCTGGCTAGAGTTCTGGACACTACTTCTGCTCACATCAGGACCCTGAATAGCTGCTCACCAAGGGGCTGGTGAGTGGAGTCTCACTTGTTTAGGAAGGAAAGGAACCAGGGTTTGGAGATCAGAAAAGACTAATATTAGAAATTTATTCTAAGCAAATATTCTAAACAGTTTACAAAGATGTCTGAACAATGTTACTGTGTCCTCACTACGAGAGTAGAAAACTGGAAACAAAGATCCAAGGAATGACCTACAGAGCTGTTAAAAAGTAGGAGTTACATACTTACCGACAGAGAAATACATTCGCGATAAGTGTAAAGGGGCAAGTGGGTTTTAAGAAGAGTGTGCCTGAGACCAGGAGAATTCCCGGAAATGGAACAAATGCGGCTTTGTGAGGACCCGGAGAGCCACACGGGTTAACAGTGGTACAGTCGGATGGGGATGCTGGAGAGCCACACAGGTTAACAGTGGTTACAATCAGATGGTGGAACAACAGGTGATTTTTTTTTTGTTCCTTTTATCTTTTGTTTAATTTTTTAAAAAATTATCTATTACTTATATTCCAAAAAAAAAGCATTTAAAAAGAAAACAAAAGACTCATGAAATAATTTGCTTATCCAATTCATACTCAGCGTTAAGCTCTTGTGGATATGCGAGAAATGTCTTCCTGCTGTCACATCATGAGACACTGAACAACAAAGTGACAGCCAGGCCTTGGTACAGGATGGAGACATCAACGCGTCCCCAACAGCTGAGAGGCATCAGTCCTACTGATCTCCTGACAAAGCAGGCAAGCCTGTACTCCACTGTGGTCCATGTGGACCTCTGCAGGGATCCCTGTAGCCCAGAAGCCACTAGGCAGCCCGTGCTACACTGTCAAAGAGAACTGTACAATTTCACACAAAACCAAAGCCCCACAAAGTCTGGTAAGCGGATTCCAGAGCATTCACCATCACCACCAGAAATATTCAAAGACTCGTTGAATTCAAAGACTGGTTGTGGAGTTAGAGTTGAATTCCTCCTAATCGTTTCTCTGGCTTTCTCTGATGCTTCCTCCGATGCTTCCTCCCCCAATGCCCTCACCCACATGCACTTACAACCATTTCATACAGCTCAAAATTCCTACCAAAGTCACCTTCTTGCCAGGCTTAATTTTAAAGAGGGCTTTATATTCTTTAGAAAAGTATAAGAAAAGACACATAAATAACTCACACTTCTATTTAGTGATCCACCTCCAAGCTGTCACACCCACTGTCCTCAGAATATAGTCTATTTCTTTGGGAGGAAGCCATGTACTCAGTCAGAAGTCATGGTCTATTTAAATCATACCTATCATTCAAGATGTGTATGGGCATTGAATTGAAAGCTTCTGGTTAATATTGCAAGTGCTTCAAAATCCAGTGATGTTCCCAAGAATCAACCGAGTGTAATGTCTAGTGACCCACTTGAGTTTTCAGCAAAGAGCAGTGGCTTGTGCTCTCTGAAGGGCAGCCTCGCTTGAGCTCTTATCAGACTGCCCTGTTTCCAAGCATGCACCTGGCTACATGTGAGGTCTCAGTTGGGTCTCATTCACAGTTGCCCCTGGTGTCTGCAGAAGAGGAGTCTTGTCTATAGAAAGATCCCCTGCAAAATGGGCTTGCTTGTGATGCTTTTGGGTTGCATGTGAGCCATCTCATACTCACATCAAATGCAGTACATGCACCTGCCCATCACACGGCTGAAGGCTGTGGAGCATGCAGGCTGGAGAGCAGCTCCCCCTGTGGACAGCCTGTCATGCATGTAAAGTGCTCTATGCACTGGATGAGTTTGCATCTCCCCAACTGTGGCTCATCTGGACCAGCCATCTCTGGGCCTCTTCCTGTTTATGTCTCTGCCACTGAAGGCCTTTCCCCATCTTTAAAAAGTTGAGTGTGCCTCCATTAAAGCCATCAGCAAAGAATTCAAAGCCAGACAGTGTTCCACTGAACTGACCTTTTCAAGCTCAAAGATCATTGAAGAGATCCCCACAAAGCAGATTCAAAAAAAAAAGGACCCTACTCTTACTATGTACGGTGAACAATTTTGCCTCATCCCTGTTGGCTGTTCTTTGCTGTGGACACACACTGACATTAATATAGTTGCAACATGTTTTTAACAGGGCAGATGATTATTTATTTCTTCTTGGCATCTAAGGGACACCAAAGGGACAGTGGCAATATGGCTCATAGGAGAATAATGGATCAAGGTCCAGGAGACCCAAGAGCCCACACTGCTGGCCACAGCTGGGTTACCCTGGGCATGCTACTCTGCCTCTGCTTCCTGTTCATAACCTCTGCCAAACTCTCTCCCCCAGTTAAGGTCTAAAGTGACAGCTCTTGGGGAGATGCAATGGAAGGAGACGATGGAGGCCAAGCATGGGGTGCTTCTTCTCTCTCAATCCTTCCCTCCAGTGGTCTCTTATTCCTAGGCACCAGAAGCATGGCCTCTGCCCCACCCCAGCCCCAAGTCAGAAATGCATGCGGATCATGGCTAAAGGGTTCTGAGGTTTTCTTGGCCTCTTTTAGGCTCCATGTGGATGGCTGCAGAATGCAAGCTAAGCAAGGTGCAGACTGCTGGTCTTGGAGATGCCAAGGCCAGATCTCATCTGACACCAGGCTCTGCAGGCAGCACACTGTGGTTGTACTGCTGGGAGGGAACAGCTCACACCCACCTACACAGGGTTTGAGGTCACAACCACAGTCCTAAGACTGCGCTAGACGCCATAATAAATGAAGGTACGTCCCACCAGTTTGAGTGGATATGGAACAATTTCAGTGGGCCCTTTGCTCTGTACAGAGTCTACTTTTTACACTGCCAGAGGCTGCAGACAGGGTCAGCCCATTGTTGACCCTCTAGGCTCTTCCTGGGCCAATATCGTTCTTAAAAAGAAAGCAAATGAATCGTGAGGTCTTTAGAGGAAGCAGATGAAAGGGAGTTGAGTGCTTGTTTCGGGCTTCAGCTGTGGAGCCTAAATCACTCTTCAGGGGAGCCCCTAGCCTCTTAGGCTCATGGGCTGTGGCAGTTTGGAGACTGCTTGAGTCCAAGAGTACAAAAACTCTATCCCCCCACCTACTGGCTACAAGATGTTTGCCAAACCCTCCAGTGGCTAACAACAGGGATCATGGGTCTCAACCTTACAGCCAGCCCACTGTGCTCGTAACTTCTAGTACTTTCTACACTTCCAATTCGGTAGCTTTTGCAAGAGTCCTCATATGATCAGGTCACCAGATCATACTCTAGCCAGCCAAGAGAGCCTCTTCTACATGATTATGTCCCCTGCAGATAGAGGCTCATCTGAAGCCTGAGCTGAGGGTCCCAGTGTCCACTGCTCTTGGGAGCCATGTGCCCAGGCTGCTGGCAGACAAAGGGTCCAGGATACCCTAATTAGAGTTCCCCTTAGCCCATGCTGGGTCACAGCTAGCCCAGTCTATGTTCTCTTGGTGCAGCAGTAGCAGCTGCTACTGACTTAAGAACCATTGGGAGCTGTGGGGAAAGACAGGGGTGGCAGCACCCTGGGCTGAATTACATCAGAGGTGACCACTCTGTTGCATAAAACACCCCAACCTGATGGTGTCACCCCCTAACATACCTCAGCCTTCCATATCACCAGCATTCCTGCCTTCCTTTCTCATTCCTTGCTCAGAATGACTCGTCAGCCACTGCAAGGAAAGATGAGGACTTGGAAGTCACCACAGGGCCTGGGTCTTGAACATGCCGACCCTAGCCCTTTCCTCAGGCTGTCTTCTCATTCAAGAGGAAGAATTTCTGATCCCATGTGGGCACATCTAGAGGGTTCTCAGATGGGTAGGGAACCAACGTTTCCCTTGTCCAAGGCATTTAGAAGTGTTGAGGCTTAACACACCTTACCTCCTGTGTGCAATGTCTCCTAAGGAGAAATGCCTGTGGACCTGAATGGCCAATGGCCCCATTAAGAAGTTTTCTGTGAGCATAGAGCTTTTTGGCTGCAGGCCCTTCCTTAGCAGGAACTGGGAAAAGAAAGGCAGACCTGGGAGAATGTCTCTGTCATTAAGGCTAAGGGCTGCCATCCGAGGGCCTTTTGCTCTCATGGCCTGTAGAATGGCTTTGCTATAGTTCAAACCTATTATGGGGAGCCCAGCCAATCTTCCAAGCCTACGGTAGCTCCTATACCATGCTCTCCTAGTATCCAGAAAGCCTCTGACTACAGGCTCTCTGCCTGGAAGAGAAGGTGGCCACAAAGGGAATGTTCTCTAGAGGGATCATGGTTGGGGTCCCTGAGGAGGGCCTCAGAGTCTATGATGATTACCTTGCCATAGTTGGTGCCTCAGAGCCAAGTCTAGGTTTGAGTATAGTATACTGCATTCATTTCTGACTTTAGCACAACAATGTTTAATTGAACAAATGTTTATTAAGCACCTATTACGTGCCCAGACTGCACTAGACACCCTCCCTGCATTCTGTCCCCACAGCTTAAGCATCTGCTCTGAAATTAAAAAAACAAACAAAACAAAAACAAAACAAAAAAGAACATTGTTGCAATCATCACAAATCAGGAGAGGGTGGGTCATAGTAGGTACAAGTAATTCCCTGTCAGTAAGCATACCCCAAAACTTCTGGTTTATCTTCCCTCTGGATAAGTCTCCACTAAATGGTTCCTTTCAAGTAGGTATGTCTGACCTACAGCCCAAAGGCCACATGCAGCCAAGGGTAACTATGAATGAGCTCCAACCCAAAATAGTATATCTACTTAAAACATTTGAAGGGTTTTGGGTTTTTTTTTTTTTTTTGACAATTATTTCTTTTTGGGTAAGTCAATTGTGCAGTTTTTGAGTGTGAACTTTGTGGATGACTATATCATGTCACAACTTCAAAAGGTTAGCTACATCTGCTAAAGCAACAAAATGCATACTGGGAAAAGATGCTCCCTCCACGTGCCCACGGTCTAGAATCTGCTGGAGAGTCACACATGCTGAATGCCACGCAGCAGATGGCATCCATAGGCCTGTTGTAAAGGATAATGATAACTTGGATTAGAAAGTACTGCCCCCTCATCCCCAGTTCTTAGGGTTGCAACAGCCCTTAAGGGAAGATCTAAACATCCCTGCCCTGACTGCGTAAATGGCTAAGGTAGACCAAGTTCTGGATTCCTGAGTCAGAAGCTTCCAGATGTCCACGACCTCACAAAGCAAGAGATTTCCTATTCTGGAGGAGTGAGTGGACGGCACAACTGGTCTGGAGACAGACAGAACGCACCTGCATTTACAGAAGCAAACGGAGAATTTCCTATGCCTACTTCACCTCTCACACACACTCCATCCTGCCCTAGTTATCTGTGCCCAACTTGGAGAGTCCGCGGCGGAAGTCATGGAGGTCGTCGATCTTTCCATCCAGTACCTCAAGGAAGCTCTTCAACTCCCCCTTCAGGTGGCGCTGCCGGTATTTACTCTCTTCGATGTCTGTCTTTAGAGACCGAACTTTGTCTTCCAAGTTTTGATTGTCTCTTTCTGCAGCCTGATGAGACAAAAGGGAAGGATCTAGGAGGCAGTGACTGATGGAGTCATCAATGAAAACAGCTGAACCCCAACCAAATGCTCACCACTCAAGTCAGAAAGGAGGCCACCTGGTGGTTTTACTAAAGAAGGATTAGAAGGTCTGAACCCCCACCCCCCCTACCCCCACACCCAGAACAGCAACCAGGAATGCAGAGTCCTGCTCAAGGGGGCTTCACAAAGGTTCTAACAGAGAACTAGAAATCAGAGGCCCCGGCCTTTTGTTTAAGTCCTACCAAAGCCAGATCAGATGAGCAGTGAACGTGGCTTGCTTTCTTAACTTCTAGCTGACCTCTCGTTCTTTGTGAGTGAGGACTCTTAAGGCCACAGAAGAGCTTTCTTTATTCTGTGGTGCTAAACTAGGACTTTCTTGAACATGTGCCCAGAAACTGGTTATCAATACAGTCCTGGGGTTGTGTAATTCAGTAAAGTGCCCCTTGAGTAGGTCAAGAGGACTGGAGTGAGAAAACCACAGGGGGAGAAGAAAATCCCTTGTTTTGTAGATCTGGGAGCTGATGTCCTGAGGAAGGCCAATGTAAAGTCAGCATCCAAAGGCAAGAGCTGGGAAGAGGCCAAGTGGACTTGTCCCTGACCCTGCCAGACACCCAGGCCACTCCCATGCCCCCTCTTGACTGGCTGTGGTTCTGCGGGATTTCCTGCGAGTGAGAAACCACCGCCCACACTCTGGCTGTGCATAAGAAGCTTTGTGTAAGTTGTTGGGGCAGCCCCCAGGAGTGCTCTTGACTCGCCATTGCTAGCAGTTTGTAAGCGGAAACCCACCCTTGACCATCCTGGGTGTAAACATGGGAGGGGATGGAGGGGTTAGGACCATGCCAATCACCTCAGGACCAATGCACACTCTTACCTCTAACTTCTCAGAGACATATTCACACTCGGACATGAGCTGAGGTATGATTTCACTTTGTTTTCGGAGATCTTTCAACTCCTAAGGGAGACAGACATTTTTAAACACACACACACACTCACAGAGATTAAAGCATACTCTTGAAAATTGCTGGCTTGTGTGTGCACTAGTGTATTCTGTTCTGGGAACCTGTTTTGCTCACTTGATTGATAATGGAGGGATGCTAGTCTGAAGCACCTCATGACTCTGCAGGTGAATGTAATGTATGATACATCACCACATGAAATCTGCACACACTGTAAAATGGCATGCATTTTTACAATTGCTGCTTTGTGGTGGGAAAAACTGAGGCCTAGGGGTGTTTTGATGACTTGTGCATGTTCCAGTGCTAGGTTCTTAACTTCCTGTCTCCCAGAATATCAGTGACTGTGAGACTGAAAGCCTAGTTGCATGAGGCTGACAGCAGAACTCCGCTTCTGCAGGCCACCAAACCATAAGACTGACTGTGGCTTCTGGGAAATCTTTTATTTTTCCTAGATATCACCTCATGTATCCCAGGCTGGCCTTAGTGAAGATGGCCTTTGAACTCCTGATCCTCCTGCCTCTAAGAGCTTTGGGATTATGTGCCACCATGGTGGTTCACATCATCTGGGGGATCAATCCCCAGGGCTTTATGAATGCTAGGCAAGCCCTCTACCTACTGAGCTATATCGCCACCCCTGGTTCACTCTGGAAGTTGTAAATAGAAGGCTGTAAGCAGCCTGTGAGGCTCTGGCTCTCAGGGAAGCTGAACTGTGGTGCAAGCCCTGATTCTCCATTCTGGAGTTCAGACGGTTGCCAGAGTCCCAGGTCACCTGTCCTGCTTTGTACAGAGATCACAGAGGTCGCCATGCAAGGCCGGGGACCCCGGGCCTGCTCACAGCTTACTCACCATCTCCTTCTCTCGGACCTCTGATTCCAGCTCCTCTATCCTCCTCTTCATCTGGGTGTTCTTCTCCTTCTCCCTGTTTATCTCCCCGCACTGTTCTTCCAGTTCCTCAATCTTAAAGAATGGACAGTTACGTCGAGCTTGCCATGATGCCTTTTATGCTTTCTTTTCAGACAAGCCATAAAATACAGCACTCTACAGGGACCATGCAGCTCCCATGTGCTGTTTGCTCCCGCTTGCCTGAAGACTCGTTACTTAATCCCAGTAGGCCGGTAAGTCATGAAACCCAGCCTATGTGCTGGGCTTCTGGATTTTCTCTTTTGGCCACATGGGAGTAGGTTCAGGCTTGCTTTAAGGATCATCACAGGCCAGATGTCTCCTGAATTGATCTGTTTTTCCCAAGAATGGCTTTTACATCATTTTAATCATGTCCTGAATTACTCGGTTTCTTCTCAAGGGTTTAAGTTGACCAAGTAAAGAATTTAGCAGCGCTACTGGTCAGGAGCTACCAAATAGAAATCAAAGATATCTCAGTCACTGAATAGCAAGTGATCCCCACACAGAAGGGTCCTGGCTGGGAAGCAGTGAGTGGAGTGCTGCCTTCAAGGCTGATGGACAAACCCCAGGACTGCATCTTTTCCCGGGTCTGACCCGGCAGAAAGGATGACCAAGCAGAGAAACAGAACAGTGCCTTTATACCCTGATACTGTCATCAGCTGCTCAGCGTTTTTTGGAAACCAAAATGTGTGTGCAGAGTGGATGGTGGGAGTGGAGCCAATACACCATCCAAAAGCAGACACTGCACTGCCACACTCAGACGATGCCAGTCTTTGACATAGGCCTTTCTCTGTAGCTGCACCAACCCCAGGACCTAAACCATCCATCCCAACTGACACTGAGTCTCAGCTTCTACCTCCAGCCTGGGAATCAAGCACCTGAAGACTTCCTCTGAGGGAGGCCCACGCCCTGCCAGGGAGCCTGCTCTGGGTGGCGCTAGCCCACACCTCAGCACTGCCTTTGGCTAACACACTCAGACCAGAGGGAGAAATTCCATCCTTTGCTTCAAAGGGAGGAGCAATCAATCCCTTTGGCAGGCAGGATCAGCCAGGGCTCAGATAGAAACATGCAGAGTCAGCAGCTGGCCTGGTGCCCTGGCTGTCAGCACATTCATCACAGGGACAGAAAATGAAAATGACAAGAGGTAGCTCCAGGGACAGTTAGCACCCGAGGAAGGTGGTGACGTGGGCTCCACCACAATGGCTCTACCTGGGCCAGCCAGGGAAAGTGATATCAAGAAACATGTCCCCCAAAATCCTGCACTTATGGAGCATTCTCTGAAGCCCTGTGTTCTCACACTCGGGGGTTAATGGGCTCACACATCAGTCTAAACAGAAACCTGAGGACGTCTGCTCAAGCATCCTTGAGCACCTCACAGTACCATCTAAGTACTTTGCAGAACAACAGATGAGAGAGACGATAGAGCTGGTTACAGGGAAAATCTGAATAAAATCTAAACCCTCAGTCATCAAAGTAGGACAACAGAGAGTCGCTCAGCAGTTGGCGCCCACCTTTTTCCTCTCTAAACATATTGCTCTTTTGGCTTCTAAATTTACATTTTTAGAAATAATGATTTGGACAGGAGCAGAGTCTCTGTGGAAATATACTCAACATTCCCTGGACCAATTTCTCATTTGTCCTTGGGTCCCCTTTCCTCCACTGAAGAGCCCAAGCCACAGACACGCCACGGGAAGCCTACCTACAGCAGAAGGCCAGCCTAGCAGGGGTATGGGGGAACCCTTGACAGGGATTTCTGGTTCACTATCTTTCCCTTAGCAACAGGAATGCAAAGTCAATAATTTCCATGATTGAAGTCCTACTAAGAAAGGCAGGAAGACAGAGTGTTGGAGGAGATGAAAATGTCTCTCTCCTGCCTGTGGTGTGAAGGCAGAGAGGAAAAGAGCTTTTGGCTCATCTCCTGCTCCAGCCGGCCAGGCCCTCTGTGCTGCTGGCTGCTGAGGCCCACCTTGCTCCGGAGCCTGTCATTCTCGTCTCGGCAGATGGAGAACTGCCGCTTCCACTGTTCTACACTGGCCGCCGACTCCTGCAGTGCCGTGGTCAGCCGGGCATTGCTCTCCCGAAGGGTTTGCAGCTCGATCTCCCACTTCTTCACATTGGCAGCACTGGAGGGGTGAACCGGGTGGTGACAGAGATTAGGAGTGGTGTCCATCACACTGGTGGGACCTCCATCTGCTGAGGAGTGGGAAGCTGGCCATCCCTTGGCCCACCCAGAGGGAAGCTCAAACTCTTGTCTACCAGTCAGTCAGCTCTCTCGTGATGGGTCTGTTTACATGACTGCCAAGCAGGACCAGAGTCTCTCTGGTGTGGACAAGTCACTTCACCCACTTTTTTTTTATTTAAAAGTTGTCTTAGAAGAGGGGCTGGGAAGAGCCATTCTTAAGAGCTCACACTACATCCTGTCTCAGCTTTGAGCTTAGTGCTTAGTGAAGAAGGTCTTTCCAAACAAAAAGAACCAGGCTTCCCTCGGCTATCACTCCCCTTAGCCCCGGTTGCTTTCATTTCCTTGATTTAGAGCAGGGTAGTCACAGCACTGTGTGGGACCAGAGCTGATGGACCAAAGCTGGATAGGACAAATCCATGGATGTTCTACTGACAGGCAGAGACGACTCCGTCTGTAAGGGGCTTGCCACAGGGGCACGAGGACCCAAGTTTGACTTAGAGCACTGATGTAAAAATCCAGGGGCAGTAGTGCATGATTTCGATCCTTGTGCTGGAAGGCAGAGGCAGGAGGATCTCGGATTTGTTGGCTGGCGGGTCTAGATGATAGGTGAACCCTAGGTCAAGTGAGAGACCCTGCCTCAAAACAAAAACCAAACTGAACCATAACAAGCAAAACAAAACTGGAGCCAGGCATAGTGGTGCACACCTTTAACCTAGCACTGGAGAGGCAGAGGCAGGGGGATCTCTGTAAATTACATCCAAGGTTCCTGGAAGACCCTGTCTAAAACAAAACAAAACAACACAAAACAACAAAAAGGAGGTGAAAGATGGGTCACTCAATACAACTGTTGTTGTAAAAGCAAGGGGTCAGAGTTCAAATCCCCAGCACCCATGTAAAAGCTGGGCATGGCCGCACGCGCCTGTAACTCCAGCTCTGAGGGGCGGAGGCAGACAGACTATAGAAAGTGGATGCAGAGTCAGCCCAGCCAAATGGTGAGCTTCAGGTTCAGCAACACACTGTGACTCAAAAGTTAAGATGGAAAGTGACAGAAACATGGACCTCCCCCTCCGGTTTCTGTACATAAATGTACATACTCGCAGTGAATGCGTGCACGTGTGCATACACACACTCACACACACACTCATTCAAGTGCCATACACAAAGAAAAAATTTGCCCAAAGAAAAAGTCCTTTTTCTAAAGACTTAAAGAAAAAAATTAAATATATACAACTATATCTGAACAATAGGTTACCCTTCTATCTTCTATCAGCCTTGTGAATCTATGATGTGACTGGGAACTGTGTGCTCTCAGTTTTAAATGCCACATACTGAATTAAAAACAAACAAACAGTAAAGTGTTTTTATCTGATGACTTTTAGAGGGGACGACTAGGAATTAAGCTGATCTAGGAAAATGGCTTCATGGCTTTTCCTCTGACTCACTTTCTCTAGGCTTGGATTTGAAAGCATTTATTTTTAGGTTTGGAATATTTTCACTGGGGCATCCCACTGTGACTTAAACAACCAAAAATAGTTTTCACGGTCACCTGGCAAGAGAAGAGACTGGTCAGTTTTGTCTCTGAAGCATCTAAAAAAAAGAGTCAGCATCCAGACGCAGAAGGTGGGATCTAAAAGCCTCTTGTGCTTTCTGGAATTTCTAGGTCAAATCACAGGAATCAAGTTCCACACAGTGGCCAGGATGCTGAGCTGGGGCAGTTAATGGCAGTCCTTTGGAGGTGCAAGGGGGCTCCAACTGAGGTGGTGGCTGGCTGAAGAGACTGTATCCACAGAGGTACATGCAAAGGAGGCAGTGCTGGGAGATAGGAAGGCTTGCTTATAGCTGTGTGACCTTGGGCAGAAATTCACTTCACTATCTAGGCCGAGTTGCAATAGTCCAGTAGGAGAATCTATTCAGGATGGGCCTGAAGGTGATATAACTCTTACATGGAAAAGCCTGGTAAGAGAAACTTCCTAGACAGGAAGAGGAGACTGAGGGCATCTGGCTGAAGCCCTCAGCTGGAGGTGTGTTATCTAAAATTTAAGTCTTCTTGATATCACTGTGGGGATCACGCTATGTACAGAACCACACAGAGGAAACTAATACTGTGCAAACTTCACAGCTCCTTACGACTTCCGATTGAAGGCCACCTTTGTTTGAAGTGAAGGATTGCTGACTGATTTGAGCACCGTATATTGTGTTTATTGGGTGTCACACTGTATGTGATAAGTATGTAGAACTGAGTTAACTATAAATATTTTTAAAGATTTGTGTATTTGTGTGTGTGTGTGTGTGTGTGCGTGTGTGTGTGTGTGAGAGCCCATATACATGCACATATGCATGCATATGGTATGTGTGCTGGTGCTCTCAGAGGCCAAAGAAAATGCTGGATCCCCTGCAGCTGAAATGACAGGCAGTTCTGAGCCACCCAGTGCAGGCCTTGGCAATGTAACTTGTTCTTTGTAAGAGCAGCAAGCACTCTTAACTGCTGAGCTACTTCTCTCTTAACTGCTGAGTTACCTCTCTCTTAACTGTTCAGCCACCTCTCAGGTCTCCACAAACTTTGTCTCTCTTTTTCCCCATAAAAAAGTTTTAAAGGCAAGAAATATGATATATGTTAAATTATTTATCTGTGACCCTCAAAAATCACCTTAGAGTGATGCATGCTTATGACCCCAGACGTGACTCAGAGGTAGGAAGACCCTGAGTTCAAAGCTATGCTCAGGTACAGAGTGAGCTGGAGGCTTACCCATGAGCTGCAGGTTTGCCCATGCTGAGACCCTGTTTCAAACACCAACACCATTTGCTTCCTGTCATCCTGGACATTTCTCACCAGCGGTATCCTCGAGTGTTTTATGGTTCTAGTTAATTTATAAAAACCCTTTTCTTTAAACACGATCCCGTCTTTTTTAAATACAGGAATATTATTGATTTATGTGTAATTTCATGCTATTTCTCATAGATTCTTAGACCAACTTTAAAAGCAGAGCCGGAGTCTATTGAAAGGCATTTTAAATATAAAATCTGAAACACAGTGGTTAATAGAAAGGGTACAGGACACCCCTGGGAGTGGGGGTGTGCGCTCCTCAGACAGAAGTGCTGTTTCTTGGGCTCTTGCATACTTTTCTTGGATGTTTAAGACTCTTTCATGTCAGAGATGAATAAGTATTACTCTTCAAAGCAAAACACAGTAAGAGATACAGCAGGTTCTCACACACATTCACATATAATTATATGTCCTGTACACACACTCTACACTGACAGGCCCATACACGCTCACGGACACCGCTGACACTGACAGACAGGTGACGACCAGGAGGGAGAATGTGATGCTCTGAGTAGGACCCTGCCCTGTGGGAAAGGCTTTCAGGAAACACAGCACAGGGAGCAGAGGGTGTGGATTCTGAAGCGACCTCACCTCTGTGTCAAAGCAATCTTCAGCTTGTCATTCTCAGACTTGAGGTGAGTGTCGGCTGGACTCACATGGGAGGCCTTTTCGTCGTCCGTCCCGTTGACACTGGATGCCTGAGTGGAAGATGGGGTTTCACACCCAGATTCCTGGCCAAAGTGAATTATCTTCACATGTTACTGCTTGTCCTTATATTGGCAGCGAATTAGGCATAATGAGAAAATATGAGTTTATGAGTCTGGACAAACCCACTCATTGAACCGGAATGCAGTGTAGACTAACCAGCAGAAAGGCTGACCAAGACAATCAATCACAGGGCCTAAGGCCCCCGAACACTGCACACAGCATTGGTAATCATGATTTACCTACAAGATGATACCTGGGGCCACCACTCAGAGCTTTTTAATTCAAACTTTACGTTCCTATTTCCTAAGTTCAATCCTGGCCAAACTTTAATACCTGATTTCCTTAAATACCCCAGGACAGAATTTACCATCAACAAAGGGATTGGTATAAACAACAGACACTAGGAATACAGTGTCCCAGAGGATCTAGAAAGAGAGTCAGAAACAGGAACAACAGACAGATCCTGGAGCTATGGAGAGTGAGAGCAACATACGTATTTAAAACCAGATATGGTGTTTGCCACAGCAATGCTGCTTAGCATTCTTATGATTATCCTGAAGTGGTTTCTTTCTGTAAAAAGCCACAAGGAGGAAGAACCTCATCTTGTCTTGAATAAGATCTTAGTCTTATTTAGCCTCCAACGGGCATAAAGGCAAACAGGCAGTGTGAAAAGAATAATCTATAAATTTGACTAACCTAAATTTCTGCATTACAAAAGAGAAGGCACAAACAAAATTAAAATGCAAACAGAAACCTGGGGGAGATATAAGCAGCAGGCATTAAAAGGAAAATTCAAAGACCTTTTCTAAGTTGAAAATCTTGAGTCATTTTTAAAAAGTTAAAATGAAGATTTTATTTACATGTGTGTGTGTACGTGTGTGTGTGTGTGTGTGTGTGTGCGCGCACGCGCGCGCGCGCGCGGGCATGTACGTGGAGGTCAGAGAAAAACTTCCAGGAGCCCATTTTCTTCTTCCACTGCACGTCCCTTGGACTGAGCTTATGTCATTTAGTTCACTGACATTCATGGCCAGGGTTCTTGCCTGGGAAGCCATCTTGCTGGCCTGAGTCCTCTTTTTAAAAAATATTTTTGGATGCACTCAGATACCCTGGAATTCCTTTAAAACATGGGATAGGGAGTAGGAGTAGGGGCCACAATAAAACAACTGGTCACAGCAGTTCATTATATAGTTGTGGATGTCTAAAATTACATAGTCTATGTCTGCCATTTTCACATATTACAAAGTATGCAGAGCCACCAGCTGTGGTGTCTGAACAAGCCTTGCATAGGGTCAAGCCAGGCAATATTCTAGCAGGGGGCTGGGGCTCGAGAGCTGCTACCCCTGCTTGAAGAGCTACAGACAGTGGATGTCTTCTGGAGGAGGAAGAATCAGTTCTCTTTAAGGGCACGGCCCCTGGTGGGTCAGCCATGCTCCTGTGGACAGTCTCACATCCCACAGTATAAGGGCAGCAGGAACTGGACGTAGTGGGTTATTTAGACAGGCAGACAGATAAAAGGAAAACAAAAGTTGGAGGGGAGGTGGGGTGGATATGTGAGAAATACATTGTGTGAAATTCTCCAAGAATTAATAACAAGATTATTATTACATACTTAACACGATATTAACATTTTTAAAGCCTTTAGAAATCAATTTATGAATACTCTTTTGAAAAATAAAGACTATTGACAATTACAAAAGAAGAAATGCACATAATCAATAAGCATAGAAACATGTAATGTCACTAAAAAATGGAAAAATCCAATGGAAATATACTTTTCATCTGTCAAATCAGCCAATTTTCTTAGTGAGGTGTGGGAAGCAAAGCCTTACTCACTGTTGGTGGGAGTCGGAATTGAACATCGCTGTAGGCTAAGAGCACAGAACACCTCAATGCTTTAAATGCCCACACCTCAACCCATGTTTCCATTTCCAGAATTTATCCTGCAGAGAAGCAATCAAATGCTCAGAGATGGGCAGGGACGTTCATTACCATGGTATTTATGTTAGTGAAAAAGAGCTAGAAAAACACAGCTGTCTCAGATTGTAAGGCGTCAGGGGGAAAAGCCATGATAGAACTGGAATGTTCCTTGGGCATTGCAGCAGGTTTGAGAGGGGATGCTGGGAAGCAGGAGGAAGTGGTTACACCTTGCAAAGCATGTTCTTAAAAGTTGAAAGGAGTAATGATGATAATAATGATGATGATGATGATGATGATGATGATGATGATGATAGAAAGGTGTAAGAATCTACCAGCTTATCTTGTGGCTGATATGGCACGTGGTGATACGGCATGTATTCTGTGTTTGTTTTCCAGTGCCGGGGCTTGAACCCAGGGCCTTGTGCCTGTTAGGCAATGTTAGGTAGTATTCTATGACTGAGCTACATCCTAGCCAAAGGGCAGGTAAGCTTTATTTCTTTCTCGACAGTCTGCTATGTTGTATTTCTTTTATTCTCTCTCTCTCTCTCTCTCTCTCTCTCTCTCTCTCTCTCTGTCACACACACACACACACACACACACACACACACCCTACAATAAGTGTTTTTGTAAGGTGGCTGTTTAGATTTTCAATGATTTGGAAAACTTGGTCAGTGTTCATTCATTGAAAAGATTCAGCTGATGGTTCAGAAAAAGGAAAACACACAATCAAGTGTCAGAAGGATGAATAAAAACTAAAGCTTGGGAGACAAACACCTCATTTCTATCCAATGTCTTAGGTATATTTATCCAACAAGACAATCTCAAGGCAAAACTTTTTAGATAAATGCAGATATCTAAGTATAAAGATATCACCACAAAATGTGGCCTTCAGGAAAAGGCAGTGTATTAGAACTCTCTTCACCAGGATCCATTTCTGCAGAGTGAGTAGACCCTTTAAAAATGCCCATGGTGGGGTGTGGGCTGAAGAGATGGCTCAGTGGTTAGTGCATATTACAGCCAGGCAGTGGTGCAGCACGCCTTTAGTCCCAGGGCTCAGGGAGCAGAGGCAGGGGATCTCTGAGTTCAAGGCCAGCCTGGTCTACAGAGCAAGCTCCGGGATAGTCAGGGCTACGCAGAGAAACTTTGTCCCCAAAAAGCAAAAAAATAAAACCCAAGCAACAGCAGCAACAACAAAGCATGCATACTTGCCCCCCAGAGGCCCCCGGTTCAATGCCAGCACATGTGACTTATGTCAGGTGATTTACAACAGCCTGCAACTCCAGCCCCAGTGATCTGATGCTACTGGCCTCTTCAGGCACCATCCTCAACACATCTCACACACACACACACACACACACACACACACACACACACGTACGTAAACATATAGCAGATTTTTTTTTTTTTTTTTTTTTTGGTTTTTCGAGACAGGGTTTCTTCTGTAATAAAAAGAATTGACTGTAGTTTCTGCCCACATTTCCGTTTCAAGAACTCAAGTGACTACTCAGTAATTATTACTCTAAACCAAACTGTCACCTGGACCAAGGACTAGCTAAAGTCCCCATCCACCAGAAGCCTAGCGCGTATTCAGTCTATATCTCCTCCTGAAGTATCTTCTTTATGGCAAGCCCAATGGGTGTGTAAGTCCAGACAGATCTAGGTCTGCCTGTGCCAACCATCCCAGCCACCAAGTCTGCTGGCAAACATGACTATTTCAGGTGCCCAGTCTTCCTGGTTCTTTCTTGGAGCTGACCTCTTCCTGACTTACACCACAGCTACCCAGGCTAAGCTACCCTTCCCCCAGCAGCCTTGTGAGACACCCCCTTCCTCAGTACCTGCACACCCGTGACAGTTCCCGTCACAGAACAACTCCAAGGCTGCTGACCACCCAGTTAATGAGGTGGGTGATAAACAAAGGATTCCAGATCTCACCGTGCCTCCAGACTTATCTCCATACCTGATGCACAAGCGTGCGGGGCAGACATCCAGGTTGTCCTTGTCAACTACCATTCTCACCTAAATCCGATGCTCCCGGAGCCCCCTCTCCCTGTCCCTACCTACAGGATGATTAAGCCTTTTCTTGTCACAAAGACATCAGGCATGCTGGTATTTTTTTTTTTTTAATTTCGGGTTAAAAATGGGTCCTTTACAGTCATTGTTATCACGCTTTTTAAGCACACAGACTACTTGAATCCTGGCAAAGCTGGTTCTCTTCAGACTTAGAACTGTGGAAACACCATCTTCCATCTGCCTTTTGTTAAGACAGGGAGAGGCTTGGCGCTCTCTGGAATCAAGCATTTTTCCCTAGTGAGCATGAGGTACCTAGGGAGTAGGGACATCCTGCTATAGAGTTCCCGACAATCAGTAAACACCACCTTACCACTCACATTTAAACACGGCCTGTCCTCGAGGCTGCCAGAGTTCAAGAAAGTGCCAACCCTGACCTAGCATGAAATGCTTAACGCAGACATTGTGTGCTAACCAAGCCCCGCCCCCTTTGAAATGCTGGGAACAAATCCTGGTCTTGAGCAGGCTATGTAAGCACTGTACCACAAAACTACACCTTGACCTTACATGGTGAGTGCAGTTCTTCATGGGTCAATAACAGGCAACTCTGACTGTATCAATAGTTGTCTGTCAAAACTACAGTACTTCACCTGAGAAACTCCGAAGTCCCATGAAAACATGTCACTTGCATCTCACCGAGAGCAGGCTAATAGCTGAAAAAGAAAATGCCTTCGGAATATCCTGCTGCTAAAATTACCCATTTCTTGCCAGGAGTGACAGGGAATAAGTAATCTCAATTACTGATCACACTCAGATGTATTTCAGGGACAAATTACTTACTTGGGAATGATTACTTGAGGTCTCAATTTTCTCCTGGGACTTGTCTCTGGCAAGCCTGGCAGCTTCTCTTACCTCCTGGAATTTCTCTGCAAACTGAGCATACAGAACAGTTATTAGGACTTACTTTAATCTTATTCATGGCTGCATCCAGTGCCTACCTTTATTATTTTGTATTCATGTTAAGCCTATAAATTCTGTACAAATGGCAGAAAAATTCTATTTGCCATTAAAAGGAAATAAAGATAAATCCCTTTTTCCAATAAACACCACTGGTCGTGGTCAGACTGGAACCAGTTTCAGAGTTACTGATACTAGCTGGATGCAGTAACTGAGAGGAAGCACAAATTTAAAATCCTCTGATTAAGCCAGGCAGTGGTGGCACACGCCTTTAATCCCAGCACTCGGGAGGCAGAGGCGGGCAGATCTCTGAGTTCGAGGCCAGCCTGGTCTACAGAGTGAGTTCCAGGACAGCCAGGGCTACGCAGAGAAACCCTATCTCAAAAAACAAAACAAAACAAAAATCCTCTGATTAACAGTAATTAATACAAAGACTTCACAAGAAATACAGTTTCTCTACAGAAGGAACCCATGGGAAAGTCCACAAACTCTGTCGAAGGCATTCAAGAACATGTAAGTTAATGCCATGGAACAGAGAGACAAGGCTGGCTGTGGTGTGCACACCTGGAACCCCAGAACGTGGGAGGCTGCGCAGAAAGAACTGAAAGTTCAAAGCCAGCCTCCGCCATATAGAGAGGTCTAGGGCAGCTTGCTGGATAGACAACGAGACCCTGCCACACTGACGCCGCCATCACCATGGCAGCCACAACAGAACAGACACCTAAAATGTTAGGGGGACGCAAGATGCTGTAAACAGCCTATGCTTAATTATCGTGTAATTTGCTTTGAAATACTTCAGCAAGAAAGGTGAAGCATGATGAAATGTTAACACGGTGGTTAATCTTCACAGTCAGCTTGATTCGATTTGTGACCACTTTGGAGACTCACTTTATAGTCTTCCAAAGAAGTCTAACTGAGGAGGAAGACACACCCTGAATGTAGTGCCCATCCTATGGGCTGGGATCTGAGGGTGCTAAGGGGGGAGGCAGTGAGTGCTGAGGCCAGCCACTTCCTGTCTTCCTTACCCTCAAAGTGCCAGCCAAAAGAAACTCTCCTTTAGGCTGCATTTGTCACAGCAATGAGAAAACGAACCAACACAATTAAAGGGCATCCGGCTGATACGCAGTTTATTATCTATGTTCTCTATTTTAAAAATGTTTTAATATTTCTCTAATTTTTAAAAGATTTATATGTTTTATGTATGTGAGCACACTGTTGCTCTCTTCAGACACAGCAGAAGAGGCCA
The DNA here is from genome assembly GCA_019843965.1 of Rhynchomys soricoides. NCBI lineage: Eukaryota > Metazoa > Chordata > Mammalia > Rodentia > Muridae > Rhynchomys > Rhynchomys soricoides. The sequence continues at coordinate 18,913,084 of JADRCH010000016.1, forward strand.
TCAGACCCCATTACAGATGGTTGTGAGCCACCATGTGGTTGCTGGGAATTGAACTCAGGACCTCTGGAAGATAAATCGGTGCTCTTAACCACGGAGCCATCTCTCCAGCCCTATATTTCTGTAATTTAAAAATCTTAGAGAGAGCATAGTGCTCTTGCAGAGTAGCTGAGTTTGGTTCCTCACACCCAGGTCAGGTGGCTCATAACCACCTGTAATTCCAGCTCCAGTAGACCCAACACCTTTTTCTGGCATCTCTGTGCACTGCACTTAAGTACATAAATCCACACAAAGACACACATATACATGTAATCTAAAGTAAACAGAGAGTCTTTTGAAAAATCCTAAAGTCATGGGGCAATCACACCAGTTACTGGCTCATAGTCACTGACAGGCACGAGTTTAATTAGCAGTATGCTGTTAGACCAGAGAATTATTAAAGAGAATGCTGGTATCATATATCTAGGAAGGCCAAAATGGCAACACTGAGAAACAGGAAAAGCCAGCAGGCTGCTAGACCCCAACAATTCTGGGGGATTCTGTTATGTGCTCATTTATGGGTGGGCACAGCTCTCTCCCCTGAGCCTGCTTTCTGGACCCTGACAGACAGCAGATGCTGGCAAGCCCAGAACCCCATGTGAGGAGAGAAGGGCATGCTTCCTATTTCTGCCTGTGAATCCTCCACCGCTGACCCACTAACCAAACCAAAGACACGAGGCTTCAAACCTGACCACTCCAAAGCCATGAGAGGAAAATCACTGCCTGATGCTTAAGCACATGAGACTAATTGGGAATGGATGGTTAATGCCACTCCTTCTTTGAGGGACCGGCAGAGAACAGGCAAGGTGTACTGTGAGCACCTGCCTCTGAGAAGGGAAACAATCTTGGCAACCACTTGGTCCCTCTCCACAAAGGACCCCAAGTCTGTAAAGGATTTTGCGTACATTCAAACAGACACAAACTAAAAAGGAAATTTAATGGAAAAAAAGAGCCTTAAAGTAACAAGAAATGGAGCCAGAGAGATGGCTTAGCTGCTGAGAGCACTTACTGATCTTGTAGACTGACTGCAGGGCTTTGGTTCCCAGCACCCACAAGAGAGCTCAACAACTCCAGTTCTGGGGGGTTCTGGTGCCCTCTTCTGGCCTCTTCAGGTACTGCATGCAGACAGTTTGAAGAAATGCTCATTTAAAATGTTTTATAAGCTGAGCATAGTGACTCATGCCATAATCTCAGCACTTGAGAAGCTGAGGCAGGAGGATTACTCAGAGTTGAAAGCCACCAAGCCTTGGCTACACAATGAATTCTAAGCCTGGACTATAATGTGAGACCTTATCTCAAAAACAAAAACAAATCCCCAGAACAACAACAAAACCTAAACAAACAAAAAATATATATATATGTTACCTGTTGATATAGGACATAGCAGAATGAGCCCTGAGAATTGGGTCTTGTCAACTAAATAAAACTGAGCATAGAGCAGAAGGTGAACAGTAAATTAATGGAGAAGGTTATTCAGTTACGGTAAGTGGGAGACAAGTGTGCTGAGCTCGTGAAGCAGTTATGAAAAAGACCGACTTTGGAAATCAGTCCTGGGTGCAAACAGAATCAAGCATTTATCAAACCACAGCTGGAGGGCTAGGACAGTAATTCTCTAAACTTGGAAGATACGAAAGGAAGTCACAGAAGTGACAGGTTTGACCATGTAAAGATCCAAAGCTTCTAAATGTAGAAAGAAAAAGAAACAAACAAAAATCAAAGACAAAAAAAAAAAAAAATCCCCGCTCACTCAGAAGGGGAACAGCAGCCAGGGAAGTGCCCTCAGCCAGGACAGGACAACATAAAAAAGACCCATTTCTGTTTGACAGAGTTCACACAAGATGAAAAGGAAAATACGAAAAATGCCAATAAACAAGTGGTGAAATTCGTGAGCATAATACAGCAAATAAACAGCGTACAACGAGGGTTGTGCAGCCTGGCTGAAAATCTGAAGCAAAAATAATGAGGTACCTTTCTTTGCCTGTAAAATTAGCACATGCTAAATACAATCCCAAACCCCAGTGCTGGCAAGGTCTTTTTGTTTTGGTGTGTGTTTTGGTACAGCCCCACTGAGAAGCAGTTTGGAAGTACATATTGTGAGTGACAAAAATATCCACACCTACTGACACAGTGATAGAGCTCCTGAAACCACGGAGAAAATAATTGAGAATATGAAAAGAGGAGCCTTCAATATAGTGATCATAATCCCAGCATTATCCACAGTAATGAAAACCTGGAAGTGATCCAAAACCCCGTAAGCAAGCTGGGAGAGCTAAGGCAGGCAGAAGACGCAAAACGTAATCATCCGGTGGAGATCAACTCTGGGTCTGATATTTCTAATATTTCTCCCTTATTATATTAAAAAACATACATGTGTGTAAGCAGAGAGAAATATTTTAATTTTTTGTTATTATCATGTCTGTTGGAGGATAGCCTGTGGCGGCAATTCTCTCTGCACTTTGACGTGGGTACCAGGGATCAAACTCAGGAGGATATGCATGGGGCAAGCACCTTTACTTGCTGAGCCATCTCAGTAGCCCCAGAAAAAGATGTTTTTTAAAAACCTATGGTCTCATCATCTAGAGATGAGAACTAACCAATAAACGTCCGGTATATTTCTATATTTATGCATTCATCACTTCTTTTAAATGAGATTGCAGATCTCACTTCATAGCTAATGCTATAACCCCAGCACTCAAAAGTCAAAGGCAAGGGGATGACAAGTTTGAGGCCAGCCTGGCTGTCTGGGGAGACTGCTGTCTCTGTCTCTCTGTCTGTCTGTCTCTGTCTACAGTCTGTCTGTTTCTCTCTCTCTCTCTCTCTCTCTCTCTCACACACACACACGCCTCTGTCTTAGTCACTGTCATATCGCTGTGAAGAGACACCATGACCAAGGCAACACTTATAAAAAGAAAGTAATCGGAAACTTGCTTACAGTTTTGGAAGGTCAGTTTACTGTCATGGGATGGAGCATGCCACATGCTTGCTCCAGATCCATAGGCAGACGGAGAGAGGTATTGAGCCTGGTGTGGGCTTTTGAAACCTCCAAGCCCACCCCTAGTGACACACTTCCTCTAACAAGGCCACACCCCCTGATCTCTCTACTCCTCAAATAGTGCCCCTCTCTGATAACTAAGCATTCAAATATATTCAAATATTCAAATATATTCAAATATATGAGTCCATGAGGACTGTTCTTATTCAAATCTCTACACAGTGCCAGCAACAGCCTGCCTCAGAACTTTGTATAGTAAGTTTAATGGCATCCATTTAAACACTGTGGTCATACGTACTTCCAGCCACAAGCACTCTAAAACATATAGAAAGAATGGCTAATGGCTGCAGGTAGAAAACTGGCCCTTAAATTAGATGACTGGAAAGCCAGGATACTAGGTGTTACTCTTATGTCCACAGTGAATATGGGATGTGAGGGGACATATGGGTTCTGGAATATTTTTTATTATTCATTTATTGTGGGTGTACACATACACCATGGCAAGCGTGTGGAGTCAGAGGACACCTTGCAGTTCTCGCCTTACAGCATGTGGGTGACAAGACTTGAACTCAGGTCTTTTGCCTTGGAGGCAGATGCCTTCATTGACTGAGCCATCTCACGGGCCCCCGACCTAGCTTCATTCTTGTTGCTGAGGTTAAAATACTCTGACAGAAAAAAGAAAAAAAAAAAAAACAAGGCTCACTTTAGCTGACAATTTCATGTTATTGTGGGGAAGTCACAGCATCAGGAGCTTGAAATAGTTGCTTCTATCCACAGTCAAGAGCAAAGAGAAGTGACTGTGTGCTCGCTTGCTTGGGCTCAGCTCAATTTCCTCACTCTCATACCATAGCAAGGATCCCCTGCCTAGGGGATGGTATCGCCCACAGTGGAGTGGGTCTCCTTACATTAATTAACATAAGACAATTCCCTACAGAGTTACTCACAGGCCAACCCAATGTAGACTACTCCTAATTGAGACCCTTTCTCAGGTGGTCCTACAAGTGTCAAGTTGACAATTAAGACAAGTACCGCACCCCAAATTAAATTGTGGAAGCCGAAAGCAAACACCACATATGCAGATGGTTTGAGCTGCATCCACCTGGAGCAGTGGAGATTCTGTTCTGGGTCATTTCCCCTAATAAAGAACATGTTTCCTCTGTCTGCAGTGAGTGAGAAGGGAGCAAACTCAGAACAGTGGGAACGAGAGGTCAGATGCCAGAACAATGAACTTTAATGGCTGCCTCACCCTTCTACCTGGGTCTACCTCTGCTAGGTTCTTTCCAGAAGCTCATCTTACTAGAGCTTGCCTGCTCCTTTCCACCATTCCTCAGTAGGCTGAGAAACTGTGTCTTCTCTAGTGGGTGGACACATGGAGTCCCATTCGATTCCAGGAATATATAACTTTTATTATTTTTGGAAAGCCTGTCTAAGGAGCAGGACGTTTCTGTGCCATACTTCCTGGGAGGTGGTTGTGGAGTGGTCCTTCTAATGAAAGCTGTGAAGAACAACGTATCTATTTTCTTTCTGGGGGTTGGAGAAAGAAGTACCTAAGAAGTGTTCTTATGTGAAAATGTCCACACTGGTGTTTCTTTCTCCAGCCCACAATGTCTGATTACCGATCCTGCTGAAGGTCTGTGGGTGGGTGCACTGAGAAGTCAGAAATACCCAGTCACAGCTGCCCTTCAGCACACAAGCTTACGAACCTTTATGCCCCGTTCCCTCTGTGCTAGCTAATTGCCCCTTGTTAAGGCTGCTAGCCTCTGTTCATGGCAATTTATCAGTGTGTGGTTAATCGTTCCCTTCAAAGAAAAAGCTGATTTGAAGTATTTTTGGATAAAGGACATATTTGAAAGCTCATCTCAGAAATCTCTGTGATGATGGCAGGTCATAGTCACAGAATGGAGACGTCAGTGTTGTCAGAGACTGGGGACTCAGGAAGAAGGGACACTCCTCCTTAATAACAGGACAGTTTCTTCATCTGAGAGGAACTGGAAGTAGCTCAGATCAAGGTCTTTTCAGGTCCAAGGCAAGAACATTCAGTCTGTTCTAGTTTTCGTTTGGAGCTGTCCTTTGATTCTTTTCCATGGAAGCGTCTCCTTCATCTGTCCTCTCTACCTTCTTTTCTCTACAGAATGAAAGGATTGTACCAGGAAGCTATGAGTGCGTCTTTCAAACTGCCCTGGGCTCCAGGGAACTTCTGGGTCTGGACAGAGGCAGAAGCATGAGCTGAGCTGGGCCCAGACATGAACCAATGCTTGCCTAGCAGTCTGAGCCTACAGGGCCATCTATGTTGAAGAATGAATGGGCGGGCATGAGTGCTGGGTAAGACAGGTGACACTCCAGCATCTCCTCTCCCTACCCGGCAGCTCATGGGGCTGGAAACCACACACACCCCTGCTCCACTGCAGACACAGGAGGTCCTGGCTAGCTCATCTTCAGTCACTGTCACAGTGCACACTGGTCCTCTCTGCCACCATGGCTTTGCCCACCCCCCTTCTCCATTTCAGAAGAGGTTGCCACGACCCCATCATCCCAGGGGCTTGGGCTCCTTCACCCATCTGACAAAGTTCTGCCAATTTTTAAAAATTCTTAAAAATTCTCTATCTCTTCTTCAAATCTTTCTCAGCTCTATCCTGAACTAATCTGACTTGCTTCCAGGAAAATAAAATAAAATAAACCTATCTGAAATGCAAATCTGGTCACTTTACTTTTGGGTTAAAATCCTTCTAAGGTCACAAGATAAAATTCAGAAGTCCCAGCATGCTCTACAAGACCGGCTTCTAGCAGTCACAGCAAATCAGGGAAGACTTGGTGACTGTCTGTAGCTCCCTTCTATAGCACACAGCACGGTGCTAGGGCTGGAGCTGGGACTGCTGCTTCCTGCTATTGGAATGACAATGGAATACTAGGAAGCAGGCCTTGAACACCCTACTGACCCAATCATACAAGAAAAGTAGCCATCCACACTGGACCCTGGAAAATGGTCAAGGCCAGAGGTGTACGGGAAGGAAAGAAACAGATCTGGACAATCAGCGACAAAGACATTTGGGAACTAACAATGTTGCTGGTCACAAGTAAAACCACTCCCTAATAGTCATATCCCACACGAATGTCCCTCAGAAGTCCCCACTCTTCAGAAGACAAGTCTTTCTAAGTCATGCAGCAGGAAGGGTTGGGGGAGGGGGGGCAAACACAACCTCCTTACGATCAAAAGACCTATGGATAAACAAGAAAAGGTGCCACATGTTCTACGCAAGACACACCTGCTCTCCATAGTCATCCTGACCTCTGACCCCACAGAGTGTCCAGCTATTAATGGTACAGCAATGAGCATCATGGAGTAGAATGAATAGCTAGCTCCTTGGAGAAGCTGGTCACACTGGGCCCTTTCTCCACAGACATAGTAGAGCTTCACTGGGGACTGTGCTTCTGAGATGGCCCTGAGTCTGCCAACCCCCACCCCCCACACCTACATCTAGAGCAGGGGTTTCCAACCTCCTAATCCTGTGACCCCTTAGTACAGTTCCTCATGTTGTGGTGACCCTCAACCATAAAATGTTCTTCGTTGCTACTTCATAACTGTGATTTTTGCTACTGTTATGAATTGTAATGTACATCTGACATACAGATGACCCAGTGAAAGGGTCATTTACCCCCAAAGGGGTGGTGACCCTCAGGTGAGAGTCACTGGTCAGGTGTCTTATTTGCATCATGCTGAAGACCTAGGAAGTCTGTGGAGACCGCAGCCACTCTGCAAATGCAAAAAAGCTAGAGTCTGATGCTCAGAGGATCCTCAGATCCCAGAAGACTTCATCAAGCAGTGCAGCAGGTTGGCGGAGCTCTGGTATGCTTCTCCCTTCTAGAGTACCTCCCCACCCTCACCCCCGCTTCCAGAGTCACAGTACACAAGTGTAGCATAGTAGGGCAGGGTTTAGGAGGAGAGTCCTGTCATGATAACCAATGGCCTGGTAACTTACTAACTTTTCCTGCTGTGACCAGATATCTGCCAAGAACAAACTTCAGGGTGGGAGGGGTTATAGCTTACTAAGGGGTGTTGTTCACCATGTGGGAAGGCATGGTGATGGGAGGTAAAAAACGGGCCACACCAAGAGTGGACAGGAAGCATCTAGTCTGGTTCCTACAGAGCCACAAGATTCTACAACTGTCCCAAACAGCATCACCAGGACCAAAACCATAAGCCTATGGGGGACATTTCAGAGAGCTACCATGACCAGACAATGGACGCTCAGAGAGCCACCATGACCAGACAGTGGATGCTCAGAGAGCTACCATGACCAGACAATGGATGCTCAGAGAGCCACCAGGCCAGCTGAATGTCTCAGGCTTGATGAACTTCCTTTACTCCACAGACTGCTCAGTTTTCATGAGTCTGCTATTTCAGAAAAGGCTCTCCCTCACACACAGCAGCACAGCGCCACAGAGGGCAGCGACTGAAGGAAAGGGGCATCCAACCATCCCCATCCCACTGTGGGAAGGAGCACATACCTTCGTTAGCTGCTGCTCGGAGGAGAATCCCAGACCGAACACGGTGTTGGCCCTGCTGTCAGCCCACTGCCCGAACTTCTGTGACGTTTTGGTGAAAGTCATGTTCGGGGTGATAGTGCTGTTTATGATCACCTGCAGGAGACAACCCAGAGGGAAGAGTGTTAACTCTGAACTAGAGCCTTTCAATCTTCTCCTGACAAAGCCAGTGGCTACGGGGCACTTCCTCTGTCTGCTGTATTTGTTCCTGAGTTGTTCTGACCAGGGTAGACACACAACCAGGAGAAAGGGCATTTCAGACACATCAACGGAAGAGTCTAAAACAAGATCTTTCACATTATCAATAGGAAAATATTTCTTCCAAGAAAAGCATGGTTTCCAGAACTGATGTTTTATTGCCCCCAAACGTACCAAGCATAGAAGTGTCCTTAAAGGCCAGCCACACGCACATTCCCAGAGGAACTGCCCCCACAGCCTCCTGCTTTTGAAATCCCTATCAGTCAGATATCCAGTCAGACAAACCAGTTAATACTTTCACCAGCAGAATGGCCTTTGCTTCCCAAGGGGAAGGAGAAGACATTCCGATTTGGAAGGTAGGTAGAAGGTTAATTGATATAAATTAGTCATACAGGTATAAGCAGGGGATCTGTAAGGAAGGGCACAGGAGCCCGGTGCTGGCTGTTACCACCTATGGCCTCAAAAAGAAGACAAGAGGCCACAGACCCTGGGAGAAAAGATCATGTAGAGCATGTGTTTTCTAATTTTGTATTTCTGGTTAGCAGAATTGCTGCCATGAAATAAATGTCCAATAAATATTTTTAATACATGAATGAATGTATCATGTACCAGATAACCTGTGAGTCAATCACAAATCACCCCAAGGGGTCCCTTGAATGTTAGTAGATAAAGTCTGACCAGTTTAGCACACACCTCCCAGCCTTGCCCCAACAGGCTGTCCCTGAGTTAGTCACAATGCAATAGTAAGTGGGACACTCTCATATTTCTTTAAAACCAGACAATTTCTAATTTGTTATAAAGTATTTTTATCTAATCTTATATTTAGAAAAAGGGAAACTAAGAATCAACATAGTCAAGTGATTCATTCAAGGTCATAAATCAGCAAGTGGTTAAAAGTGTGTCAGAACATGGTCAAGAGAATGAGCTATGGGGATCGATGCCATGGGGAACCCTGAGAGGCTCCAGGAAAACAGGTAGAGACACAAGATCTGCACAGGTGACGATTTTGACAGGTGTGTGTGCTGAATGGATTAGATTGCTTACCTAACAGTGAATAGATAATGTCTACTTAGTGAAACCTTGTCTCAGACCATCAGTCAGTCAGCCAGCCAGCCAGTCAGCCCTTCAGGCAGGCAGGCAGGCAGGCAG
>JADRCH010000016.1:18927705-18987160 GCA_019843965.1 Rhynchomys soricoides
GAGAGAGAGAGAGAGAGAGAGAGAGAGAGAGAGAGAGAGAGAGAGAGAGAGAGAGAGAGAAACAGGCGCATTTATAGAGGTCAACTTTTGTGAGTTGGTTCTTGCCTTCCATCATGTTGGTCCAGGGAACCAAACTCAGACTTTTAAGCTTGGCACCTTTACCTGCTGGGCCATCTTACCGCCTTCTGATTGTGTTTTTGAAAGCAACTTTGCATTCCTAGAATACCCTAAGTATTCTAAGGTTTCAGCTGCTTCTGTCCTTTGAAGCACCATGAACAAGCAGGACTTTCAGCACAGTGAGCACTGCTAAATATCTGTAGAACAGATGACCCCTCAGGTCTCTGCTAATGTAAGTTTTCTGTGATCCTATAAATAACCAAGAGCCAAGGGCAGGAGAGTCATCCAGCACACCCGGGAGGAGCACCTGCTCCAGGCAAGCCCTGCCCATAGGCACAGGCAGCTTTTCACACGGATGACAGTGAGTAACTTGGTCCATAAAGAATGCCAAAAGCACAATGAAATCAAGGCTGCAATGGCTCAGTTAACAATGCTCTGGAATCCAAGATTCTTTATAATGGAGTTGGCCATTCTGTGCAAAGCTCACTACAAATCATGTGGCTGTATCAGCCATGGCAGGGCTCTGAGAAGCTGGGAGTTAAGTGGTGTATTTCTGTGGTCTCCATCTGTCCATCATCTGTGAACCTGGCTCACCCTTGGCACAGGCCCTACCGCTGCTCACTCTCCTTTTGTGCACATGGTTCACTTGCTGCAGGCCTGGAGAGGGGGACAGCCAGGCCTGACCTCATCACCGCTTACTCCCCCATCATAACTTACTCTCTGACATGTCTATGTTGCTACCTACTTTGCCTGGGCTCTGAGACAAGAAAGCAAGCCAGACATACCTCTTCCCAACCCCACAGGCAAAGAACCCAGTATCTAGCAGTCCATACACAAACATGGAATCACATCACCTCCTAGGGCTTGGATAACACAGAGGTACCAGACAGAAAGGTTCTCGCCAGGCCATGTCTTTAGGGTACACCTGGAAGGGACATGTGCCATACTGTCACTAAACAAAGGGAATGTGTTTGTGTTTCAAGAAAAAGAAAGAACAGGGTGCATTAGGTCTTCCTAAGCAGCCTGTTTTCTCTCAGGTCAGAGAAGCCCTCTGTGCCCTTTTCCTCCAGGAAATGACAGGGAGGAGGCACTTGCAGTGCCCGAGTTGGGATGACAGCAGCTGGGTGCTGTCACCCCTCCAGCAGAGCCTGTGCCCTTCGGCAGCTGAGTTTATATAGTTACTGAATCTGCTGTGGCCTTAGCTCAAAATGACCTTTGGATCTCTTCCATCCCAGCAACTTGTGACTGAAGTCCATCTATTCCATCCCAGAGGGACATGTTTGCTTCTCCAGTAATCGATACTCTGTGCTTTGGGGGGCACATTTGGCCTACATGTGCCAAGCAGAACTTTGAAGCCATGGGTTTGATGTGACCAGGTCAACAAAGAGAAGCGGGACCAAGGCCTGTCTCAGATAATTGAGGTATGCCCATGAGCTGAGCCAGCATTCCCAGTTCAGATCAAAATCTATAATCAAAGGCCTTAAACAAAAATGAGCCATTCTCGTTTGTGGTTGTGAATGCAATGATGGAGAAGAAAGAAGGTAGCCATACTTCCCTGGTGCGTGGGTGCATCCATGCTTGAAGGTGTCTGGAGCTTGGATGTGTGGCTTGGGGAATGTAAGGGCTACATGAACACGAGTCATGGCAGCTATTTAGAAACAAGAAGAAACGAGCCATGTTAATTGCACGGAAAATGTCGAGGGGAGACAACAGACCAGAGCCCAGAAGTGGAGGCCTCAAGTCAGCACAGGTGTCTAACAAGCAGCTCAGTCATAGGAAGGCAAGAAATCTAGAGTATTCAGACAGGACAGGAGCTGGAGTTCAAGGCAGCAAGACTTGAGAATTGGGCAAAGAAAGGTAAGCTGGATGGTGATAACCTGGTGTGGTCTGAGGTCCTGTCTCCATGCCCCGCCTAACTATGGAAACTGGAAGCACAGATTCTCTCTTGATGTTTCCTGGCCATCTTACGAGTCCAGCAGGGCTGTGGTGGTTCTGGAACATCTAGTACTACTGGGGCAGGAGACCTGCCCCTGTCCCCAGCTCCTGGCGACAGGGGTAGTAATTCAAAAACTAAGTCTAACCCACATTCCCTAGCCTTCTGCTCCCTTTGCCAAACAAGGCTCTGCCGAGTTCTCCATGCCACAGTGGTGAAGCTGGGACTCTAGGACTTTAAGGACATAAGGTGGCCAGGGACATGGTGGGAGGCAGCCTGAGAAGCTCGGGCTTAGTCTCTGAATTCCAGTGGGGCTTCGCAGTCCACATTTCCAATTACTCGTTAAGTCTCTAACTTACTGACTACCCCACACTAGGCTGGAGTTACCTCTATTACATTTCTATCATGTAACTCACCTCCCCGCACCCATCCGACTCCTCAGAGCCATTTTAGCTGCCTTCCACCACACTGCCAGATTGGAAGAACTGCAGAAGCATACTGATACACTGGCTCACAGTTTGACAAATGACTAAAAGCCCAGCTAATAATCAACACACTTGCTATAAGGACGCTGTTTTAGCTATAGTTAAGCCCAATAAATCCATAGATAACTCAACTGACAGAAGTGCAAACCCATCTAAGGATGGCAGACGTACTGCTAGAATCTATAGATGAAAGAAAGCAGGTGGGCTCAATTCTCTCTCCATCGCTATCAGAACATCCTGGAGAGAGCCCAAGCGATTGCAGTTAGAAGCACAGAGACGTGATAATTACAACTGCAGTCCCACTGAGCCTCCCAGAAGTAAAAATAAGATAAAATAAAACTTTAAAATCAAGATACCCTTCAGGTGGTCCTTCATTACAAATGAGGCACCTATACATGTCAGGCACTGTCACAAGTCCTTGCCACGGGCCACCCCATACCACGTCCTCAGTGCTCTATCTATGCTTAGATGGGAGAATGTATTATTTAGTCTCTTAAGATGTTCATCAGAACAACTTCTGTTCTCTGAAACGTTGGGGACACACACTCCTGGATATATGACATTTTTGGATCCTTGGCTGAGAGAGAAAGGGCTGTGGAGGTTGAAAGGGAAGGAAAGGACCATGAGACCAATCACTTTCATTTCTAGATGTCATGGTGCCTTAAGCCAGGAGACACTTGGAGGAAGGCCAGGGTGCTGCATCAGATGCGGAGGCATTGGCAGGGTCTCCTGCCTTACCAGGGGGATCCTCTAATGGAGACTCCCGCATTCTTTCTCCACTGGTTAAGAGGAGACACTGTGGATAGGCTCCACTCTACTGCTCAGCTCCCAGCTCTTCTGCTTTCTACTGTCTAGGAAAGCTGCCCTTGATGCAGAATCCACGGGGGACCACAGTCAGTAGGTGAGGAGCCACCAGCAAAGGGATGCTGCCAAGGTCCAAGCGTGTCTGGTGCTACAACAAGAGCTGCAGTTTTAAAACAAACTAGAAGACACGCTCCGTTTTGGTTTTTATATCAGATATTAGAAAATAGAAATAGAATCATGGTTTAGATGGTGAACAGGGGATTTTATCTTCAAACACACTGAATGTCAGGTGACATGTCAGCACAGGAAAATATCCAGTGGATGTGGACTAGAGACAGAGAGACTTTGATACAGAAGGCTTATTTATTTTTAAGGACTTTGTCTGGCACCCCTTCATTCTCTTCCCACAAATAATGTGGTCAAAATACAGACAGGGATAATAATAGAGATGGACGAAATATCAAGAATAAACAGTATTATAAGAAATACTAAATCAAATATGATAGGCCATGCCTGTAATTACAGTACTCAGGAGTCTGAGGCAGGAGGATTGCCTCTAGTTCCCATCTAGCCTGGGCTACATCACAACCTCCTGCACCACAAAAAGAAAAGAGAAGAAACACTTCTAACTTATTTAATAAAAATTAGTTCTCATGTCTAATAACACCAGAACCATATTAGAGGTAATACACACTGATAGCAAGGGTGCAGTAAACTAGCATCTTCATACAGGCTGTAAGAAAGAACCATGTGGAAAGCACTCTGGAAGTATCCATCGAGGGCCGTAAAGTGTTAATAGCATGACCTACAACATTACCTATAGGGATCTACCCTGAGGAAACATTCAAAAGGAAGCAGTAGGTATAAAATGAATGACGGGGGATATTCGCTACATGGGGAATGCTTAGTATCTATCTATAACAGCAAGAAACTGAAGCCATCATAACAAATTAAGATCATTATAGGCTCATAGTAACCACTGCATGGGCATTAAAATGTTAATTATGGAGGTGGGAAGGTAACAGGGAGAGCTGGTTTGTTTTTTTTTTTCACACTTGCCATGATTTTTGGTGGAAAAGGAAGAGCAAGATATGTGATTATGCAGACGGTTCTGCAGCCCACACTCCGTGTGTTAGGCAGGTCTGCGATAAGACAACAGGGTTTGGGATCCAGCTTCCAGAGCCCGCCATCTTTCAGATGCACGACTTGCTTTGGAATCACAATAAGTGAGGATGTCAAAACCGCTTGGCAGGCCAGTACCTTGGCTCCATCCACACTGATGATCCGATAGCTGTTCCTGGTGACATCATAGAAGTAGGAAACGGTGACGGCCTGCTTGCTTGCCGGCACCCAGTTCTTCTTGGTGCTGGGGTCAATCTGGAAGACGTGCGCTCGCGTGGTGAAGATGGGTTGTTCTCTGCAACAGGACAGACCAGACGCGTGAACTGACAGAACTTGACCTATTTATATTGCATAATTTATTATTTCTAGGCCACCCACCTTCTCATACGATTTCAAGTAGCTTAGCTTGGCAAAGATACATATGCATGGGAACAATTAAAATGAGGAGGAGGAGGAGGAGGAGGAGGAAGAGAAGGAGGAGGGGAGCATCCCTGTGAGTAGTTTCTGCAGCTCACATTCCATTTAACTGCAACTACCTGGAGGCTGCTGGGCAACTGGCCTATTGAGCAATTTGCTTAAAATGAAACTCTTCGTTGAGAGTTTTTACTGTCAACGAAGTGCTGTCAAGAGTTGTTTTTATTCCCTGACACCCTGTTGGCATTTGTGGGGGTGAGGGACTCTTTGGAACTAATTCATTTTAGAAAATTAAAAAATTTTATTTTGGGAGAATGCATCAATTTTAGGATTCTGTAACCCATTCAAAGCTTAATATTTAAGTATTTCTCAGATTTGAGGAACTGTTTTGAATGACAGAATTATTTTATAGCCTTGGAAGCATCGCCAGTTTGCTTTTGAAGCCTGGAAGGACTCTGTAGTTTAGAGAGGCTGTCGGGTTCTGTGTAGAAGCTCCTTTACTTTAGTCTTTACTGAGTCTCTCTCCTACTCTGACTCTGAACTGTCTCTTTCATCCCACCTGCCCATGAATGCTTCCTCTGACTGCTAAAAAAAAAAAATTAACTAAATTAACACATTATCTAAGCTTCTTTCTGTTTAGAAAAGAATTAATTAGTCCTGACAATAGGGATTAATAACTAAGACAGGTTTTTGAACTATTATAGAATCCACTGCACAGTACACAGTCATGCTTTGAGAAACCTGCTTAACAAAGTAACCAAAAAACCTAACCAAACAAACAAACAAACAAAAAAACCACAGACTCATCACGAAATCTGCTTTCTAAAGAAAAGCTTTGTAGGCAAACTCTCAAAAAAATCTTCTAAGTTCAAAATAAGACACAAATTGGGGAGGGGGGCCACCAGCATGCAAACATAAAGTCACAAAAACACTGTAGATTACTAAGTATTCATTAAAGATACAAAATTAAAACTAAAGGTTTGATTTTGGTTTAGTCAAATTAATTTTTCAAAGTCTTGGCGATGTCAAAAGGGATGATCAAGAACAGGACACCTGAGTGGACACAGAAATTCAAAGAGCAGGGAAGGCTCAAGTGGCTGTGCTGTCAATGGGGAGGGGTTTGGCAGGAGTCTCTGAGCTCTCCACCATGTCCCACCCCCACCTCCCACACCCATGCGTGCATGCACATGTGCTTGCGTGCACACACACAAACACACACACAGCGCCTGCAGAAGACTCATTACTGGAAACACAGCTCTCAAGGGGTAACTTTATTCTAGGAAAGCAATTTACTCATTGAGCCTCATACAAGGGGATGTCAGATAATATCATGGATATTGGCATGGTGTTAGAGGAACTCAGAAACCTCTGGAAAGTATACTAAGAGTATAACACCAATGTAGCTGCTTCTAGAACTGGTATCCCGGAAGAGCAGCGAGAGGCCCAGGGAGCAGGAAAGGTACCAGCAGGAGTGTGGGTTACTCAGGCATCTCCATCAGGGAGTCAGTCTCAAGTTCACTCACTGGCTTCATCCCAAACCCACACCCTTCCAGTGGCTGCGTGACAGCTGTAGAAAGAAAAGGAAGATTCTTGCCATCTGTCGTCAAGAGGCCAAGCTGTGCACAGAGTATATCCATGAATTAGATGGGGGGAAGTCTGACGTCTGGATGGCCCAGCTGTGCTACTCACCAGCCAGCACTGTGGCTTTCTAACCATCTAAATACAAGACTGTAAAGAAAAAGATGCTCTGATGCAACAGCCTGCACATGTGAGAGAGGAGTTAGGTGAGCAGATGTCACCACGGAGAATTTGGGGGATTAAATTATACTGAATCTCTGCTTCACTATCCCACAGCATTAACTGGTGGTACCCTGTGGGTCAAAGAGGAGCTCCTTTCAGGGATGGAGCCCCAGCTTTTGGACCTCCCCTCCCACTCCCTCGGTGAGGAGGGGGATCTGGGACTGAGTATATGCATGCAGGGTGTGGACACAAGTTTACTAAACCTTCATGATAACAATTAACCATGATTACTAAAATTACTAGCTTCCAAGCCTGTCCTAGCCCCTGGCACCTGACTCCTTGGCCTCTCTGATAACAAGAGTTCTAGGTGCCTGGGGAAGCCCTGTCTTTCAACATTACCCAAGGATTCAGAAAACAACATGGTCCCCACAGCCAGTGTCTCTCATCTAGAATGACACCGTTGACAGTTAGTGACTCAGTCTACTCCTGAGAAGTCTCCTACAGCTCTGGGGGTCAACAGTGGGACCAAGGACTGATTCTGTGGATGCAAAAGGTGAGGAGAGGGGGCTGAGGGGAGGCAGAGGTTCTGTGGTCAGAAAGCAGAGGCAGTGTTCTCATCAGGTGGTCAGCCTGCTGTGTTCCAGCAATGGCTTTCTGAATATACGGTGTCCTTAAAGCCTGCAGGAGTGAGGACATGAGGCAATCAGTCAAAGTGAAGAGAGATACCAGGAAGAAGACTGGAAGGCAAGGTAAGGAAAGTAGCAGAGCTTTGTGATTTAGGATATAGCCCAAGTGGCCTGCTGTCTGCTTGGCATGACTTGCGTCAGGTGAGCACGCAGATAAGAGGCCTCTATCTCCAAATTTGCCTTCTCAGCTCTGGAATCTGAAAACCTTGAGTTGCCTCCAGGACCTCAACCTGGAGGTACAGAAGGTTCATCGTGGCATACCCCTAGTCACCACAGCCAGGCTTTGTACAGGGAGAGGCCTAGGAGGGGCACTGTTGGGACTCCCACCACACCCATCCTGAAAGTGATCATTATACCAAAAAGCTATGGCCCTACTGAGGCCATAAAGCTACCTCCCTTGGTCCTGAGGTCCCAGCAAACAAAGGTGATGATGAGGAATGGGGAGTAGGGCTGGGGATGGAGACAGGACTGGACGGGACTGGACGGGACTGGGCAGGACTGGGCAGGACCTGGGCCTACAAAGCCATTCAGATAGCAGTTCTGTGCCCAGCAAGCCGCCCATAGGGCTGGGATTTCCACATGAATAACCCAATCTGAGAGTGCTGGGGAGTTTCAAGCTATTCTTCTGATATTCAAAAAGTCTAGTGCTATTTCAAGAGGAGGAGGAGCAGGAGGAGGAGGGGGGAGGAGGAAGAGGAAGAGGAGGAAAAAGAGGAGGAGGAAAAAGAGGAGGAAGAGGAGGAGA
This sequence comes from Rhynchomys soricoides, assembly GCA_019843965.1. Classification (NCBI taxonomy): domain Eukaryota; kingdom Metazoa; phylum Chordata; class Mammalia; order Rodentia; family Muridae; genus Rhynchomys; species Rhynchomys soricoides. Next base: position 18,935,752 of record JADRCH010000016.1, read on the forward strand.
AGGAAGAGGAGGAGGAGGAGCGGAGGAGGAGGAGGGGGAGGGAAGAAGAGGAGGAGGAGGAGGAGGAGGAGGAGGAGGAGGAGGAGGAGGAGGAGGAGGAGACCAGGATGAAAAGAACAGCCAGGCACTGGCATTTACCAACTGCTTAGCATTCTGCATATGGGATTTCTCATTTAAGATCACAATAATCCTGTAGAGAAAATGCTGTACAGCAGGGAGAGAGAGAGAAGCTCAGAATGGCCAGGAGGCCTGCCCCAGCCACACAGTAAGGGGCAGATCTGAAAACTTTAACTCCCTCTTAACCTTGCTGGGCAAGAATAGTTAACACAGTAGCTGTGGGCAGTATACAGCTTCTCATGTGGCTCCCCTTGAAGGTGAGACTTACTTTGGCCTTGTTTGACTGATTGATGACTGACTGATAGATGTTGACAGGGTTGTTTTTTAGGCAGTTAGTCCCCAGGGACCCCAATCTGTGATTCTCCTACTTCAGCCTCGTGCATGGGATTGTCACTACTTAGTCTGACTCTCTTCAGCAACAGAATACAGCAAAGGTCACAGGTTGTTATGTGTGTGACTATACACAACTGTGACTTGTTCTCAGCTGACTCTCCCTTGTTGACTGTTGGAAATATTAAGAGACCCACATTACAAGGCACTCCCACATCCCCAGGGGCATCCATCTGAACCACCCTCTACCAGCAACCCTGCTTACGGTGCCTGACACAGGACTGTAACCAGCTAAGGGCCACTCAGACTCCTGCCTTACAGAAACATGGCTTAAGGAGATAACACCTTAGTTTATTACAGTGAGATAGATAACTAATACACTGCCCTTCACAGGACATCTGCAACGCGCCACATAGACGGCCATATCCTCATCAGATCCCCCGAACAGCTGTGAGGGAACAGTGTTCTCCACACAGATCTCAGGGTCACAAGACGATGCTGAGGAGCAAGAAGAACACAATCGAAACCCTTTAAATTCAGAGAAACAGACCCCAACTCTGAGAGCTAAGTTAGCCTCACCTGAGAAGGTTAAAGTGCTGTAAGTAGGACATCACTGTCAGGTCCTATATGTGTGCAAATCACAGTAAGAAGAGTCTACAGAATGAGGACTTTCCCACCCAGGAGGCCACAGGCCCCTCCCAGCAGGGACCAGCAGAAGAGTGTGGATCAGAGACCAGAAACCACCTTCATCTCCAGTTTCATCCCCCTCTCCTCCTCGGTGCTCATTTGGTGTGGTGCTCGGGGAGTATATTTGAAATCCACTCCCATTCCTTCTCCGCAGCTTTAAATAGAAAGCAGATGTTTCCGGATGGCGAAATGCTTCTTCAGGCAGACAATATAACCTACTGTTCGCTTGCATAGTCTTTTAAAAGCTGAATAAACACCAATTGCTGCTCATTGAGCACATTTTGGAACCTGACAGTAATTGTCCCCAAGAATAATTAGAAGCTCTGTGCAACATATGTACATTTGGGACATGAAAACCCCTCCGCAGAGCGACTGCTTTGGCTTCGAACGCTTTCTGGCTGCGTGTGAAATGATTCTGCAAAGAACTGGCATGCCTACTTTTTTTTTTTCCCAGAAAAGAAAGAAAAATGAGGTTTTAACTTGTCATAATCTTTCACTTGCTCAATGCCTGGCTGTTTTCTGACATAAATCTATAAAGCCTCATGACTCTTATTTTTCTGCCTCTATCTGATTTGAATTGCAAAAAGTGAATCGGAAATTGTTTTCGCAGCTATTTAAACATTTCAAAGTCTCATGACATTCCCAGTTTAGTCTTGACTCTTGAGCTCCTTCAAATAAGCATCCATGCCGTACCTAAAGGAGAGATTGCCCAGGCTAGACATTAAGGTCTTAACTGGTCAGTGACCCAGACTGCTCTGTTCTACCCCTCACAGATTTAGGAACACTCACAGGCTACAAACTACCTACATTGCTCTGCCCTATTACTGACTTCTACCATTCGTGTGTGTGTGTGTGTGTGTGTGTGTGTGTGTGTGTGTGTATGTGTGTGTAGGTATACACATGCACATGTGCATGTGTTGCTTTAAAAGTCAAAGAACAATCTCAGGGGTCATTCCTCTGGTACCTCCTACCTTTTGTTTGACACAGGGTCACCACATAGGCCAGGCTAGGTAGCCAGGCAGTAGGGCTCTGCCTATCTCTGCTTGCCTCCCACCTCACCATTGATGGGGTTACAGGAGCACACCACCAAGCCTGGCTTTTACATTGGTTCGGGATGTAGAGACAGGTCCTCAAGCTTGTGTAGCAAGAATGCTGTCTCCCCAGTCCCTCTGCTCTTTCCTTTGGGACTCCTGTTGCTTGGAAGGACTGCAGGTCACACCCAGGGCCTCACATATGCTAGGCAAGCATTCTACAACTAACCTAGCCCCAGCCCTTCTCCCAGCACTTCTGGATCTATACTTACGTCCGTGCCAACACCGGGGCCATTTGGGGACCTAAAATCTCCTCTCTCTGCTGGCCGGAAGTCCTATCAGGCATCACATGAAGTCTGATGTGTAATCCACTTTTATTTTGTTTGCTTTGTTTCCTCAGTGCCTAAGGCCTTGTAAATGTCAGTCAGTCCTACATTACCATGGTATACTCCTTACTCTCTCTGAGGATACCAAGTAAAGACCCGAGGAGATGCTTACCTGGCTTCTGGCCAACAGTCCAGATGGCTAACGGGCCTCTTGCTGGTAAGGCCAAATACCCAGAGCCCAGACAGAGGGGCAGAGGGATGCAGACAGAGATTCTCACATATTCTCTCAAGCAGAAAATCTAATTCACAAGCACAGCACATTGGGGTTCTACTCTCATACAAAATCCAAATAGTATGGTTACCACTATTTGCAAAATTGACTGCACCCGTGAATAATACCTGTGAATAAACCAAATTCAGTAAGGTGAAGAGGTATAAAATCACTAATTAAAAAAAAATAAACCAATGAGTACAAACAACCAAACAGAAATTACAATGATTTTTAAAAAAATTTCCACTCATAATATCAATCAAAAGAATACAGTGTCTAGGAATCTATTTAAGAAGTATGCAGATCTATATTTAAAAATAAAACTTCCGCCAAAAAATAAAAATAATTTAAAAATGTAAAATCTTTAAAGGTATATTGAAGAAATTATTAATAAATATGACATATCCCATTCTTATATAAGAAAGTCAATATGAAGATGACAATTACCTCTAAATTAATATGTAAGAAATATAATGAAAATATCAGCAGGATTATTGTTAGAACTAGGCAAGTTCACATGTATAGAAAACTCACTACGTAAACAAGTCCAAAAACCAAAAAGTCTGAAAATAAAGAACAATGGTAGATATTTAGCTGTATCAGAGATTGAAATATATTATTATAAACTTAACAGCAAACAAAAGGGAAGTGCTAGCAAATATGCAGACACACAAATGCATGGGCAAGAACAAATTCTATAAATAGAAGCCTAAAACACTGTGGCCACGATACAGGCAATTCTGCCCGTGTTCAGGGACAAAGAATTTGTTTGTGTTCCAGGAATGCACAACTTCTTGGCGGACCTGACCCCACCAGGCCTGAACCCGAAGCCCACCTCCCTGCCCTGTCTGAGCCCCTTCAAGCGGACCACAGCTGCCTCGCTGTGTTAAATTATTTCTACACACCACCAGACGGCTAATTATCGCACCTACTAAATCAGAGACCTTGGAGTAAAAGCATTTATTTGTCATAAATCCTCCTCATCCACCGACAAGGGATTTCCCTTTAGGTCACATTTACACCAGAGAGTAGAAGAGACAAGTGACCCCAGTGAACAATGACAGACTTGATTAATGATGCTACTTAGTCCTTGGAGCGTCCAGCAGTTTTTAGAGAGCATTCAGCACAGACTCTCCGATTGTGGTGCGGGTCTAATTAAGTTCCACAGGCCAAGAGTTGCCCCAAGGGAGCACATCTGATCCATGCCCATGCACTGTGAGTGGATGGCCAGTAGTAGAGAAATGAGCCAGGAAAGAAAGTATTTCCATAGGTGACTGTGAAGATTCTCTGAAGATACAAAGTAATAAAGAAGCTTTCTGGGAGGGTGAGAAGGTGAGGGAAGGCTGTGGCTTCATCATGGACAGAGACTGGAGAGAACCCATTACAATGCAGCCCCAGGTTCGAATGGCACCTCCCCATACTTGTGTAGACAACCCTCTCCTTCCTGCAAGCACTCCTAGCCAGAGGTCTGGGTCTTATTCACTAGGACCCTGGGCGGCTACAGAAGGGGCATCTGGAGATGAAGCCAATGGCAGGATCCTGAACACGTGCTAAGGAAACCAGTCCTTATCTCAGGACCAGCATCTGTCCACTGCGCTCCACGGAAACTTTTATCAAAGCATCTCTCTCTTCCAAATGCATTTCTAAAAAGTACACAGGTAGGATAAATGTTAAATGGATTTAGACATTTGTTCCCATAATTATGTAATTGCAATTTTAAGAAGTGGCATTCTCAACCCAATACTGCTGGGAAATCAGATGGAGCTACGTGGTACAACCATGTGTCACGTCATATAAGCGTCACATAGGTGTGTAACCTGCACTTCCAGACTGCATGGGCCGCTCTATCCACCATGTGCTGACTACAAAAAGCACCTTAGGATTTCAGTACAGACACATCATATTCTGTAGAAAGCACACTGAACATCTAAATCATCATATTCCAGGGCTGAGGATATGGCTAAATTGATGGAGTGATTGCCGAGCACCCAAGAAGTCCTAGGTTCAATCCCTAGTAAGACAGGAACGAATGGCACATGCCTGTAATCACAGTACTTAGGAAGTGGAGGCAGGAGGACTGGAAATTCTAGGTCACCCTTAGGCCACATAGTGAATGTGAGGCCAGTGTGGGCTACACGACCCCTATCTTAAAAAAAAAAATCAAAGTGAGTAGTAGGAACAAGTTTTTAATTAAAAAATTAGAATTTTACAGTTCACATACTGTGAACCCCACCACATGGAATTGGAAAGCACCCAAGTAATGATTTCTGGGAAGGAAGGTGTTGAGTTTGCCAGACTCACGAAGATTAATGATCTCTGGGACAGTCTAATTCAAGCAAGTGAAAAATCTCACTGAAGGAACAGTTTGTGTTCTCTCTCTTGTTACAACACATCTGTGCACACAGATTTTCATATTAGGCTACAGTGAAACACAATATAGCCAGCCCACTTTATGCTATACAAGGCTGTGACTTGGCAACACAATTTCTAATCTTAACTAACGAGGGATTTTTTTTTTTTTAAATACTAAGGAAGTAATGTTCTCGGTTTTAAATGTTGAGGAAATCTACATTCACCTAAAATAAAAAATGAATTAGATGTGTGAATAAGTAGTCTCTCTTAATAAACTAGAATGTTCTTTGATGTTTTATACTGATACTGTTAAGAAGTATTTAAATGTTAAGTTGAACAATCAGCAGCAACGAGTTCATTTGTGATGTTGTGCTGCCTCTTACCTACTTTTATCTTGGAGTATGTCCAATCTTATGTGGCTCCAGGGGTGATGACACAAGCCTGTAATCCCAGCTCCGGGGAATCAGAGACAGGGAGAGTACTTAAGTTTGAGACCAACCTTGTCCACATAGAAAATTTCAAGCTAGCTAGAACTATATAATAAGACCGCCTCATAAAGCATGGTGGCATACACCTTTGATCCTAGCATTTGGGGCAGGCGGATCTTTGAGTTCAAGGCCATCCTGGTCTACAGAGTGAAACTCCAGGAGAGCTGGGGTTACACAGAGGAACAAAGAAAAAAAAAATGTTAAATTAACATCTCTAGGATCTAGCATCTCTAGGACATGCCAGAGACCTGGGACATGGGAGGCTCCAGGGAGTCTATGAGGATGACTCTAGCTGAGACTCCTAGTGGTGGGAGATAGAAGAGGGCCACTGAAGTGGCCACCTCCTGTAGCCAGGCAGGACTCGGTAGAGGGATAAGGAGACTGATCACTCACAAAACCTTCCACCCAAAATTTTTCCTGCCTAAAATAAGTGCAGGGACAAAGATAGAGCAGAGACTGAGAGAATGGCCCAACTTGAGACCCATCCCATGGGCAAGACCCAATCCCCGACACTATTAATGATACTCTGTTATGCTTGCAGACAGAAGCTTAGCATAACTGTCCTCTGAGAGGCTCCACCCAGCAGGCAATGGAAACAGACACAGAGACCCACAGCCAAACATTAGATGGAGCTCAGAGAGTCTGGTGGAATTGTTGGGGGAAGGATTGAGAGGCCTGGAGTGGATGGGTACTCCACAAGAAGACCAACAGAGCCAACTAACTTGGACCCTTGGGGGCTCCCAGAGACTGAACCACCAACCAAAGAACATACACGGGCTTGACCTAGCGCCCCCTCAACCCCCCCCCCCATCAGATGTGCAGCTTGGTCTTCATGGCAGGGAGGGTCTCCCAACAAAAGGAGTGGGGGAACCTATCCCGGACTCTGTTGCCTGCCTATGGATCTTGTTCCTCTAACTGGGCTGCCTTGTGTGGCCTCAGTGGGAGAGGGTGTGCCTAGTCCTGCAGTGACTTGAGGTGCCAGGGTGGGCTGGTATCCAGGGAAGCCCCCTCTTCTCAGAGGAGAAGGGGAGGGGCTGTTTGAGGGGAGGACTAGGAGGGGGCTATGATGGAGATGTAAAGTGAGTAAGTAAATTAATGGCAAAATTAAATTAAAAATTAAAATTGGTATTTTATGGTAGCTGGGAAATGCTGAGTTTACAGCCCAGAAGTAGCATAGTAGGAAAGGCAATGCAGAGAATGAACGGAAGAAGGCAGAGACTAAAAGCTACTCCTGGGGCACTGTACGGCCTTCGTTACACCAATGAGAAAAGCCGTGACTACAGGGGACCTCTGTGTGCTTACACATTTACTTCCAGGAGCCTCACCAAGTTCTGGCAATGACGATCAAAGAAAAACTCAGGTATGTGTCTAGCCGGTGGAGAGGAAAGTAGCCTCTCAAACAGCAGCAGAGTGCCCGGCTCTCACGAGGCTTGCCTCGGAGGAAGCTAATGTGCTAGGAGCATTATCAGAACCTACATGACCCAGGAGATTGGAAATGCCCAGGTCCAGCCCCTCAGCTATCTGGTCCCACCTCAGCAGTGGGCATAGACCACCAAAAGACGAAGACTCCACCGGGAGACTGTTAGGACCCTCTCCCTGACCACTAGTGCCGTACCACTACATGCTGAAGGCTGACTCCCTGCGGCTCCCTTTATCCTGTATGTCATGTCTACCTTTCAACAGAAAAGATTACATGGAAGGACTATTTGGAATGACCAGATCAGGACTGTTCAAAACTGTGATTAGTAAGATAAAAGGTTTAACGGGGAAAGTTGACAACAGGTATAAAGAGATAGCTGATTAAGCAGAGAGACAGAAATTCTAAGCAAGAATCAAGCAGGAATACTGAAGATAAAAACCACCAGTTAGGCAAGCAATGGTTCAGTGAGTAAAGACTTTTTGGGTTAGCTTAATGACCTAAGTTAGATCCCCAGATTCCGGGTAAAGGCAGGAGCAGAGAACCAACTCCACAAAATTTCTTTTGACCTCCATGTGCATGTGGATATGCATATGCATATCTGTATGCAAGTGGGTGCCCACAGACAGGTACCACACACAGATGATGGTGGTGGTGGTGGTGGTGATGATGATGATGATGGTGATGATGGTGGTGATGGTGATGGTGATGATGGTGGTGGTGGTGATGGTGATGGTGCTGCTGGTGGTGGTGATGATGGTGATGGTGCTGCTGGTGATGGTGATGATGGTGATGGTGATAATCAAACATTATAACAGAACTGAATAATGCCTTGTGTGGACTAACAAACTGGATGGGGCTGAGGATTGTATCCCCAAGATTAAGGCTATGACAATAGCAAGTTTCAAAGCTATAAAGCAAAGTGTGGAGGACCCCCCCCCCAATATAAGAACTGAGGGAAAACTATGACAGGTGTAGCATGCATAATAGAACTGCAATAGGAAGAAAGAGATGAAGCACCATTTAAATCAAGGATGACAGGAAAGTTCACCCAAGTCAATGTCAGACACCAAACCACAGAGCCGGGATGCCAGAGAAAAGCAAATTAAACGCTAAAGAAAACCATTAGCTCTAGTTTAGATTTCTGTCGCTATGATAAAAACACTGAGGAAAAAAAATAGCTGGGGTGGGGGGGCGGGTGGTGGCTTACAGGTTACAGTCCATCACGGAAGGAAGCCAGGACAGGAGCTCAGGGCAGGAACTGGGAGCAGGAACTGATGAAGCAGAGACTGTGGGGGGACACTGCTTGCTGGCTCATCCCTATGGCTCACTCAACCTGCTTTCTTATATAACCAAGGACCAGCTGCCCAGGGCTGGCGCTGCCCAGGGGTGGCCCTGGGCAGTGGCCCTGGCCCAGTGAGCTGGGCTCTCACACACATCAATCACAAATCAGTAAAATACCCAACAGCCTTGCCCTCATCTGATGGAAGAAATTCCTCAGCTGTGGGCCTCTCTTCTCAAGTGAATCTAGTTTGTTGTCAACTTGACAAAAAAAAAAAAAAAGAGCCAGCAAAGCATACCAATACTTATCACACTAAACCTTCAGATTTAAAAAAAAAGAAGAAGCTTTAAAATGAGATCAGGTGGGGGAGGAACAATCTACCTTACCAATAAAGGAGCAAGTCTATAAACGACCCTGCTCCAGAAACCGTGCAAGCAAGATGGACAGTGGGGTGCGGAGTTTAATGTGTTGAGTGAGGAAAAAAACAACCTAAAGTTCTGTACTCTGCAGTATTATCCTCTGGGAGTACAGGAGGGAAAAAAAAGGGTCTCAGATAAAGCTTGGTGGGGTGTGTTGATAACCACCCAGCCTTTCGAGGGACATTAAAGGAAGCTGGAAATGTCAGAACGTAGATGTACAAAAAGAGACAGGCTCAGTAAGTGAATGGTAAAGCCAAACTGTCCCTTATTCTCGGCTGACACAAACAGGTAGCCGGATGTTCAGACAGGAAGCCATGCATGTGTCTGGCCATGCACGCATGTGCAATACTTACATGTAAGTGTGAAATGAGAGACAGGGATGGCACAGGGTGAAGGGGGGAACTCGACCAGTCTGTTGCTGGAAGACACTGGTAGTTTAAGAAAATGGCCCCCATAGGTCCACAGGGAGTGGCACTATTAGAAGGTGTGGCCCTGTTGGAGTGGGTGTGGCCTTGTTGGAGTGGGTGTGGCCTTGTTGGAGAAGGTAGGCATGGAAGTAGTAACATGTCACCAGGGGCTTTGAGGTTTCAGGAGCTCAAGCCAGGCCCAGTGTCTCATTTCTTTCCTGCTGCCTGTGGGTCCAGATGTAGAGCTCTTAGCTACCTCTCCAGCACCTTGTCTGCCTTCATGCCGCCATCTTCTCACCATGATGATAATGGACTGAAGCTCTTAAAGCGGCCCCAATGACACGTTTTTCCTTTGGAAGAGTTGCCAAGGTCACAATGTCTCTTCACAGCAATGAAACCCTAAGACAGGCACTTCTGTCTGTAAAGCAGGATACTGTTATTTGAAAGCGAGATTGGGCTGAGAATGTAGCTTGGTTAGCACCTCACATTCCTCAGAACCACAAAACATGAAAGACAAGAAGAGTACAGGCCAAAAAAGTTTGTGTGTGTGTGCATGTGAGTGTGTGTGTTCATGTGTGAAATGTGTGTGTGTGTGAAAAGTGTGTATTCATGTGTGAGTGTGTGTTCTTGTCTGTGTATGAAATGTGTGTGTATGAGTGAAATGTGTGTGTTCATGTGTGAATGTGTGTGAGTGTGTGTGCATCTTTGTTTTCGTGTGAATGTATGTGTGTGTGAATGAAATGTGTGTTCATGTGTGTGTGTATGAGTGAAATGTGTGTGTTCATGTGTGAGTGTGTGTGCATCTTTGTTTTCATGTGAGTGTGTGTGAGTATGAAAAGTGTGTGTGAGTGTGTGTGTGAGTGTGTGTGAGTGTGTGTGAGTGTGTGAGTGTGAAGTGTGTGTTCATGTGTGTGCATGTGGGTGTGTGTGTGAGTGTGTGTGAGAGTGTGTGTGAGTGCGTGAGTGTGTGTGAATGTGTGAGTGTGTGAGTGTGCGTGTGTGTGAGTGTGTGTGAGTGTGCGTGTGTGGGTGTGTGTGAGTGTGTGAGTGTGTGTGAGTGTGTGTGAGTGTGTGTGTGAGTGTGTGTGTGCTAGAGTTGGGGGTGTTAAAGAACAAGAACAGCACAAAGAAGAGAATAAAATTAACATATCTGCTAGACACAATCCAATTATATTACCAATCACCTTAAATGTCAATGTTTTAAATTCATCAGTTGAAAGATCAGACTAGATTATAAACGAAACCCCAATACATGCTATTGACAAGAACTGCACTTTAAATATAAAATAGATTCCAAGGGCAAATAGGGAAAGACAGCATACTGATAACTCATCAATAGATAGAAAAGATAGCTAGACTAAGCTCACACGGAGCAAATCCAGAAGCAACAAAAGGCTAAAGGGGGCCTTGCTCTTGAGGGGCCCTACTCAAACAAGGTAGGGATGCTTGATGAGTGTGCACCCCACAACAGTGTGAAAGTGCACAAGCAAAAACTGGCAGAACTGAAAGCAAAACAGTTTTGGAGACTTCAACAACCCTCCAGGACAGGGCACAGCTGAACCTAACACCACCGTCAATTGGCTGGAAAGGATCGACAGCCAGGGCTTGTTTCATCAAGCAAACAAAGCCAAGACCACACATTGCTCAGCTCACCACCAGTATTCACCAAGTCAGACTACATTCTGGGCCACAAAACATATCTTAACAAATTTAAAAGAATAGAAGTCACATAACATCTGCTCTGCGGGTGGAATTAAACTAGAATTTAATTATCTAAACTGACATCACCATTCCGTGGTGTAGTTAAGGAAGGGTTTTATCCATATGATCGCAAGAACAGCCAGAGGCATCTGCAAGGGTCTTGGGGGGGGGGGGGGGGAGAAGACTGGACATGGCCATCAGACTGGACATGGCCAGGGCTGTGAGAAAGGGGAGAACAGCAGGGGGAGAGAGAACAGAGCAAAGATAGTGAGAGACACAGGAGGGAGGGAGGGAGAGAGACAGAGAGAGTTGAAAACAGCAGGGTATGAGGAGAATGAGTAGCTGAGACAGGGAAGCCTGTGAGCTGGAGGGAGCTTAGGGTAGCTAGCATGGGCTTTGAAATGTGTAACAGGTACGTGTGTGATACTGAGGGAGCCTGGAGGCTGCCTTGTGCTTTAGTTAGCATGCTACCAGGCATGGCAGATAGCAATTTGTCCCTTCTTCCAATGATAAGGGAAATGACTCCTTTCAGTAGACAGGAGCCAGCTTCATCAGTTCCTGAGGGATGCTGGCTTTTATCTAACGGCCAGAAATCCTCCTATAGTCTGGGTGGAGCCCAGTTTTGGATGTCAGAACTTTTGCCTTTTGGAGTCTGGGGGACTTGAGTCTCCTTTGTCCCTGACATTAATAATAAGGTGGGTGTGTTTTAGATTTTCTGTTGCTGTGGTAAAACATGGACCAAAACCAACCTGGGGAAGGAAAGGGTTTATTTTGCTTACACTTCCACATCACAGCTCATCATTACTGAAGGAAATCAGGGCAGGAACATGGAGGCAGGAACTGAAGCAGAGGCCACAAGAGAATGCTGCTTACTGGCTTTCTCTCAGCCTGCCTTTTGTTTTTAACGTAACTCAGGACTACTTGCCAAGGGGTAGCACCATCCACAGTGGGCTGGGTCTTCTCATACCAACTATTAATCAAGAAAATGTCTCACAGAAATACCCACAGGCCAGTGTGATGGAGGTGGTTTCTCAGCTGAGAGGCCCTCTTCCCAGGGATGTCAATGTTTGTGTCAAGTTGACGAAGACCAAGCAGCACAATGGTGCTGTAGTTTGGTTGGGAGGGTGCTTATGTAGCAGGCAGGAGATCATGGGTTCCACGCCCCGGCAGGGAGAGAGAGAGAAACGGAGGGGGACAGAATAAATCAATAACAAGGAGCTGGAAACTGCAAACTCTTTGAGATATTCAATAACACACTTTCAAATAGTACATGAGCCAAAAAGGAAGCAGCAAGATGATTTTAAGAAGACAGAAAATAAAAATGTAACTTACCAGATATTCATGTATAGATGAAATAAAGGCAAGAGAGGGAAATTTACAGCATTAGAAGAGAAGAGAGACAGGGGCTGGAGAGGCGACTCCGTTGGTGAAGTGCTCATGTGTGAGCAGAAGCCCTGAGCATGGGTCCCCAGCTCCCACGTGGGAAAGCTGGGCAGCGTACGTCTATAACTATGCACTGTGGAGACAGAGGCAGCTGGATCCCTGAGGCTCATTGGCCAGCCGGCCAAGCCAGTTGGTGAGCTCCAGGTTCAGTAAGAGACTCCGTCTCAAAACCCACAGAAGACAAGGCCTGAGGAAGATGCTCAACACTGACCTCTGGCCCACACTGACCACATGCACACAAATGCACCAACACTGTAGTAGACTACAGTACACTACTCTGCACACACACAGTGAAGTTTTCATCCATAGCCAGACTATAATCTTAATATATCTATAATATTATTGCTGGAATCCATAAAGGGATCCTGTAATAAAGAAAAGACGGAAGAGCTAAACAGTCATCGAAGCGTCCATCTTAGAAACTGGAAAAGGAAATTAAAGACAGAGTAAACATAAGAAAATAAATAATGGCAATTAGATCAGGAAATCTGTGACAAAGAAAACAGGAAATCAATAGAGAAAGTCAACAGAACCAAAGGAATCAAGATTACTAGTAACTGTTGTCCAGGATAACTAAGGAGAAGAGAAAAGATTACCAATATTAGAAATAAGAAAGAACACCATCACGCATGCACTGGTATTAAGAAGAAAGAGAAAAATTATGAACTCAATGCCCACTGACACATATAACCTAGGTTAGAATGTACCAAGGAACAGACAGTATGGAGATCGGATCTATTGAAGCAATATAACCAGCGAGTGAACATAAGAAGCTCCAGGCCTAGAGGGGCTCACAGGTGAACTCTGTCAAACGTTTATAGAAGAAATTATATAAGTTCTTTAAAAATCCCCTTCATAGACAGAAGCAGATGGAGTATGATTAATACCCCTCATGAAGACAAATGGAAAATTCACTAATAAAATATTATCAAATATAGTCCAACAATGTATAAAAAGAATTATACATCACAATCAAGTGAAAGACACCCTAGAGTATATAAGATGGTCCACTATTTATTTGAAAATCAATTAATGAGCCAGGCAGTGGTGGTACATGCCTTTAATCCCAGCACTTGGGAGGCAGAGGGAGGCGGATTTCTGAGTTTAAGGCCAGCCTGGTCTACAGAGTGAGTTCCAGGACAGCCAGGGCTACACAGAGAAACCCTGTTTTAAAAAAAAAACAAAACAGAAAACAAAAAACAAAAAAAGAAAATTAATGTAATCCATCACATCAATAAGATAGTGAAAGGAAATCACATTATCAAAGATTAAATCAATTATCATATCAGTAAGAAAAAGTGTTTGACAAAACCCAATTCTCATTCACGTAAAAGAAAAAAATCTGCCAATCAGCTATGACCAGAGGGGACTTTCTCAGCTTTGTAAAGGACAGTTACAGAAAACCAGGCAACTTAGCAATTAATGGTGAGAAACTCAAAGTTTTACGATTTTTCTTTTTTCTTTTTCAGCACCATGGTGAAAAGCCCTAACTAATGCAGTAAGACAAGAGAAGGAAATAAAGGCATTAAATTAGGAAGTATTAGATAAAGATCCTTTGCTCACAGATCACATCAGAATCTTATAGAAAATCAGAAATAGACATCAGGACCCAGTGAGCACTGACAGTACACAGATCTAAACAGGACAAGTGAGCAGAAGATCCACGTGCTCTGGTAAGGAACAATGAAGAGACACTGTCCTGGGCCTACTGCTGAGACAGCACCAGAGGCTGCTTAGTTCTGAGGAGAGCCCCAATGTCTGGATCCCACAGTGGACGGCCTTATGCTAACACACATGGAAGAAGAGAACACATTGAGGATGAAGGAAGCTGGGCAGGGTGAAGAGACAGGCCTGCTCTCTTATGACTCATTTCTCCCATGTGGCATCAATCTTTCTGATGACAGAGTCTCCAATGACCAGGTCGCCATTGGAGGTCCTGCCTCCTAGAAAGATTCTATCACTTCTTATATCACAAGATGAACCATACCCAGACTAGAGCAGAGACATTCCACACGCACGAGCAAGAAGAGTCAATGTTGTCAAGATGTCAGTTCCTTGTGACTTATCAATAGATTCAGTGCAACCAAATCAAGATGCCAGCAAGTTATTTTACAGATACTGAGAAACTGAATAGATACTAAGACAGAGAGACACAAAAGACTCTTGGTATCTTTAAGAATTACTAGAGACTGGGGGTGCAGTTCAGTAGGAGTACGGTATTTGCCTAGAATTCAGGAGTCTCTGGGTTCGATGCCCACCCCACTCCACAAATAAGAGGGGAGAGGGAGGAGGAGAAGGAAGAGAAAGATAGACTGACTTATTACACAGATTAATCAAGACAGTATGAAATGTGTGTATGAGGGAGGGGAAGAGAAAGGTAGACCAATAGACCAGAACACAGAATCCCAGAAATACCAACAGACCTTTGCCAAGGAGCAAAAGGTGTTGAGATGACATGAAGGTACTATTTCCTGTAATTGTGCTAAAACAACTGTACATTCAGATGTGGAAAATAATCCAGACACAGATCTTATACCATTCTCAAAAACGAACTAAAAGTGATTATAGACCTAACTGTAAAATCCCCAGATTAAGAAGCAATGCAGAGCCAGGCAGTGGTGGTGCACGCCTTTAATCCCAGCACTCTGGAGGCAGAGGCAGGTGGATTTCTGAGTTCAAGGCCAGCCTGGTCTACAGAATGAGTTCCAGGACAGCCAGGGCTACACAGAGAAACCCTGTCTCAAAAACCATAAAAAAAAAACAAAAGAAGCAATGCAGAGAGATACAGGTATGGTAGTGACTGTAAACTACAACAGCAAAGCCACATCTGGGAAGAAAATAACTGATGAGCTGATAAACTAAAATCTAAGACTCTTAGTTAGGCGTGGTGGTACAGGTCTGTAATGTTAATACACGGGCAGGAGAATCATGAACGCAAGCCTGGGCTTTTTTATGTGATAGACTGTCTTTAAAAAATGAAAGGACAGTGAGAAAATACTTCCAAGAGGCTCATGGGAGAAAGAATTGTCCTAAAAAATATACAGAGAATGCTTACAACTCAACAGTAAGAACACAGCCACCCAACTAAAAAGCTCTGGCATGGTGAGCAACCTTCTTTCTAGTCTTCTATGTAGAAGGTAGAGGAAGAGAACTTGCTTGATCTCAGGAGTTCCAGGACAGACACAGCAGGACAGACATCACAGTGGGACACACACACACACACCCTTTTCTTAAATGGGTGAAACACACAATACCGAACATTTGATGGTGTTCAGGACATATCGGCGGAAAGACACACAGTTGATATAGCTCAGCCCATTCTGCTGTGTATAACAAAATACTGTAGACTGTACTTTTAAAAATCATGAACTTGTGCTCACTGAAGCAGCACATATACTAAAAACTGGAACAATTCAGTGAAGATTAGTCTGGCCCAATACAAGGATGGCATGCAAATCTGTGAAGTAGTTCCATGTATTTAAATGGAAAAAAAACAAGTATTCCTCACAGCTTTAAAGGCCGGGGAAACCAAGGACTAAAGCAGTGGCAGGTTTACTGGCTGGCAAGCATCCAATATCTGACTCCAAGGTGCAATAAAAACCCATGGAAGTTGAGAACAGGGGCAGATTCCCTCCGCAAACCCTCTTACAAGAGTTCCTAATCCCACCCACAAAAGCCCAACCTTCATGACCCAGTCATTTCCCAAAGCCAAACCCCACCCCCAATACTGTTGCATCAGGATGAAATTTCAACAAGGCATAAATATTTAAATCACTGTAGCCAGCAAAGAAGCCTAAAAAAGAACAGTCAACATCATATGTCATCTGAGAATTGCAAGTGGAAATGCAAAATACCATGACACACCTATTAGGGTAGCCAAAAATCCCAAACACCAATAACATCAAATGCTTCAAGGATGTGGACCACCAGGAACCATCATCCACTGCTGGCGAAAATGTAGCTAATCTGAAAAACAGCTTTGCTGAACATTCTTTTATCATTGTTTTCTTTCCAGTACCTACCCAAATGAATGGAAAGCCAACCACACAAAAAACCTGAATATGGATGCTTATTGCAGTTCTGTAGGCATAATGTTATCATGCACTGTGCAAAGATTATCCTGATTGCTGATTTCTATGCCCTCATCTATGGCTGCAAAACATTGCTCCCCAATTATTCCATGATTGGTCAATAAAGAAGCTGATCACCCAATGACTGAGCAGGGGAGAGAACAGGGCTGGATTTCCTCCCAGCCAGGGGAGAGCAGACAGTGAGAGAGAAGATGGGGGTTTACCACAGGAAGAGAGTCCAGGAGATACCATGAGGAAACACCTGAAGCCCAGAGAGCTAGATCTAAATGCAGATACCAAAATGCAAGTATCACTGGGATTTTGACTAGGAGGTAGCCAGATTAGCTGAGAGGATTAAAATAGAGTAATGCTGCTCAGTTGTGCCCTTAAAGCTTGTTGAATAAGTATACTGGTCTAGTCTCAATTATTTGGGAGCTAGTTGGGAAACTGCAACAAACATATAAATTAGCCATTAACACAATTCCATTTATAAATATCAAGACACAGAAGCGACTAAGATATCCCTCATAGGAAAGTGGGTAAACTGTAGGTACAACCAGAAGGAAAGTAACTGAGGAGCAAACCGTGAAAGACACAGGGCCAAACTGAAAAAGCTATAGACTACATGATTCTAACTGTCCAACATTCTATAAAATGCAAACCTGTAGAGACTTACAGAGTCATCCTAAGAAGATCAGTGACTGTGCTGTGGGGGAGGAGACAGGGATGGCAAGGCAGGGATCAGGGGATCTTTAGGTGTAATGGCAGTACTCTGCATGATTCTGCAGTAGCAGTAAGTTCCTGTCATTACTCACTTATCCAAACCCACAGAACGTACAACTCTAGGAGTGAAATCTGGGTACACTGCAGACATGGGGGTCACAACGATGCCAGCTTAGCTTCACTGACTGTAGCAAACCCACACCAGCACAGGAAGCTAGCAGTGGGTATACTGCTTTGTTCTTGTTTTTTTGTTTTTGTTTTTGCTGTGACCAAATATCTTCCAAAAGCAACTTGGGCGAGGAAAGGTTTATTCTGGCTCATGGAGCAAGGATATGGTCCATTATGGCAGAGGAGACACAGCTAAGGGTGGGTTTTCCCTCCTCAGTTAGACTCTCAGGACACACCTTAACCAAGAGGTTTGTCTTCAAAGTTCTACATCCCTCCAAGTTGACAACAGAGATTAAGCATCACACAATATGGGTGGGAACATGAGAACTCTCTGCAGGTTTTGCTCCAGTTTATTTTTTTCTTTCTCAGTTTTGCTGAGAAAATAAATGCTAATGCTTAGATGACTGTCCGCCAGAGCCAGGGTGTTAACGGCTTGTTCACACCTAGGTGGTGCATCTGGGAAACGGAACCTTTAGCAGGCAGGGCCTAGCAGGTGGCCTTTAGCCCTCTCTATAAGATGGAACCTATGTCTGGTATCAATAACTGAGCCAAACCTTGTAGCTGGCTAGGACACAGGCCTTGGGGGAAACCTAGTGCTATAATCCTACTAAGTGGACATAGCAATAAACTGCCTCCTAAATTCTTATCTTTATATCCATAGGTTACTACACCCCTCAACCTTTATCAGAGAAGTTTCCCTTTGCAGGAGATGATTAACATGGAGACTCATGAACAATTCAACATGCAGAGAATAACAGTGTGGGATGCTTAGCTCTAAATAAGTCGTCTACATCATGCTCCCACCTCACACGGGCAGAGACCATAGAGAAGAGGGTAGAAGAAGCAAAAGAGCCAGAGAGAGTAATGTCGGGGGCGGGACAAGCCGGCGCATGCCAGTCATGCACATGAACTCACGGTGGCTGGGGCTGCATGCTCAAGACGGTCCCAAGATCAAGCCAGGCAACATCCCACCATGGACTGGGGGTGGGGTGTGAAGCCTCACCCCTATAAGAAGATTCTGGCACTTGATGGCTTCTGGAAGAATGATAGCATGCTTTCTTTGGGGTAACAGACGTTCCAGTGGATGGTCCAACACCCATGCACCTTCAGGCAGCACTAAATGGACTGAGTGAGTGGGGCCAGGGGCTAAGAAAACAAAGCCAAGACTTTGTATACATGCATAGAAATTATCAGAGATAATTTAGATAAATAAACTGAAGTTTAAAAATGAAACAAGGCGTGACAGTGTGTATAAAATGGCTTTTTGGTATGAATGTCAACCTGCTAAAGCAATATTGAAATGTGTTAATTATAGCCAGAAAATGCTACTGCAGAGAATCCCTTTTTACCTGAGACAGTTGAGCCCAAAGAACCTGTAATAGCTCCCTCTCCCTATTACCATCAGACGTTAAACAAAGAAATCCTCAAAAGGAGTAACAGTGTGCTTTCATAATTTAGTTTTTTTTCTAAGTTTAAAAATGCATAATTCTGGAGCTTTTTTCTTTGACTGGCAAATTAGTAGGATTCGTTTCCGTGAGCTGTTTTTAGGAGGCCTTTGTACCTGTTAGGGGCCTGGGTAGCAGACTCAAAGGGGAGTCTAGTCCCAGTTCTGGAAGACATCCTTTGGGGGGAATGGCTCCCACCATGACTTCCGGCTTGGGGAGAAAATGCTATTTTTGTTTTCTAAGGCACCACACTTGTTTAAAATTAGAACGTATGGTGTGGCAACGCTGGCAACTCGCCAAGTCAATTACAGAAGGTGTAAAACACAAAAGCAGAGGTGCAGACATGCCGCAAAAATGCTTATGATGTTTTATTTCCGCTATCACTTGGTCTCTCGGGCAAATGCTTATTTTATGTGTGTGCTCGAATAAAGTTTTGCTCATGAAATAAATGGCAAACTAGAGTTGACACAGTAAATCAAAAATATGGGATTTCTAGCCATGTTTACATTTTAGCTAAACAATAGTTTTTTACACTTTTTATTGAGATGTAATTTGGATACCATTAGATCCACCCTTGTAAAGTATAGGCTTTGGTGGCTTTCAGGAACTGGTGGACATCTCTACCTGACTTCCTTTTCACTGGCAGTCCTTCTGGAAACACTGGTCTCTTTTGGCTATGAGACTGCCCTCTGTGGACACTCCATATGAACAGTGTCGAGTGTATTACATTGGAACTGTCACGAGCTGTTATGGCTCCAAGGAGCTGCCCCTGAGCGTGTGTCTCTTCCCCCAGCATCTGCTTTGCAGGACAAAGCGTATCTGTCCTCCAAGGCTCCTTGTGTGGGGACAGGCTGCCAAACTCCCAATTCTGTGGCAATGCAGGTGTGGGTAAGGGGACAGAACAGAAAAATAGCCCAAGAGTAAAAACACCGTGTCCTTGAGAATAGCTGGGAGACCAAGCGTTTCCAGCAGATGTTACTATTGTTTATTCCAAGATACGAAATGCCCACAGTGGGGAAGAGTGTGGCCAGGTAAATGTATTCATTTATGGAGAGAAAGCTCATTGGGGGACTTTAGCAGACTGCCTCAACTTCCCCCAATGGTTTCTTCTAGATGTTTTAAAGCCCTCAAACTTGGTGATGCCGTCTCTGTCTGCTGCCGTTCCTTCTTTACTTGGAAGCCCCACGCAAGGAGATACTGTCCTACTGGGGCTCCGTCAGGAAGGAACTCTAGTTGCCTGCCTTTGTGGGGCTTCCCACGGCATTTCTTCTGGACGTTTTGAGCATCTGATTAGATGGTTTTATTCTACTCATCTATCTATTATTATTATTTATTATTTTACTCTGGATTGCTACATATTTAATAAACTCACTCAAAATCAAAGCATGGCTATTATAGACCACCTTCTGAATTATACAGAACAAATGGAACCATATATCATATGGTTCTTTCTGTTTTGTTCCCCCACTCAGAGAATTTTCAAAACTCATCAATAATACAACATACTTTAGTGTGTGTGTGTGTGCGTGCACGCACGCGTGAAGGTGCCCATAGATGTCAGAGACACTGGATTCCCCAGAGCTAAAGTGAGCGATGGCTTGTGAGCCCCTGGACATGGGAGCTGGGAACTGAACCTGGGTCCTCTCCAGAGCAATAGGTGGCACCCTTAACTGCTGAGCCCTCTCTCCAGCCCATGTCCTTCATTCTTTTTATGGTTGAATAGTATTCCATTGTGTGGGCATACTATACTTTGCTTTTCCCTTCTTCAGCTGGTACATACTTGGACTGTTATAAGTAATGAGGCTATGAATATTCATGCACAAGTTTATACAGGCAAATGCATTCTTGGCTCTTGGATATAGGCTAGGAGTGGAAGCTGTAGGCGACTTAGCAACTCTATGCCTTTCTGTGGTGCCAAAGCAGCTGCACCATTTTGTCTTCCCACCAGCAATGTATGGGGTTCCAATACATCCAACTTTTTGTCAACACTTGTTACTGTCTGTCAGCCCTCCTGCTGTGTGGGGGTGAGGAAAGGGTGCTAAGCACACCTGAGGAAGTCATGCCTATTTGAAGACGATCTGAGCCAGGCCAGGAAGTTAGTGTGCTTCTATTCTGTATCCCCACTGCCACGCCCGTGCAGATCCTGCATGAGGAGTGAGCTCACCTCATACTGGGCTGCTCACTGCAGGGTCTCTATACCTTGGAAGATATTGAAAACTTAGAGGACTGGGGCTGGAGAGGAAAGAGAGTTAGAAATTAGTGAAATCAACGATTTGTGTGCAGTGTAACCCTGGGAGGCATGCTTGCAGGTGGCATACAGGCCAGATTTCAAAGACCAGGAAGACACACCTTTCTAGGGTCTACATTCTCTGTATGAGGTTCCTGGGCCCCTATGGAGAGGTGACCATAAATGCCCAGAGTCTGTCTGAGAGACTCCACCCAGAAGCCAATGGAAAAAGATGCAAACAGCAGAACATTAGATGGAACTCAGGGAGCCTTACAGAAGAACTGGGGGACAGAACAGGTGACCAGAGAGGACAGAGACTCCATAGGAAGAACAACAGAATCAACTAACCTGGACTGTTGTGGACTCCTAGAGACTGAGTCACCAACCAAAGACTGAGCATGCACTGGACCTGTGCCCCCTGCACATATATAGCAGATGAGCAGCTTGGGTTTCATATGGGTTCCCCAACAATAGGCCAGAGGGCTGTCCCTGATCTTGTTGCCTGCCTGTGGATCCCACAGCCCTAAATGGACAGCCCCATTACTCAGTGGGAGAGGAAGTGCCTAGTCCTGCAGCAATTCAGGGAGAAAGGGGGCTGGGGGGGGGGGGGAGTACCCAGAAGGGGATCCCTCTTCTCAAAGGAGAAGGGGAGGGAGGAATGGGGAGAGGATCTGCGTGAGGGGTGCTGGGAGGAGAGGGGGGATGATGTTGGGATGTAAAGTGAATAAACAGATTTTTTCAAAAAGCTCCAATCTTCACTTTCCGTTCTTTGAATCTGAGTTACTTCCAAGAAGCCCTGAGCTATGGGTTGGAGAGATGGCTCAGTGGTAAGAGCACTGACTGCTCTTCCAGAGGTTCTGAGTTCAAATCCCAGCAACCACATGGTGGCTCACAACCATCTGTAATGGGATCCGATGCCCTATTCTGGTGTGTCTGAAGACAGCTGCAGTGTACTTGTAAAGAAAATAAATAAATCTAAAAAAAAAAAAGAAGAAGAGGAAGGACAGGAGGAGGAGGAAGAGAAGGAAGAAGAGGAGGAGAAGGAAGAAGAAGAAGAGGAAGAAGAGGAAGAAGAAGAAGAATGGCAGCCTAAGCTGTATGGGAAAGTAAGCTTCAGATTCTTCTGAAACTTCCCTGGTGCAGGTGGAGCCTCATGTGGTTCCTTGTGTCGCCCATGACAACAGCCTTCTGCAGCCTTCATCCCCCACACCTTGCTTCTGTTATTTTATCCCAACAGCAATGCTCGCTTGCTCGCTCGCTCTCTCTCTCACACACACCCCGTCCTTAAAGCATCAGAAAGCAGGGCTCAGGAGGGAACTGGCTGACAGGCGTACCCAGCTCACAGTCAAGGTCCTAGACCGCCCACAGGGCAGAGTCTGTCTGCCTGTGAACTCCTCCCAGGGTCATCTCTTCTCAGGCTGTTTGTCCAAAAACATGTGCCTAAGCCCATGGGAAACAGTCTGATGGTACTTGAAAAACCTAAGTTCAGAAATGGCATGCGGCCCTCAATTCCATTTCTAATCCAGATCCACAGAATGGAAAGGGTAGATACAAAAAGCTAATTTATATACCCAAGTTCAAAGTGGCACTCTGCACAATAGCCAAGAGGTAGAAAGGACCCACATGGCCATCACAAGATGAATGAATAAAAAACAATCAACATGATGTACGTGTTCCTTATAAAGGAACCTTTGGTACACTCCATTAACATGGGCAAGCCTTAAAAAGAAGTGTCAAGTGAAGCAAATCAGCCATAGAAGGGTAATATTATGAGTCCCATTTATATGAGTCAAATTTCCAAATGCAGAGAGACAGAAAGAATAGTGATTACTGGGTTGTCCTGGTGGGGTAACTGCTTAGCAGGTATACAGCTTCTCCTTGAGATGAAGTTGTGGGACGGAGGCTGGTGACAGCCACGCCATGGAGGTGTTCAATGCCACTGACATGGACAGAGAATGACTACACAGTAGCTTCACACTGCTGGTTGGCTGCTGACTCCTGATGAGGCTAGGGATGGAATGAGTCCTCAGGAAGCTCATTAGTGCCAGACGAAGACTAGACAATCAGAAGTTAAAATCAGGTGAGCGAGGAGGACACAGAACAATGCAAGTATATTCTGGAAAGTCAGGAAAACCTGGCGTTTGAGAGGGAACAGGTAAGAGGGCTTAGGCAAGGAAGGAGGGAGGAGGACTGGAAAGTTCCCATGAACAAAACTGTCTCTTTACACAGCGTTGCATCTGCTCTGGCTCTCAGGAAGTGGCTCAGTGTGGAGTGCGTGCCTGGCACACACAAACCATGGAGTTCCATTCCCCAAACTGAAAAAAATTACACCTTGGGGAAAAGAGATGTGAGGTAAGATAATGAGGACCTTTTTAGCATCGCATCGCAGAAGTTGAAAAGGAACAAAATTCTCAGACATTCTGGAGCTGGCAGCTGGAGTCGCACAGTGGTGTGGATATGCTCAGTACGCCAAGCTGTACCCTCAAAAACACCAAAGTGGTTCTGTGTCGGGGACATTTTACCACAATTTTTTTAAAAAAGGTTAGAAAACTCTGCTGTGTGCTCAGCTTTCACTCACCACTGTTGCTCAAGGGCCATGTGACAGATGTCTGTAGCAATCTGTTCATTGTCAAAAGTCAAAAGCCTTAAAGCTGCGTGCTCCTGAACCCAGCAACCTTACCTTCAAGAATCTGTTTAATGGTAATAAAAAAGGATTCTGCAGGGATCGTCTACAAAACGAGTATTGCCAAAGAGCTGCTGATTATAAACAAAAATGGAGGCTGGAGAGATGGCTTAGCAGTTGAGAGTGTTTACTCCTCTGGCAGAAGGCCGCAGTTTAGTTCCAAGCACACACATTGGCTCACAATTACCTGCAACCCCAGCTCCAGGGACATACAAAACACAAGTGTGCATGCACACCCCAACACACGTGTGCACAAAATTAAAAACAATAAATGTAAATCTTTAAAAACAAAAATAAGTGAAAATAAACACAAATAACCAATACACCCAAGGCAATGGCTAAAGTACATGTCCAAGCCAAAAAAAAAAAAAAAAATCTGTCTCCTCAAATGATGATGGATTGATTCTAATAAGCATTTGCCTCATGGAAACTTTCTTTTCATCTTCATCTGCCATTGGGGCTTGTTGAGTTTCAGTTTAGGTTTTAGGGGTTTTGTTTGCTTGTTTGTTTTACAGGCAAAGTCTCATAAGTTCAGGCTAGTCTTGAACTCAATATATAACAGAGGTTGTTCTTGAATTCTGATCCCTCTGCCTGCATCTCCTAAGTTCTGAGGCCATAGGCTTATGCCACCAGCCCCAGCTCATTATGCTTTATTCTCCTGTTACAAAATAAGGAGGCCACCAACTACTGCTGAGTCTATCTGGCTGCACCCTTCTCTGTCCCTTCCTCTATGTGTGTGTTGTACATGTGTGTATGCATATGTGTTTGCACATGTGGAGACCCGTGTGAATGCACATGCATATGCGTGTCTTCATGTAGAGGCCCAAGGTTGACATTAGATATTGTCCTTGCCAGCTCTCATTTTCTTTTATTGTGACGAGGTCTCTCAATTGAATCAGAGATCACTGGTTATTCTACTAGCCATCTTGCCCTGGGGATGCCCTGTTTGTCTCAAAATGTTGGGATGATAGGCACCGGGCATGCCTGCTCAGCTTTTATGAGGGCTCTGGGGATCCGAACTCTGATATGGCAAGTGCTTTATCCACTGAAACTGAGCCATCTACCCAGTCCTTTGGACTTTCCTCTACTGACGACAACTCACCAGACCTTGAAGGATTTGAATATCACTTCATCACTTGATGTCTATTGCCTCAAAGAACTGCAACCACACACACACACACACACACACACACACACACACACACACCAGAGCTCCCGAATTCCAACCATAACCAGTCAACACTGGACTGAGACTACAGTGAAAAGGGAAGGTTACAACATAGCATCACTCTACGCCAAGCCTCACAAATATACTTACTCACATATAAACAAATACTTAGGTTACAACTGTCAAGGAAATGAGACAGCCTTTGAGAATCCAGGCTCTTAACAACTGTCCCCGTGAGCACCCATGTGCCTCCCAAGGCATCCTGAATGCTGAAGACTGTAGACCTGGGGTTTTCCCTGAAAACAGTCAAGAATGAGTCTGTTGGACACATGCAAGGTCCAGACAAGGAGCTTTGATGGAATGTAAAAACTGTCCAGGTAAGAATAGCACATCTCTTGATTCCCAAGCTAAAGAGAAAGTCCAGAACCACCTGGACCACAGAGAACAGGAGCAAGCACAGAAAACAGGAGTGGCAGAGGGAAATACTCCAAAGAAGTGTAGTAGGCAGAGCTGGACAGGGACTTGGCACCCAAGGAGCTGAGCTCACAAGCATCCAGGTGCTGTACTCAGTAGGTCTAAACCACACATCACCCTGGAAAGAGCCAGGACCTGTGTGTTTAGCTCATCTGGTTTAATTTCTAGCTCACAGTGAATGCACTGGTTTCCAACCTACTGACCAAGAAATACCTGTTTATCACCTGTGCCTGGGGTCTCATTACTGAAAGATTTTGGCCTTCCAGGCAATATTTATAAAAGAGAACTTGTTTTTGCATATATTGGTTCAAGTCAAATGTGACTGCCAAGTAGCTTGCTAATCTGCAGGAATCCACCAAGGCAGCCTCAAAAATGCAGGTGTGTTGGTATCTAGTTCAAGCAGCCTGAAAGCTGAACAGCTGCCCTTTGTCTGCTGGAAAGAATGGAGTCCTGTGGGCACCTGTCCCCTGTGCCAGGCTCCAGGGTGAGGGCTGCTGGGGCAGCCAGCCTTTCCTTCACACCCAAGGACACAGCTCATGACACTAAAGGCATATGCAGGAAGATGAAGCTCTGCTCGTGGGGACAGCACAGGTTCTAGTATATACACAAAGAAGTGATGTGCTGAGCACTTAGTAGTACTACAGAAGACTGAAGCACTAAGCAAAGTCTTCTAGGAAGGAGGCCTAGTCAGTAAAAACAAACTATTCCAAAGCCATGGTACGTTTACTGTGATATGGAGATAGACTATCACCCACCAGCCCTTTATTTGCTATAGCCCTAAACACACAGTAGGTCCAAAATATCCACTGAGCTAATAATATGGATAGGCACAGTGGCACATTCCTTCAAGCCCAGCAACTTGGGAGACTGAGGCAGGAGGACTGCCATGAGTTCAAGACCCAAACCCAAACAAACCTAATGATTTGGCTTTAACTTAAAGTAGAAGTTACGCTGTGTGAGTCCAGGGAGGGAAGACTCTATTACTCTTTTACTTCCCCTATTGTCAAGGCCAGAAGTATAACCAGTCCCATCTTGTCTAGCATGGTGGCCTTCGACCAGATGTCCTTCCTGCTGAGGCGGGATAGGAGGTGGACAGGTGTAGAGGATCCCAGGTAGATGCTGCTCTATGGACAGTACAAAACCACAGGGTACCACTGTGCTCAGACTCCCCTCCAGCTGGGGCTGAATTCCCTTTTCTGCCCAAACATTAGAACTTAGCTTAGCAGATAGGTCTTGGCTGTCTGCTGGGCACTTGTTTCCCAAATTTTTGTCTGTGGAATTTGTTCGCCATTCCACAGCTTTAAGCATCATCTCTACAGGATAATGCCTGGATATATATTCACAACTCACATGTCCCTCCTGCAGCCCATGCATGCACCTCATTTCCTTGCACCATGATCTGTCTCCATGGAAGCATCCTGGGAGTCCCACACCTCCACAGGGCAGAAACACCCGCTCTCTGACTGTGCTCTCCAGTAGCGTCCACTGTCTTGTCAGTTGCTTCTCATCGGTCACGGATGTGTTAAAACTGCAAACGGCTGCACAGTGCAGTTAGAAGATACGCACACCTTTTATGCCAGTCAACTGCCTGGCAAGTAACAGATATCTGGAAGGGGGCTGAGAAAAAAGTTAAGTGGCTTTTTCCAGTTTGTAGAAAGATGCCAGTTGGGCTGGAAGTGTCCTATTGGAAAGGGAATGTCCCAACCCTGAGGGGGCAGGGCCAAGGCAATGGGCTCACAGGGCTGTATGCTGTGGACGGTCTTGTCAACCTGCCTGGGTACTCTACAAATATTTTCCATGTGTCCACGACACCAGAAGGTTCGGAAACACTGACTAGGTTACAATGGCCTCTCTGTTTCTAGTTCTTCTCTGTTGGCAGATAAACAGCTGTGAGTTTCTCCCCTTCCTACCTCTAAGTCAGCATGTATGTTCCACCCAACATCCTCCTTGGCCCAGGGGCCCTACTTGGCAAAGGCACTATAGGCTGCCTATCAACACGGGGCCAGGGACAGGCTGGTCTACTGGCCAGACGCCCAGCACAAATGGCTCTGCCCACTAAAGGGACCAATCATTAGCTATGCCAATCAACCACCCCCTTTCAGACTTCACCTGGCACCCGTGCACTTGGGGCCCCCCCCCACCACGTATAATTATACATTACGAACATAGCAATTCCATTCTCCTACAGTTCCAACAAAACAGTGTCACTATCAAACTGAGCTGAAAATCCTGCTTTATCTACAAAAGGTCAAACCAATATTAACCATAAAGTCAGAAAGAGTCAAGTCAGTTAACAAACACAATTGAGCATTATGTAAGCATTTTCAAAAGAGAACATCACTAGGCTACAGATCCTCATGCTGTGGTGACCCTCAACCATAAAATTATCTTTGTTGCTACTTCAGAACTGTAATTTTGCTAGTTATGAATCGTAATGTAAGAATTCAATAAGCAGAATATCTGATATACAAGCCCTTGTTTGAGAATCACTGCTCTACCAGGGAGAATCTGCCCCACCCTTTCCAGTTTCTGGAACTAGCTCGTTGGCTCATGGCCTTTTCAATCATCTTCAACAAAGAATCTCCAAATTTTTCTCTGCAAAGGTCCTCCCTCCCCCGAAGCCTTCTGTCTGTGTATCAGAAACTCTCCCTTACTCTCTCTGGTCGCACACTCATGGCTGACCTGGGCCTGGATAATTCAGGATAATCTCCCATACACAGTTCTCCATTTACTCAACTCTGCAAAGACTTACCATGTGAGACTGGTTTCTAGGCACGGAGACTAGGACTGCTATCTCTGTATCTCTGGGGGATACGCTTCAGCCTGCCACAACAGGTATAAAATCTTTGGGCTGAGGATGTAGCTCAGGTGGTAGGGTGCTTGCCTAGAATGCATGAGGACATGGGTTCAATCCCCAGCAAGTTGAGATTATAGGCATGAGCCTCCTCACTGCAAAGCCAGAGGCAAGAAGACTGAAAACTGAAGACCAGGACTGGGAGGTGGCTCAACAGTTAAGTGTTTGCTCCACAAATGTGAGAACTTGAGCCCAGATCTCTAGAACCCACAAGTCAAACATGGTAGCATAAACCCACAGCACTCTTCCAACCAGAGAGGAGGCAGACAGGAGACTCTTGGAAAGCTCAAAGGCCAGTTAGCCTGGCACACGCAATGGCATAATGACAAGAGATATTATCTCTCAGAAGGTGGGAGATAAAGAGCAATGTCCCAGGCTGCCCTCTGACCTCCATTGTCCAGCTCTGACATACACATAGCTGCTTTCACACAAAACACATATGCCCACGCACACAAAGATTAAAATAACAAGCCGGGCAGTGGTGGCGCAAGCCTTTAATCCCAGCTCTCGGGAGGCAGAGGCGGGCAGATCTCTGAGTTCGAGGCCAGCCCGGTCTACAGAGTGAGTTCCAGGACAGCCAGGGCTACACAGAGAAACCCTGTCTCGAAAAAACAAAAACCAAAACCAAAAAACCCCACAAAAACCCAGTTAATAGCAATTAACTATTAATAGTTATTAATTATTAACTATCAATTAATTATTAACTAGTTATTGTGATTGATTATTAATAGTAATTTCTTCAACAAGTTAGAGTCTTCCTCTCTGGAACCATTTAGCAGGCCTGCCTAGCGCTTCATGCACACATCCTATTTGAGGTAAGGCTTCCTTCCAGTATTGGCTCCTCCTTCTCTTCCTAACTCCCCAGTGTTGCACATCTGGGCAGATGGAGGAACACTATTCTAGAATGCCACCCCACCCTTCCAGCCTGGGCTGATTCAATGATGCCTCCTTTCCCTCTGATAAGCACTGTGTCCTTAAGACTTCCGTCTCCCACTCCCACGCTCTCTGAGGGGTGGGTTGAGCTGAGGGCCCCTCTCGGGGATCTGCAGGCTGGACTGGCTTCCTCTTGTTTTCTGACATTGTCTTTTCTCCCCTTCCTCTCTGCCATCTAGAAAGTTGTAGCAATCTCTCAATTGCTGTTAATTCCCTCTTATTCATATGGGTGCCCTGGGATTACACTTTGTTAATCTCTTTATTATCATTTTAATGGGTTCTGGGTAGAGAAGGTATAAACATACCCAAGACGAATCCTCCATCTTGAACTCCAAGTTAATCTTTCATTTTTCAGTTATAGCTTGCATATGCTTAAAAGATAAGAAACATTTTATTCTAAATCTGCAGGCTGCCGTCAGGGGGTGATCATGGAGACTAGCAGGTTCAGATGTACATCCCAGCCTGCCAACTGGCCCTGCCTCCAACATGGAGCCCTTCCATGGATGAGCACCTCTGCCTGCCACAGATCAGTTAGCACATGTTAAGAACTGGCCAACCACACGAGGGCTTTCTCTTTCCAGGATTTGTTTTCAAGCAAATTAGTTCTCCCTTCTAATGTCAGAGACAAGACATTTGCCCTGCATGGCTCAGGAACACCTTCTGCAGGCTCCGCTGGCCTCAGGGAACCTTTTTACTCAAAAGCAAAGATTGCATGATACACCCTAGCTTTACAAAGTCCCCAAGTTTAAAAATAAACATGGATATTTGAAGCAACACAAAAATAGTTTGTGCTCTCGGCTCTACAAAGCCCAATGGCACTAGGTGTATGCTGGCTCGGAGGACACCCAGAGAGCCCAAATCTAACACAAAGCCCTCACGGACCTCAAACAAGCAAGACAGCAAGGAAGAGAGCCTTCTGTGTGCTTGACTCCTTTGTGTTGCCCAGGCCTATCCATGCCCAGCTCCTTCCAGCAACACAAGCACCCACCCTGTCGATCTATTCATAAGCCAGTTGTAAAGACAGTCCCTAATCTGAAACCCTAGTTGTCACCCTTTGAGGTCTCCACTCTCCAATCTCTGTGTTCAGCCAACGGGCTTAACACAATGGAGGCTCCTGGCAGGCTATTCCTGTCTTTCCATAAGCTGTGCCCTCCCAGGAATGCCTTTCCCGCAGCCCCCTCCCTGCCCCAACCCAGCCTACTCTCCCTAGTCAAAACCCCACCATGCTTCAAGACTAACACAAATTAGTTACTTCTTGCATCAGAACCATCAATCTGAGTTCTCTCATTGAAGCTTAATTTTCTCTGTGCTTTTTCTGTGGCCCCCGTGTTGTATTCTGCCTCATCTCAGAGTAGCTGTCACTATTGATAATCCGATGAACCTCCTTAGGCAGGGATCAGATCTTCTTTTCTGTGGACCCTGAGTACCTCAGAGGAGGAAGTGTGGGGCTGGAGAGATGGCTCATCCAATAAGTGTGTACCATCCTTGCAGGGGACCCAAGTCATCAGCATCCACTAAGACAGCTCACAGCTATAGCAGCTCTAGGTAAATCCAGCTTCAGGGGAATCCAGTACCCCTGGCCTTCATGGGCACCTGCACTCATGTGCATATGCCTTCCTGCATGCACCAACAAATGCACACAATTTAAACTAATAAAAATAAATCTTAGAGCGGGGCTTGAAGCTAATGCCTTGACTAAAACCAATACTTACATAGCTTAGAGAAACCAATACCAAGCTAGCAGGACCCACTGTAATTCCAAAAGGTAAGCAGGCAGACCCTTGCTGGATGGTATCAGGACCTGAGAATGCCTTTCTACAGTAGAACCACTGGCTATGCAAGCCCGTAAACACTCACATGTACACACAAGGGCATGTTGGAGTGCCTTGACCCGCTCAGCTCCCGCATCTGGAACCCTAGTTTGAGCTTCCCCACTGGAGATCTGGCCCCTGTGTCCTGTGCAAGTGGGCCTTTCCCACTGTGTCCTACCTGACCTGAAGGAATATAGAAAGCACAGCTTACTGGGTAAACTCGAAGGCTATTGCTGCGCCTTAGTCTTACATGCTATTTCACAACGAGAATCAAGACAGCTGAACACCAAAGCTTGTGTCAACAGAGAGGCAGGAGAGAAGGGCATACAACAGAAAGACAGAGAGTGAGAGGAGACAGCCAGAAACACCCACTAAGGCTCTGTTCAGATGTCTCTGAAAGACCCAAATGATCCAAAAAGCAAAGAATCACATGGTTTCCTATCACCCTGTGGATTCACTGGCTATTGTGTAGATAACAGGTCATGACCAATTAGGCTGGGCCTCCATACTGGCTCTTCTAGAATTGACTTTTCTCTTTTGGAAAAGGCTGGGGACTTAACTGCCAGCAGAAAGGTCCAGACAGCTGGGGCTCATGTGTCCTGGCTGCAGTCTGGCTCAGAACAGCCCGTGCTTGTTTCCATGAACTAAGGGCATGTCACCCAGCTCCCCAGGACCAGATGGTTTGTGTGTGCCAACACGTTCCCCTATCATCTTTACCTTCTCAAGGCACACTTCAAACTTCTATCCTCAGATTCACCCATTTCCAAGCACATTTAATCTTGGGCATCAAGGTAGTCCATATCTCTCATAAGGAATCTCTTTTCTAAACAGAAAAGGCCTATAGCAACGCTGAGATCCATTCCACCAAGGACTCGGCAGTGATTTGGAAGAGGTAGCTTCTAGAGTTTACAATGCTTACCTGTCATTTCTTAGGTAGGCATCACACTGGCCACTGACACATGAGAGACCACTCCCAATCTTCCTGACAGCCTTGAGATTAGCACCGTTGCTTCTTTTGCAGAGGTAATTAGCTAAGAGAAAAGACTGAAGGGCTGGAGAGATGGCTAAGTGGTTAAGAGCACCGACTGCTCTTCCAGAGGTCCTGAGTTCAATTCCCAGCACCCACTTGGTGGTTCACAACCATCTGTAATGGGGTCTGATGCCCTCTTCTGGTGTGTCTGAAGACAGCTACAGTGTACTTAAATATAAATAAATAGATCTTTAAAAAAAAAGAAAGAAAGAAAAGAAAAGATTGAGTAACTTGTTCAAGCTAGGCAGTGGCAGCTCACACCTTTAATCTCAGCTGTTGGAAGACAGAGACAGGAGGATCTCTGAGTTCAAGGTCAGGCTGGTCTACAGAGTGAGTTCCAGGACAGTCGAGGCTACATAGAGACACCCTGTCTCCAAACACCACACACACACACACACACACACACACACACACTTGTTCAAGTTCATATATATTCATTACACAATGGTCACTGTGTCACCTAATCCCTGTGATGTTCCTTTAACATCCATCCCACTGTGTGTATCTGACTATGCCCATACCTTTGTTCTGCCTACTCTCCTTCCACCCCAGACTCCCCAGACCTTTGCCTCTCCTCCATGTTCAAGATGAAGTGTTCTCGGGATGCTCAGCTGGTTTCTGAGTAAACAGGTTCATCCTTGTACATCATTCCAGGCCAAAACAATCTCAAGTTCTGACTCATCATGAAACTGTCAGCCAGAAGCCCTCGTTGCTACATCAACTACCAACACCCCTGTTATTCCCCTTGACTCCTGATGATTTGGGCTCCTGAATCAGCATCCTCTCTCCTCTGCCGCCCTTGCTTTGATTCTTGGAGATTTCTGTGCATGCAGACCCTTCCAACTGGCCTTTTAGAAGTGAACTCTTTCCTCTCTCTCAGCCTCTCTTCACTCTCTGTCTTACCTTGTCATAACCAGTAACTCCAACCCACCTACAGTCTTCACACCCAGATCCTTCTCTCTGAAGCCAATGTGTATGATCCAAGTCGATCCCAGGGCTATAACAATACACAGTGAGGCTGGCTGGCTTATAAAGGACAGAGTGTATTTCTCACAGCTCTGTACATTAGGAAGTTCAAGATGGAGGTGCTAGCAAATTTGGCGTCTGAAGAGGATCTACTTTCTAGCTCACAGATGGCACCTTCTAGCTGTGTTCCCTTATGAAAGACTTCTTTTCAGGGCAGGATTTCCATTCCTGAGAGTTCGGTGTTCGTGGTCCGCTCCCTTCTCAAGCTCTCTCCCTCCTCACACCGGCACTCTGGGGAGGAGGGCTGAGAACAAGAGTTTCGCAGAGTCAGCAAATGATTCAGAATTTAGCAACTGCAGCCACCCTGCCCTCTCAGCCACCCTGCCCATCACTCTCTCCTTCCTCTTGTGCCTTCTAACACTTACATCATAGGATTTACTCCTCCTGTTCTCAGTCACTGTGTGCTTCATTAGACTATTCCACGAAGGCAAGGGGCTCTTACATGTCTGGCTTCCTGATACCACAGACACCGCCAAGAACAAAACTCGGAGAAGGAATCAACTATAATTGATTAGTTACTTCATAATTATTCTCAATCCATCTTCCTTGCCATGCTGTGAGGCAGGGGTTCTCAATCTGTGGGTTGCAACCTCCTTGGGGGTCTCATATCAGGTATTCTGCATATCAGATATTGACATTACAATTCATAACAGTAGCAAAATTACTATTATGAAGTAGGAACTAAATAATCTTATGGCTGGGGTCACCACAACATGAGAAACTGTATTAAAGGGTCACAGCGTTAGGGAAGTTGAAAGCCACTGCTGGGTCTACAAAGGTAGGCCAAGTCCATCTCTGCCAACACTAAAGCAAATAGCAATCAATAAGTGGGTGGTTGGGGGTGTAAAGAGGGCAGTGCTGGCCCAGCCTGGTTTTTTTTTTTTCAAGGCTAACCTCCTCCCAGGTGGCTCAAGGGCACCTGTTCTCGATGTCTGCCTCTTGAATGCAAACAACCAAATAAAGCATCGACTTTGATAAGACCAAGTACCAACACCAGAGGCCTTTAGATCAGATGTGTGTCTACCTGCCTCAGCTAGCCAAATATTTGATCCCATGGATATAGGGGAAACATCTACATTTCTATCAAGAAAAGTCAGAGGCTACCTGAAATTTTCCTTCTAAACAGACCTTAGAAGGCCTCAACTGTGACTTTCTCCCAGCAGTAAGCACTAATTAATGACACCCCATCTAGGTAGGCTTCACATCGTATGAGTTCATGGTTCCTCACCAACTGCATTCATGATTCACTGTGTTAATTTTACCTTTAGTGGATAAAGGACTCACTCCAGGAAAAAGAGCCTATAGAGAAATCAAAGAATTTCTGTAAGATGTGCAAAGAGAAACTAGTGTGACCTCTGAGAGTTCAAACTCCCAACTTCCTGGAAGGGTTGGGGACCAAATCCTGAAGCCTATGTGGCTCCAGTTTCCTCCCAGTTCAACAGTGGAGGAAAGGACAGCTTTTGTGCAGCTCAGACCAGAATAAGGAAGATAACCATCAAGTGTGGACTGGAGGAGCACAGGAAGGATTCTGAGTCATAGCCAAAAGCAGGCAAGCAGTGTGGGCTCTGGAGGGATCATGACCACGCTCCGTGTCAGGGTCAATGCGATCAATGCACAGATCCAGCCCAGCAGGTCTACTTACCTGACATTTGGATTCCTGTTGCATAATCTGAAATAGCAGTTTAATGGGCGTGGCAGTAAGAAGCAATGCAACAGGACTGAAGTCCAGTCGTTCTGAGAATCACTACTGAAATCTGAGGGGAAGGACCAGGGAAAGGCTGGGAGACAGGGGGGTGGGAAAAGGAAGATGGCTGTGCTATACCGTAGGAGCTGGGCAGATGACGTCTGCAGCCAAGTGACTCACGTCACAGTAAACAGTACCTTCAACCTCTGCCCTCTCAAAACTGTGGCCACAGCTCCCTTGAGGGACACGTCTGCCTTCTCCTCTAGACCTCTAGTTCTACTCTTGAAATAAAAGTGGTTCCCCCCCCCCCCCGCCGCCTTGTGCAACTGAAAGTCTTACAAAATATGAACTTAAGAGTGTCATGACTCTGCGTAGGACAACGTGTGAAACCTGTACCTTGGCTGTGCAATTTGAATTAAGTGGCTTGGTGTCTCTGAGCTCCAATTTTTTTTTTTTTTTTTGAAATATGGATGCTTAGATGAAATAATGCATACGAGTGATCCGGAAAGAACAGATCCCTTGTCCTGATGGAACTCTTCTTCCACAGAAGGCAAGAAAGACCCCACAAGGCCACTGTGTTCACCATTGTGACCTTGTGGCCAACTTTATGTGTGTATGTCATGCCATTCTGTGGTCTCCAAGACAAAGCCTATGAATGGGCAGGAGGCCAAAAATGATGTGCCGATCCCAAACGCCACCATTGCCAGGGAGGGAAGACTCTTAGGAAGAAAAAAAGAAGGAGCCTTCCCTTGCCCTCAGATTTGTCCAGAAACTTCCAGGAGTACTGTGGGGAAGCCAGTGCGGCCTGTATTAAGCAGTAGAGAAGACAAGAGAGAGACCTTGCCTGAGGCCACAGTCTTCTCACATGGCCAGGCCCTAGCAGTGGAGAAATAGAGAAGACCAACTGCTCTGATAGAGGTCACTGCTCTGATGGGGCTGATACCGCTGAGAGGAAGCTCTTGTGACACACGTGCCGCCTCCCCTTCTTGTGTGACATTTCAACAGTTTTACCAATTTTGCCAAATGCTTAGCAGGCAGCGTTTGAAGTTGATTGATTTTTGTGCAACCTCCTTAGGCCCCCAGCTGGCTTTACCCTTGAGAGAGTGGCTGCTGGAGACCATGGTGTGACCAGCCTAAGTCGATACTGCCGAGCTCAGTGTTCACCATTTAATTATTTAAGGCCACGAGGCATTGTTTTCTTCCTGGGGCAAAGCTTTCAGAACATTTAAAATTCATGGGAGAAGCCAAGAAGTAGCTTTTTTTAGCTCTCTCCCTCAAAGCAAATGATATGTCTTTCAGTCAGGCCTCAATTCCAGTTTTCCAGAATATTCCTCCCTTGATAAAGCACTCCTGCTTTTAAAAAAATAAAATAAATAAAAGAGAAAGAAAGAAAAAAGAAAAGAAAACCAAGCCAAGTAGAGGTAGCAGAGCAGGTCTGTGATCCTAGCATTTGAGGCTGAGGCAGAAAGACTGGCAAGTTCAAGACCAGCCTGGGGACCGAGCAAAACCCTGCATCAAAAACAATCAGACAAAAACACTAACAATGGAACAAAAAACTTCCAAAAACAAACTGAGAGGAGGAAAAACAAAAGACCAGAGTGGAAAGGCTGGAGAAGAAAGCTTGAGAAAGCCAATGTATTAATCAGCAGCTTGATCCCACGGAAACCACCTTTAAATTTAGCCAAACAGATTCTATCTATGCCAAAGTAAGAGAGAAGCTCTAACCATCACTGGGAATTCACTGGGTGCAGGGTGGGTGCTTGAAAAGATAAAACTGAGGTACTCCAGATCACAGAAAAGAACCTGGTAAGCGGGTGACTGAGGTCACGTGATGGTGGGCTCATTGTCCGGAATAAGATGTTAAGGAGCTACTCACACCTAAAGGTGATGTATAAAACATTTCCCACAGCAGAGGAGGAAGCTGAGAACTCTAGGCATCGAGGGACACCACTGACTAGGGAAGTATTTAATGAGTTGTCTCCAGAAAAGTAAATGTGGGCAGGTAGGTGTCAGTGTCTGGGATGACAGACCTTAGCTGCACACTGAGCTCTGTGGCTACTGGAGAGGTGGGGAGGATGGAGGCTCCGCCCTCTGCCCTCTGAGGACCAGGAAAAGCTGGCCATGCTCAAATGTGTTTATTCCTCCCTACAAGAAGCTGTAGACAAAGCTTTTGCCAGCATCACAATCCACCTACTTCTGCCTTCTGCCCCATGCATACCCATGTACAGGTGCTCTCAGGCTCCCCTTCCCCCTCAGTAGCTACAGAGATAGCTCTTTCCTGTCCCTATCCTCACTTCTCCATCCAAGATTTCTTTTCTTCAGGTCATATATGCCCAAGTTCTTAATTAATCTCTTGTGGGTTAAGCAAGGATCCCTTTGAAAATAGGAAAAAAACCTATGGACACCCTGTCAGAAAAGCACAGACACATCTATAACTCTTGGTTGGGGGAGAGGTCTCAGTCTGCACATCCTCATCACCCCCAGCCCCACAAGATTCAGGAACCATCAGAGAAGGCGGAGTGGGAGGAGTGTAAGGAGGACCAGAGTTTAACTGCCTTCTGAACACAAAACCACTGTGCTCATGAGCTCCTAACAGCTGTGGTTGCCTGCCCAGGAACCTGTACAGGATCAAGCCAGTCAATAGTCAGGCACGGAGGGAAGGGGTTCACTCTCCCACCCTTAACTGAGGAGCTACTGCCAGGTGACACATCAGTTTTCTTTAAGGGTGTGGCTGTGGGTCATCTGACTAAACTCACGTGGATGGCCCCACCCTCCAAGAGCACATGACCAGCACAGACTGGACTGGAAGAGGGATGTAATAACAGTGACAGAAGGCGTGAAGCAGGGATGGGTAGAGAGATGGGGCTGGAGAAACAGGGGCCATGAAAATGACACAACTATACTGTATAAACTTTTCAAAGAATTAATACAAATATCTTAAAACATTAAAGAACCCTTCTCGTATGCAAAATACATTTTTAGAGATGTGAAAGTAGAAGAGAGCCCTATTTAGACAGAGTGAGAAACAAGGAATCAGGAGACAAGAGAGGGTGAGGGGGACAGGGACTCCACAAGACCAACAGAGTCAACTAACCTGGACCCATGGGGCTCCCAGAGAATGAACCACCAACCAAAGAGCAAGCATAGGCTAGACCTAGGCTCCACGCACATACATAGCAGATGTGCACCTCTATCAGTCTTCATGCGGGTCCCCCAACAACTGGAGCGGGGCTGCTCCAGAATCTGTTGCCTGCCTATGGATCCTGTTCCCCTAACTGGGCTGCCTTGTCTGGCCTCAGTGGGAGAAGATGCGCCCTGTCCTGAAGTGACTTGATGTGCATGGGTGGGTTGATACTCAGAGGGGACCTCCCCCTTCTCAGAAGAGAAGGGGAGGGAGAGCTGGGCAGTGGTGGCGCACGCCTTTAATCCCAGTCAGTACTCAGGAGGCAGAGGCAGGCGGATTTCTGAGTTCGAGGCCAGCCTGGTCTACAGAGTGAATTCCAGGACAGCCAGGGCTACACAGAGAAACCCTGTCTCGAAAAAACAAAAAGAGAGAGAGAGAGAGTCAGAGAGAGACAGAGAGATACAGAGAGAAGGGGAGGGAGACTGGAAGAGGGGCTATGTGAGGGGGGAATGGGAGGAGTGAGGAGCTATGATCGGGATGTAAAGTGAGAAAAGAGGAGAAAGTGGGTGAATATGATCAAAGTATCTCAGACATACATGAAAACATCACAACAAAGCCCATAATTTTATACAAATATATGCTAGCAATTAAAAAATTATCCACATATATTTATCTGATTAGACAAGGAAAAGCTATAATAGAAGAAATCAGAATCATAAAGCAGAAAAAACCTGTTGTGAACTCTGTCCTCCAGACCCAACACAGCTGTTGCCACCCTCTACTCAGAGCTGCTGCGATTACCCAACAAAATCCTGCCAAGACGGTCCACTAATACTCCCTCCTGGAAGAAGGGAGGGGACACTGGACCTGCCCTCCCAGAGAACATATAAATGTCAGAGCTGCTTTCTTCAGTAAGGGTGCTGCCAGTAAGTTGCCCACTGTCCTGGAGGTCACCCCCACCCATGCTCCTGGAGGTAACGCCAATTAAATTCCTTGGCTCATCAAGCTAGACTTTAGTCCCTCACTGATGATCTGGGACGGACAGACATTTTCCCCAGGAAAAGTCATACACAGAGCCGTCTCTTTAAGTATCCCCGTGGGTGCCCAGATCCTCTCATTCTGCTTCCGGTCAAAAACTCCTCCCACCGGTCTGCGTTTGAATGACCTTGGGCGCCCACCCAGAACCAAGATTTAAGGCTGCCTTCTGCCTCCTCCTCTCTAGCTCCTTCACACTTCAGCCAAAGCCTAAAGGGTTTTACTCGGCACCTCCCTGAGCTGATTGAGAGAACTCACCAACTCTGGAAATCCCCAGGTCTTCCTCACACTCACCAAAGCTCTACCTCAGGTCCACACACCACCCCAGAGAGAACATGAGTGCCACTGATCACCCATGACCCAAGGTCCCCTGATCCGCGTTATTTCCAAGTCTGGGTGTGTCTTCCTTTATTCTCCAATGTCCTCATGGGCTCATCAGTGTGAAAACACTGGGATTCAGCCAGTACCAGCTGCCTTCTCAAACATTCCTCTCCCCTTTACCCGTTAACTAAAGCAGCTGACCCTGAGGACAAGCCCCTCCAAACCACAAGCCGCTCTGTCCCTCTCACAGCAACATGCAGAGCACAAATGGAGGCAGATGGTGTCCTTGCAGCTTGCTCCAAGCCCTGGTAGGCCAAGCCATCCCAGGCACCTGCTTTCTATGCATCTGCCTCTAAGTCACTGTCACTGATCAAGAGCTTCAGCTTCTTCCACCAATCTTGTCATGTCACCAGCCCCATTGAAGACCCAAATACACTCTACTGTCTCCCTCGGCTTCCATTCCAGCTCCTCCTTCTGCCTGCTCCTTCAGTGACCCTTGCTCACAGCCATGTGCTGGACCCAGCCATTCATTCATATATATATATAAAATGAACTGCCCATTCCCCACCTTCTAACGGCCCATCCCTCTAGTCCATTCAAACATTCCCAACCCACAGAGCTCTCCACCATCCAGACTCAACCCCTCTCCATCAGCCATGGCCTAGCTTCACTTTCCTCGCTGGTGAGCCCACACCATCCATGGTCCATCACTGTTATAATCCTGGAGGAAGAAACCCTGCCTCCCAATCTGGCAGCACCCAGACC
Organism: Rhynchomys soricoides; assembly: GCA_019843965.1. Taxonomy (NCBI): domain Eukaryota; kingdom Metazoa; phylum Chordata; class Mammalia; order Rodentia; family Muridae; genus Rhynchomys; species Rhynchomys soricoides. Next base: position 18,975,564 of record JADRCH010000016.1, read on the forward strand.
TGATGCAGACAGCCCACACCCAAGTCACTGGGCAAACTGGGTGGATGAGTTTCACTTTAAATTCATGTTCTCTGACCTCAAACTGTCATTCTCCATTGGCTCACGGGCTTGTGTTTCTTTGGTAGCCTTGCCATCCACTCCCAGACAATAATTTCTCACTGCTGTCTTCTCTAGCTTCCCACCCTGTCCTCCACCCTTGCTCTCAGCCGATGACCCAGCCTACCACTCGTCAAAGGCAGGAGGCACGGGACTCCAGGATCTTTCCACCACACCCAAGCCTCACAGTGGCCTCCATTTTAGAGAGAGAGGTCTCCCTTGCTTCTCCAAGGCGCAGCCCTTCCCTGATGCTCTAAAACAAACTTCTCACCATCTCAAGGATGAGGCTCCTCTGTTGCCTACCTTCCCTGGTAGCAACCACTCCATTCTGCAGCTACGCTCACTGGAGCCCCCTCATATCCAAAACCCCCTCCTACCTTTCCCTTCAGCCTCAGCTGCCACTTGACTTCTTGCTCCCTTAAGGACAACTTCAAAACAGAGGTCCACCCATCTCCATAACTCTCCTTCCCTGCTTCCCATGTGCCTTCCAGCCTGCCTGGCTCCTAGCCCTGCCTTGACACTGACTGGGGTCTGGTCCAGCAGTGGCCATGCCATCTCTCTGGAGTTCACTGAGATGCCAAAGCCCTTCTTTCTTGGCATGTTTCCTATCAGCTGCTACTCTAAGTTTCTCCTTCCCCAGCTACTCCTCCATCTTCTTTGCTAGCTTCTCCTATCTAGCTGCCAAAAAAAGGATGGGTGCTCCAGGCTCATCCATGTTCTTTTCCCTTTAGCTTCTCTGGTGAGCTCCAATCCTATAATCAACTGTTTCCTTCTCAGTTGGACCCATGCTCCTGAAGAGAACACTCTGGTACTGAACTTGGCTTCCGCCCCTCCTTCCTAATGGATCCTCTTCCAGGATCCTTCACCTCTACTAGCAACATGTGTCAAGGTCCTTTACTTCCTCTCTTCTTGACCCCATATGCCACATGTCATCCCGTGAAACTTCTAACAAACCATGTATGGAAACATGACCTTTCTACGTGACAGTCCAGTCTCGGTATTCACTCTGACCTACAGAGTCACCCCACCTCAACTCTGTCTCTTCATTTTCCACCGAGTACAATTGCCATTGTCTTGGAACCTAATAAGGATCTTGTCACAGCCCTTAAATACTACTCAGCTTTTTACACACACATGGGGAAGGGGGCGACAAACAGATATTAATTGGATGGATGGATGGATGGACGGACGGATGATGGATGGGTGGGTGGGTAGATGGATAGATAGATGGGTGGATGGGTGGGTGGGTAGATGGGTGGTTGGGTGGGTGAGTGGGTGGATGGGAAAACAATCTGCAGGAGCCACTTCTCTTCTTCCTTCAGATGGGTTTCAGGGATTGAACTCAGGTTGTCAGGTTTGACAGCAAGCACCTTCATCTTTTTTTCAGTTTCATCATGCCTGGGCCCCTGCCATTTTGCACAGTCACACCTGATTTGGACACAGCCTACTTCTTTCTCCAACCCCAGCCTGAGCTCCTTCCTTCTCCTGCCTAGATCCTGCCATGATGGTCTGACATCAGTTTTTCAAACACCCAGGACAGCTCTCTCCACTCTTGGTGTGTGCACCGGCTCCTCCTACCCAGGACTCCTTGCTTGCTGTTTCACATGCAGTGGCTGCTTCAGGGGCACATCTCCTATGCACACATTCTGAAGTTGGTCAGCCTTCGCGTCTTTCCCCTTGAGGACAACTTGCAGAGATTTTGCTGGTGGATTCATTTATAGGATTTATTGGGTGGGAGGGGCTGCTGAGAGCAAGCAGAGCCTTTCTTACTCCCTAAAACACAAATCCCAGATAGACAGGGGTCATATCTGTTTTATATACCACTGTTTCTGTGTTGAAATAGTATTCTGGACATGGCAGATTAAAATACATCAAGATTTTAGCTTCATCTGTCTCCTTTTTTGATGTGATATTGGAAAATATATAATTACCAAGATGGCTCTAATGTTTCTATTAGAGGATACTGGCTTGGTTAGCAGGGTGCTATCGTGCCAGATTACAGCACTGGTGACACGCTTCAAATGATCATGAAATGTTTTACGTGATAAACATTGTAGAGGGGCACAGAGTGTGGCCGAGTACAGAGAGGGCAGGAAGGTGGGCTAGGTGAAACACACTGGAAACGTCAGATTAATGAGGCTGGAGTCATGAGTCATCACTGCTTGTCCAGATGCCGCCCAAGCAGCTTGTGTCAAGTACCCACATGAATGCAGATTTGAAGACCATCATCAGGGTGACAGAAGATGCCCGAACATGGTTGTACAGGCCACTGTGAATGGCATGCCACCTAGATAGCTCTGTCTGCTCACAACTCAATACTTCCATCCCCACACTCTGCCATGCCCAGAGGACTGGCATTGCTGGAAGAAACAGGGTTTGTTACAGTTTTGTTTCTCTGACGTCTGAGTGGGTTGAGGGACAGCAATGTGGGGAAACCATGAGTCCATCTTCCATGGGCCACATGCTAAGTCATAAGGTAGGGAGGCAGCAGACACACCAGAGCATCCCCAAACCACTTCCCATCTCAGCTAGCCCTTCAGGTCTGTGCACTAATGTTCACTCCCTCTAGGAGATTATCTGCTCCCATGGAGCAAGGAAATCCACTTCTCACAGAGGTTAATAAACTTACAGATCTCATTACTCAAAGAGGTCATGCTGGTGAGAATTTTAATGCTTTTTTTTTTTCAAAAGAGAAAGTCTGGAAGAATATTAAGGGAACAATGCTTCTGTGAGAAGCAAGGGCAGAGAGGTGAGCCATAGGATGGAGCCTCTTCCTCACATGAGGTCCCCTACTTATGGACGGCAACTCTCAGAATCTGCTCAGAGTACCCACTGTCACTGACCACAGAACCTAGGGCTGCCTGCCTCTGCTCCCACACCTAGATCTCTTGGCATGTTGGCAAGTTACCTCACTGTAGCCACCTTTAAAATAATCTCTGTTCTTCAAGAGACATCTGAAGGCTGGCGATAACTCTGTATTTGCTTCAGCTGCCCCAATCCACTACAGCAGCGGACCAGCTCATTCCCTTTCTTCTTGATCTAGCCGCCAGCTCCTAGATAATCCTTGGTTCACACTGAAAGGGAACAATCAGCGGATCCAGCCCACTCTTGCTCCTTCATGCCTGCGTAACATTGCTTCTGGGGGTGGAAGTGTAGCTCTGTGGTGGAGCCAACACGTGTGAGGCCTTGGGTCCCATCTCCAGCGCCACAAACTAGGAAAGTGAATTAATTAAAGAAGATGCTGAGGCCTACACCTGCTCTGAAGCTCCTCCTGGACCTGCCTCTTCTGGAGGTTTTACTCTCCCACATTCTGTTCCTGCCTACCTCAGCTATCAGTCTCTACCTCTAACAGCCCCAATATCCCCTTTGTTTCGCTTTCTGCCTCCAAAACCACCCTTCCTCTGACCCTGACTCATCTCCAACCGCTCTCTACTCCAACACTGGCTCCTTACATGAGGTTCTCCTATGGGTGCACTCATGCTCTCGAATTCATCAGGGCCCTGACGCTCCCATTGCCATTAGGAGGTCACTGGCCTGCTTGAAAATGATCCAGTTAATAGTATTACCTCCTACAGCTCCTACAACCAGTCTCCTCTGCTTCCATCCAGTCCCTTCCAGTCCCATCATCTCAGGGAGACACTCCCTTCATCCGGTGTGTTGCATCCCTTTGGGGGAGGGGGGGTCTTTGCCCAAGTTTTATCTCTGTTAACTTACTCTCTCCCTGGGCTGGTAGATCAATCCACCTCAGGTGACAGCTGCCGAGTCTAGATCAGACCCCATCCCATTGCTGAGTATACTTCTAGAAGGAGCCAGTGGATCACACATGGAAGTTCACCAGCACTAAGCTCCCAGTTTTCCTCAGGAAAGCTGGCTGCCTCTCCTCTCCTGCTCCCGGTGAGCCAGGGTTGGCACTCTCAGCCATAGACCCTCGAACCGTCCACACTGCTGGCAACTCGGCCTGTTTTTCTCACACCCAGCAGTTCTGTCATGAAGGCCCCGGCCTCTGCAAGCACAACTGAAGAACATGACTTTTATTCTCCAAGGAGCTCAACTCAGCCCCGTCCTGGTTAAGAGCTGGGACAGGTTGCTGAACCTCAGACTCAATTGTGACAGTGAAGAACTAAATGAGAGTACAAACCCCACCATCTCATCAGATGAGCTTACGTGTGTCCAAGCTAAGCAAGCACATAAGGAAGACCCCTCCAAGCCCAGGGAGATTCCCACGTGCATGTTTGTTGGTCTTGGCTCCATTCCAAGACTCACATGATATCATCTCTACCACATCTGCCCTCTTCTCTTCCTGCTTCCTTCATGTCTTCCCTGGACTGTGGCTCTTTCTCAACATTTCATAGAGGTCTCCTCGGACCATGGGAAAACAGATATCTACATTACAATTCATAGCAGTAACAAAATTATAGTTATGAAGTAGCAATGGAAACAATTCTATGGGTGGGTGGTCATCACAACATGAGGAACTGTATGAAAGGGTCGCAGCAGTGGGAAGGCTGAGAGCCACTGTGTAATCCCTTAACTCTCCATGCCACCCTCCCTCCCTGGCTCTAAAATAATTTCCCTAAGACATTTATTCTTTCCTACAAAATGGAAGCTATTCCCTCCCTGCCACAGACTGAAATCCAAGGATCACATATGTCTGCCTTCCACCCTTATCCTCCACTGCCATCTTTTCTCCAAGCCAACACACTGCCCAGGTCAGGCCTCACTCTGGCAGCGGAACTTACTGCTCCCTGACCGTCTGAGCCATTCGACAGGTGAAACACAGTGCATTTGAAGCTAGGGGGTAGCTCAGTGGGATGAGATGGGAGGGAGAGAGGGAGGGAGGGAAGGAAGAAGGGAAGGAGAGATGGAAGGAGGGAGGGAGGGAGAGACAGACAGACTTACCTAAGCTCACTCCAGCTCCACTGACAGCCTGGAGGGACACCCTTGCCAGCTGGTGGGACAGAGACCACTTCTTCACAGCTTCTTGCCCTGCCCCTTGGAATACCCTGGAACAGGCTGCACCCTTTTCTTTCCCTTGAGGACCTTCTCAGTTACTCTTCTCTCCCAGGACAACAGAAGCCAAATCAACTCTCTTCTCTCCACTTATCTGAACAAGTACAAGTCCAATTAAACACTTTCCCAATTAGAGATCCCAGAAGGGCCCCGAAGCACAGGCAGGGGTCTGTGGTGTTCCTCACTAATTAGGTCCCTGTGGACTGCCCTACCCAATGACCCAGACAGGATACCTCAGAGCTACCAAGGGGCTGGCTGGGCTCAGCTACTCTCTCGTGGGATCCAGGCCCATGCTTCCAGGAAGGGCAAACAGCAGAGACTGCCTGAGCCCACCTCCAGCAGAGTAGGAAGCATGCTCAACAGTCTTCCTTCAGCCAGGTGGCACCCAGGTACCAAAGGGTTTCTTCAGGCAGAGTCCATGTTCTCTAGTCTCTCCGAGGAATAAGAAGAAGACTCTCAAGTTTGTGAATAAAAATGTTGTTGAAAAAAATCTTTTCCGTCTTTGACAAATGTCTAAATGTGTTCCCCACAAGAGTATTTTTGTTCTAACAGGCTAATTTGAAATATAATTTAAATAATTTCTACCAGAATGATACCATATGACTAACAGCACCTTGGTGGCAGAAGATCTGGAGACTTCATAGAGCTTTCAAAGAGGCTTCCATCCTGCCTCGTCCTACACGGAACACACCTGGCTCAGAGACTCGTGCAGAATGCCAACTCTCACCTCCAAACTTATAAATATGACTGGGGGCATCCACACCCCCAGTACCTAGAAGATGCAGTAACACAGTAAAGCAGTGCTTACAAAGCCATGGAATCAAAAACAACACGTGGTGCTTTCTGCCCCAGCTCTTCACCACACCTCTATCTGCTCAGTTCATTAAGCAAAATGTAACTCTGAAGCTCTATGAGGTCAGGGATCATACCCCAGGGACTCTGGTGTTCTGAACCCTTTTCTCTATTGTAAACACGCAGCGTGGTGCTCTTTGCTTCACATTTGACAAAGCGGAAGGAAGTTCTTTTCTTGTCAAATGATAAGTTTCTGTGCCCACCTGACCAGCCAAGGGGAAGTTGTCTTCTGGAAGTTTTACATGCTTCCGGCTGAGGAGACATTGTTGGATCTACCTGTTTATTCTTGTGTATGCATGTGTGTTCTATGACACTGGTGATGGTACCCTGGGCCTTGAGCATCCTAGACAAGTATTCTATCACTGGGCTATACCCAGCCCTGGTGCCTGCTTTTTATGTTTTTAAAAAAAAAAAAGAAAAAGAAATTGCCTAATACTCAAAGCAAGGAATACAACGTCCCCTGCGTGTACATCTTGTCAGTCATCTCCTCAGGGGAATTTTCTTTGAAGAGAAGAAGGACAACGGTCCTTTGAAGCACAAAGAGGATTTCTAAATGGGACACAGGTGCTTCCAAAGAACTATCCTGTCTGAGTCTTAAAGCAGAATTACTTTGCCCCGTATTTCTAAATAAGGAAGAACACTGGGTCTCCGTCCACCGCCCACCCTTAGCAACGATCGACAGACAAGTCCTTGATGTTCTCACCATGGTTCACTAAGAAGCAGTGACTCACCCAAAATTACACAGGCTCCCCAAATTGCCCAACGCTAATTGTGATCTTGGGCTCTTCTGCCATTCTTTTTTTCCTTAGTAATTCATTTAAAGCCAACAACTGCCTTAAGGAACTGTTGGAAAGACAGTTTAAAAACACTCTGCATGTTCTTAGCAGGTTTACCAAAAAAAAAAAAGTATCAAATTTGGCAAAACAACAACTTAGAATTAGGTGTAGATTTAAATGATGATGTATTTTTATAAGTATTGGCAGGAGAAGAATTATAGCCACTCAAGATGTGTGTTGGGTTTTGGGTTTTGTTTTTTTTTTTTGTTTTTTGTTTTTTTGGTAATTGTAAAATTATGTTACAAAATAGATACGTAGAATGATTTCATCTTGTTAAAAATATATTTCCCTTTGTAGACATACATCTAGACACATAGTCGCACACACAGGAAGATTCTGCAAAGGCTGGTAACCAACTGCTGTCGAACTGCTATCCCTGAGACGTGGGATGTAAAGTTACTCTCGCTTCCTTCTTCACTCTTACTCCTTGGTACGAACATACAATATTTTTATAATTAGAACAAGAAGCAAAGCTATTTTCATTTTGTTGACAAACAAGAACAAAAACCAAACAATAGGTGAGGAAGGGTGAGGGTAACACAAGGTCAGGGCCATAAAACTGTTGGCGGCTGTGGAGGTAGCCAGCGGAAAAGTGCCACTGCAGGGGCAATAAGGACCTGCGTTCAGATCCCAAGACTCACATTAAAGTGACCCGACTACAATGTACATGGGGAGATGGGTGGATCCCAGGGGTCCACTGGCCAGCCAAGCTAACTGAAATGGTGAGCTCTGGATTTAGTAAGACACTGTCTCAAAACACAAGAGACAGACAGACACACACACACACACACACACACACACACACACACACCAAAAAGACCGAGCTAGGAAGAACACAATAAATGAGCTCTGGGGTGAGAGTGCCAAGAGTGACCACACACTTGACTGAGGCATAACAGAAAAGAACATGGTAATATCCACAAACCACTGAGTCCTAAGAAATGCAAATCACCTGCTCTGCTCAGAGCCCTTCTTCAGGAACTGTGCACAAGCTACAGATGGAACCTCGACTCAGTCCTAATTACCCTCAAGGTTAAGAACAGCAAGAGACTTCCAACACGCATGATGGTATTTCCCAAAATAGAAGTGACCCCAGACACTTGGTCCAGCTCCTGCTACCTGCTGACTTCTTCACCACTCTTCCTCCCAGTCACTTGGTCCAGCTCCTGCTACCTGCTGACCTCTTCACCACTCTTCCTCTTGCCCTGCTCTAGCCCTTGGCCCTCTTCACTGTTTGCTAACATGCTAGGCATGCCCCTGTCTTGAATCCTTTGCACTTGCTGTTGACTACCAAGAGTACTATTCCCTCAGCTCCCAGGGGCTTGCTTTGCTTCCTTTGGGTCTATAAGCCCCCTCCTCATCAAGGCCTTCAACTGGTTATCTAGAATCTTGTCTGCCACAGCATTACTGAGCCCATTCCCTTACTTTTAAGGGTGTCTAATAAGCTGGATTTTATAAACAAAACAAAAACAATCCAAATGATATTTTTCCACACCTGTTTACTTATTTGGCTGATAGCTATGCATTTGGCATCTAGTTCCTTCCAAACGCTCTGTCTCTTCCTAATACAGATACTGAAGGAGATTGCTATTTACATGAACTAGAGTAATCCTAAATGCCAAGTCTTCTGGTGCCTCTCCAGCGAGGCATCTTCCCTAGATTCCCCAAACACATGGGCATCCCTCATCACCGTTTATGCCCTTCCGATGATAACATTTTATTTACACTCACAGCAAGTGCCAGCATATGTGGCTTATCTCCCTTTTTAAATAGATAAAACCCCACAGAAGCAGGAATTAACTAGTGGGTCTGCTCATCTTTGGGTGCTCAACAGCACTGGACAAATGTCTCACAGATGAAGGGTTAAATTAACCTTAGTGAAGTTGAACATCAACAAAACAAAAAACAAACAAACAAAAATGGGCCAGGAGAAACCAAGCTTATTTTAGGACAGTTTTAAATTTAATTTTATGTGATGGGTGTCTTGTCTGCATGTGTATCTATGCACCATATGTGTGCGTGGTGCCCATGGAGGCCAGAAGAAGGTGGTGGATCCCCTGGGACTGAGAATGTGAGCCGCCCTGTGGGCACTAGGCATTAAACTTGTGTTCTCTGGAAGAGCAGCCAGTGCCCTTCACCAGTGAGCTGACTTTCCAGCCCCTGACTGACTCTATGTTAGTTAACTCAGAACCCAAAGTAAATCCCCATAACTTGTAAAAGAACACAGTGTGGTTCTGAGGTGGGAAAGTACATCAGAAGAAAGTTAAGAGGTATAGATCACAGAAAGGCAGCCAGCCGGATCCGGTGACTGTGGCATTCATCCACTGTGAGTAACCCGTGGCCAAACAAAGCAAACAAGTGGGAAGTGCAGGCTACCAGTGAGACAGTAGATCTTATTTGTAAACACCGACAAAAATCAGCTAAAGTCACAGCAGCTAAGCTGCCTTTTCTGTTGGCCTTTTATAGAGGACTGTTTTTGGATCCGACAGGAGAGTGACAAACCCTGGCCTGGAAATTAACTCACATCACAATAAAAACCAAATGGCCTGCTTTAGCCTTAAAACAAAACTGCATCCTTTTTCTCTTGGCCCTTGTGACTCCCCACCTAAGAAAATCCTGTACAAGTTCCAAAAAACATCATCCCTTTTAGGCTGGAATCCAAGCGAGGTTCCCACTATGCAGATAAATAAAATATTTATGGCAAGCCTGTGAGGCCACTGTGCCACATGTTGGGGTGCAATGGTGAAAAGGTCCCATCTTTGTGGAATGATTAGAGGATGGCAGAGTCAACAAAGCCCAGGTAGTGACAGCTATGTTCTGGCAAGGGACTGCAGGCTATGCAGGTGGGGCTGAGTTGGGGTTGGGGTTGGGGTTAGTCCTGGGAAGCAGGCCTCTGGGAGTGGTGGCTGGAAAGACTGATCCTGGTGCCCACCTATGAACGAAGGGAGAGGATGTCTGCGAAGCCAGGGTATGGGGATTTCAGGCCTCCAAAGGCCTCAGGAATATGAATTAGCACATTCCCAACACTGTGGAGAGTTCTATCAGACAGCACTGAGCTAGAATGTGCTCCCATACTGATGTTGAAAGGAAGAAGGTGGTCCTTAGGAAAGATGGGAGGAGGTGGATGGAGGGGTCCTCCATAAAGGAGGGCCGGGAATCTTCAGAATGTAGTAGGTGGCCCTGCAGAGTGACTGGTGACACTGGAGATAAGGTAGAGGCCCGAGCCTTTGTCTGCTGAAGGGTGCTGAGACAGGAGAGTGACAAGATCTGATTTGCAATCTTAAATGCCAGTCACTTGGCTCCTAGGAAAAGACTAGACTGGCAGTAACCCAGCATGGAAGCTGGGAGTGGGTTGAAAAGTTTATCCTTCCAAGAGGGAGGCAGTGACGGGCAGGACTAGAGCCAGCACTGTGGTTACGGGAGAGTGAGCATGCTCCAGACGTATTTGAGAAGTAGAACTCTCAGGGCCAATGGCAGCCTAGATATGGGATGGGGGAACCAGGGATGACTCTTGGCAAATTATCAGAAAGGCTATGGGGCCACTGATGGGTGGGACAACAGAGGGAAGGTGAATACCAGCAGCAACAGCAAGAGCTCCAGGGATGGGTGAATTAGAGCACAGGCCTTTCTCAGAAATAAAAATGTAGGGTTGATGATATATAGGCAGTGATAGTTAAAATCCTGTGGGTGATGAGGGTAAGTTGAGGAACTGGATGAAATGACCTGGGAAGAGAATGGTGACCCAGAAAGGGAATCAGGAGCAGCTTCTAAGCATATCCACCACTGGGAGTGAGACAAAGGAGCAACCAGTGCAAACGCTGAGCCTCAGAACCAAGGGAAAGAGATGGGTGTGATATCAGAGGAGCTGAGAGGGAGCTCGAAAGAAGGAGGACGGGCCTCCAGTGAGGAACACTGATGAGGGCTGGGAGAAGAAATGGACTGGCATCTAGCAGTGTCTGTGCTGAGGTGATGGCAGAGGCCAGACTAGAGTGTGGAAGCCAAACAAGTATTAGAAAGGAAAGTAAACGTGGGAACGGGTTTGCCCTATCTGTGAGATGTCGTCAGCGGGACAAGGAGATAGACCAGAAGCAGGACAGGCATGTAGGATCAGGAGAGGGAGCAGCCACTAGCTGCATGTTGCTATTTAAGTCAAGCCCTAAGTCACAGTAGGTGCATTAAAGTGCCCAGTAGCCTCAAGTGGCTGATAACTGACCTATGGCTACAGCACATTCCCAGTGCTGCAGAGAGTTCTGTGGAACAGTGCTGAGCTAGAACATGCTCCTATCCTGATGCTGAGGGAAGGTTAAGAAAATGATCCTTGCCAGGCAGTGGTGGTGCACGCCTTTAATCCCAGCACTTGGGAGGCAGAGGCAGGCAGATTTCTGAGTTCAAGGCCAGCCTGGTGTACAGAGTGAGTTCCAGGACAGCCAGGGCTACACAGAGAAACCCTGTCTCGGAAAAACAAAAACAAAAACAAAAGATCCTTTGAGAAGGTGAAAGGATCTGGGCAGAGTCTACATCAGTAGAGAGCTGTTGGCCATTCAGCAAACAGGCAGGAAAGAGAGTGGCAGCTACTGTATCTGGACTTTGGCTACTTTGTGGTTCTTCTTTCCTCCACCCTTCTTCCACTTTTCAACCTCTAACACTAGATAGGAGAGAGAAAGGGCTAGAGGGGAAAGAGGGTGTGGATATCGTTAAACTTCTTCCTGATGGTTAGGGGCATCAAGTTCCTTGGGGGGCAAGAATATCTCATTATTTCTTCTTCTTCTTCTTCTTCTTCTTCTTCTTCTTCTTCTTCTTCTT